>JAHRHZ010000144.1:79975723-80055033 GCA_024137785.1 Ginglymostoma cirratum
AAGCTTTCCTGCTCCTATGATGCTGCTCGGCCTGCTGTGTTCATCCAGCCCCAGGCCATGATTAATGATGGCCTACATTACATACTTTGAGTGCTTAGGAAGCTACAAGGCATATGAGAGTCTGTCAGACTTCAGCAAGTCAAGCTAACACACTGGTAAAAGGTTTTTGTAATTGAAACAGTACAAGATGAAAGGTGACAAGCCAGGTGAGACCAGGGGTCACCAATATCACCAGCGTCCGCATTCAGTGCTTTCATGTCATTAGTGTCTAGTTAACAAGGAGAACAGAGAATTGGCTTTGCTGGAAAGTGCTTTGGGACATCCTAAGGTTGTGAAAGGCAAGTCACCCTTATCTAAATTTGTTTTATCTCTGCTTACTTCCAGGTTAACACAAGATCATCTCAGCATAAGCTAAAGACCTACCCACAGAGGATTCTGGCAGGTAACTGGAGCATAAATCAGACTGGACAGCTGTTTCATCTCCTCCCCTATTAAATCACAACAACAGCACGACAGAACAGCCCAGTGTCACTACAGTGCTGAACTGACCAAAGCGAACATACATATTTTCTGATGAAGGGTTTAGGCCCGAAACGTCAAGTTTTCCTGCTCCTATGATGCTGCTTGACCTGCTGTGTTCATCCAGCCCCAGGCTTGTTAGCTCTATACATATTTGGGCCATCTGTCTGCTAACTAATACGGTTACATGGAAGCTGAGAAAATAGGATATTCAACCTTTTGATGTTTCTCTGCTATTCAATCTGTTCATAGCTGATTATCCAGCTTAGTACCCTGTTCCCACTTTCTCCCCATATCCTTTAATCTCTTTTGTGCTATGAATTATATCTAAAGCTTTCTTGCAAACATTGAATGTTTTGCCCTCTACTGTTTTCTTTGGAAGAGAAATCTACAGACTCACCGCTCTCCGGGTGAAGAAATTTCTTTTCATTCAGTCCTCAATGACCTACCTGTATCCTGAAACTGTAATCCCTGATTCTTGACTCTCCAATCATCAGGAACATCCTTACTCCATTCACCCTATCTAATCCTACTATAGTTTTATAAATTTTGATGAACTCCCCCTTTACTCTTCTAAACTTCAGTGAATATAGTCCTAACTGATTCAGTCTCTCTTCATATGTCACTCCTGTCATCCATTGGGTCAATGTGGTAAATCTTCAGTACACTCCCTCTATAGCCTCCAGAGTTGATTAGACCCACTTCGACAGCTTTCAGGGTGTATCATCTTCTAGATCTGTTCACAGTATTCCATGGGAGGATGCCTTGGAGATGCAAACAGGAATATCACCCATCCATCCACCCAACTTGTATAGAGTCGTCTTCACTAATCACTCCATCAGACAGGGAGCTCTGGTACTGCACCTCTAAAATCATATAGTATTAGAGATCTACAGCTCAGAAAAAGGCCCTTTGGCCCATTGTATCTGCTCTAGTCAAAAACAACCACCTAACGATTCTAAGATGACAAGGTGTAGAGCTGGATGAACACAGCAGGCCAAGCAGCATCAGAGGAGCAGGAAAACTGACGTTTCAGGCCTAGACCCTTCTTCAGAAATGGGAGAGGGGAAGGGGATTCTGAAATAAATGGGGAGAGAGGGGGAGGCGGATAGAAGATCAATAAATGAGAAAATAGGTGGAGAGGAGACAGACAGGTCAAAGAGGCAGGGATGGAGCCAGTAAAGGTGAGTGTAGGTGGGGAGTTAGGGAGGGGATAGGTCAGTCCAGGGAGGATAGACAGGTCAAGGGGGCGGGATGAGGCTAGAAGGTAGGAGATGGGGGTGGGGCTTGAAGTGAGAGGAGGGGATAGGTGGGAGGAAGGATAGGTTAGGTGGGTGGGGACAAGATGGGCTGGTTTTGGGATGTGGTTGGGGGAGAGGAGATTTTGAAGCTTGTGAAGTCCACATTGATACCATTGGACTGCAGGGGTCCCAAGTGAAATATGAGGTGCTGTTCCTGCAACCTTCGGGTAGCATCGTTGTGGCACTGCAGGATGCCCAGGATGGGCATGTCGTCTAAGGAGTGGGAGGGGGAGTTGAAATGGTTTGCGACTGGGAGGTGCAGTTGTTTGTTGCGAACCCAGCGCTGGTGTTCCGCAAAGCGGTCCCCAAGCCTCTGCTTGGTTTCCCTGCTGTAGAGGAGGCCACATCTGGAACAGCAGATACAGTATACCACGTTAGCAGATGTGCAGGTGAACATCTGCTTGATGTGGAAGGTCTTCTTGGGGCCTGGGATGGGGGTGAGGGGGGAGATGTAGGGGCAGGTGTAGCACTTCCTGCGGTTGCAGGGAAAAGTGCCGGGTGTGGTGGGGCTGGAGGGGAGTGTGGAGCGGACAAGGGAGTCATGGAGAGAGTGGTCCCTCCAGAAAGCAGATAAGGGCGGGGAGGGAAAAACGTCTTCGGCGGTGGGGTCGGATTGCAGATGGCAGAGGTGTCAGAAATGCGTTGGATCCGGATGTTGGTGGGTGGTACGTGAGGACGAAGGGGATTCTGTTTTGGTTGTTATTGCGGGGACGGGGTGTGAGGGATGAGTTGCAGGAAATGCAAGAGACATGGTTGAGGGTGTTCTCAACCACTATGGGGAGGAAATTGCGGTCCTTGAAAGACAAGGGCATCGGAGATGTTCGGGAGTGGAATGCCTCACCCTGGGAGAAGATGCGGCGGAGGCCAAGGAATTGGGAATAGGGGATGGAATTTTTGCAGGAAGATGGGTGGGAGGGGGTGTATTCTAGGTAGCTGTGGGAGTCTGTAGGCTTGAAATGGATATCGGTTTCCAGGTGGTTGCCAGGGATGGAAACAGAGAGGTCCAGGAAAGAGAGAGAAGGTTGGGGTGGAAGGTGTTAGTGAAATGGATGAACTGTTCGAGCTCCTTGTGGGAGCACGAGGCGGCGCCCCCTCAACTCCCCCTCCCACTCCTTAGACAACATGTCCATCCTGAGCATCCTGCAGTCCCACAACGATGCCACCGAAGGTTGCAGGAACAGAACCTCATATTGCGCTTGGGAACCCTGCAGCCCAATGGTATCAATGTGGACTTCACAAGCTTCAAAATCTCCCTCCCCCAACCACATCCCAAAACCAGCCCAGCTTGTCCCCACCCACCTAACCTGTCCTTCCTCCCACCTATCCCCTCCTCTCACCTCAAGCCCCACCCCCATCTCCTACCTACTAGCCTCATCCCGCCCCCTTGACCTGTCCGTCCTCCCTGGACTGACCTATCCCCTCCCTAACTCCCCACCTACACTCACCTTTACTGGCTCCACCCCTGCCTCTTTGACCTGTCTGTCTCCTCTCCACCTATTTTCTCCTTTATCCATCTTCTATCTGCCTCCCCCTCTCTCCCTATTTATTTCAGAATCTCCTTCCCCTGTCCCATTTCTGAAGAAGGGTCTAGGCCTGAAACGTCAGCTTTCCTGCTCCTCTGATGCTGCTTGGCCTGCTGTGTTCATCCAGCTCCACACCTTGTTATCTCAGATTCTCTAGCATCGGCAGTTCCTACTATCTCTCCACCTAACGATTCTAATCCCATTTTCCTGAACTTGGACCATAGCCTTGTATGCTTTGGTATCGCAGGTACACACATAAATATGTTTTAATGTTGTGAGGCTTTCTGCCTCTACCAGACCTACAGGCAGTGAGTTCCAGATTCTCAGTACCCTCTGGGTGAAGACGTTTTTCCTCACATATCCTGCCCCTTGTCTTAAATCTATTCTCCCTTCTTTCACATCACTTCATCACTTTGGCAAGCTCCCAGCACCAGGCCAAGGAAGCAGGAGCTTGTAATGTATTTTTCATTAAGGCCAACCCAGAAAGAATCCAGGTGTTTCAAATCAGCACGAATGCAAAGAATTTTGTGCTCACTGAGTTCCAATCTCCCCACATTAACTTCAGGATTCAGATGTTTCCTCTGAAATGTTTGAGGAGGTGGGTGGGGAGGGATGCTGACCTTACCTTTCAACTAAATTTAAATTGAATTTAGTCGGCATTTTGGATATATCCAAAATCCAATAATAAACAGTAACTTATACAATGAGATTGAAACAGAATCAAATATTAGAGATTACAAGGTGTACAGCTGGATGAACACAGCAGGCCAAGCAGCATCAAAGGAGCAGGAAAGCTGACGTTTCGGGTCTTAGACCCTTCTTCAGAAAGCCCAGCTTTGAACGAATTCAAACCTAATGTTTGTCTGGACTGTGTGCCTAGCGATATCCAGCAGTTATTCCAGACAAAAGCTCAGAACAACCTCACAAATCTTGAAATAAGTTCTGTGGAAACAACTTTGCTGCATACTTTTCAATCCCTCCAAAATAAAAGATTGTTTAAGCAGTAACTTGGGAGTTTTAATGAAAAGTCAGCTGATCAAACTGAAATTTAAATCTTTTCTTTAGAACCAAAAGGTGTTGGGTGAAAGTTGGAAAAGAATTATACCAGACTCAACATTAACTCTGTTTCTCACCACAGATGCTGCCAGACCTTCTGAGTTTCTCCAGTATACTCTGTTTATTTCAGATTTTCAGCATCTGCAGTAGTTTGCTTTTGTTGAAACGTAAAGCTGTCTGGCTCAGTAGTATTTTGTTTCCTTTAAATGGTCACTGTATAAAATTGGTACAGTGGGTCCTCAGCAAAAATACTGAGCTTTAATACAACAACTGATTTGTTCTTACTCATTACACTGTCTTTTGTTCAAATCACCATTTCCCCGGGATCTCACTGCTCCTTAATTCCCAGCTTCTTGCCTTTATTAATCTCTGCTTGTCTCTATTTTACTTTATGCTATTGTGCTGTTTCCAGTTCTTTTCAACCCTGTCAACACCTTCCACTATGAGCTCAGCACCAATTTATGAATTTTTAAAGATTTATTATATTTTGCAAAAAGTCGTTACTTTTTTTTCATTTCTTTTGCCTGGAAAGAAGTATTATCGAGTAAGATAAATCTCAAGAAACATTATTTAGGGTCCAGTTTTCAGAGAGACAACCACACCAGAAATCCCAACTTTGCAGAGACTGTGTCACTGCCAAAATAAAGACAATCTATGCTGGCACAGAGCTTTAACTGGTAACGCAATACTGCTTTGTCCAAATTCTGCAGCTATATTACTATCTCCTGGGATTATTTTTGGTGCAATTTAATTCATCACTGTCAATGACTGTGCAATATTCACGCTAAAATACAAGATCATATACTTAATTACAACTGGAAAGTTATTTCAGAACTCTAATCAAAGCTACAACAATTTTTTTGTACATTGTACAAAAGGAGCCACTAACTTCGAAGAAAGGAGGGAACGCACAATTGAAAATTATTTCACCCGCGTTTTGTCATGTTCATCTTGTTGCCTAGCAGTCCCACAATCGCAGGCATTTGTACATGCTTTCACTAACTACATCATTGAAAAAAACGAGAAAAAAGTGACTTTATTAAGGCCTTCGATCACTGATTGATTTTTGTCATAGTGCTGATCATCGAAAGTTATTCTCACAGAAATGTCAGTGTACTTTCTTTACTGAGGTCTAATTGTTAAATCCAAAGTGGAATCATGTCAGTAATTCTCTCATCCCATGCATGCCCAGCTACTTCATCGGATTCTAAACATTCTAGAATATTCATCTAACTTGCACCTGCCTTGGAAAGAAAGGGATTTTAATAACAAGAATAATCTCATGATAATCGCAAAATACTGCAGATGCTGGAAATCTGAAACAAACACAGAACACTGGAGAAACTCAGCAGGTCTGGCAACATCTGTGGAGAAAGAAATAGAGTTCACATTTCGAGTCTGGTATTACTCTTCTTCAGAACAGAAGACTTTGTGTATTTCCAGCACTCTCTGTTTAATAATTTGGTAATTATTTAATGTTAATAATTTAACAATGGTGATTACTCATTACCTCAGACATTACTGCAAAAAAACCTGAATATTTTGATACCGTTGCCAAATAATTTTGGAAACCAGCTTTTTATAATTTTTAAAATTCATTCATGGGATGTGGACATCGCTGGCCAGGTCAGCATTTATTGCCCATCCCTAATTGCCCAAAGGGCAGTTCAGAGTCAACCACACTGCTGTGGGTCTAGAGTCACATGTAGGCCAGACCAGATAAGGATGGCAGTTTGCCTCCCTAAAGGACATTAGTGACCCAGTGAAGCTGTGTTCATTCTCTGTTCATGGACCATAGACATTGTGTTTAGTTTTCACAGTATTCTGCCTAAGACGCTTCCTCTGATCATTTCAGCATGTTTCACAGTCCAAAGCTTGCCTCTTCAGTTCCTCACTGGTGCCTCTCATTTTCAGCTTTAATAACTAATCACCAACAGGGCTTGGGGAAAGAATGCATGAGCTTGTTTCCCAATGCCTCCTCTTATGTGCACTTTTCTTCATTCGTTCATGGGATATGGATGTCATGGCAAGGGCAACAGTTATGCCCGATCTAAAGTGCCCAGAAATTAGCGATTGGTGAAACCTTTTTGGAGTGCAGATAAAAGTGAACCACATTGAGCGGACCTGGAGTCAAATGCAGTCAGACCAGGTAAGGATGGCAGGTTTTGTTCCCTAACAGGACATTAAGACATTAAAGAACCAGGGTTATAACAATTAGTGACAGCACCATGAAATCATCATAAGACCATAAGACATAGGAGTGGAAGTAAGGCCATTTGGCCCATCGAGTCCACTCCGCCATTTAATCATGGCTGATGGGCATTTCAACTCCACTTACCTGTACTCTCCCTGTAGCCCTTGATTCCTTGCGAGATCAAGAATTTATCAATCTCTGCCTTGAAGACATTCAACGTCCCGGCTTCCACTGCACTCCATGGCAATGAATTCCACAGGCCCACCACTCTCTGGCTGAAGAAATGTCTCCTCATTTCCATTCTAAATTGACCCCCTCTAATCCTAAGGCTGTACCCACGGGTCCTAGTATCCCCGCCTAACGGAAACAACTTCCCAGCGTCCACCCTTTCTAAGCCATGCATTATCTTGTAAGTTTCTATTAGATCTCCCCTCAACCTTCTAAACTCTAATAAATACAATCCCAGGATGCTCAGCCGTTCATCGTATGTTAGGCCTACCATTCCAGGGATCAGCCATGTGAACATCACTGAGATGTGATCATCACTGAGATTATTCTTTAATTCCAGAGTTCTTAATTACACTTCAAATCCTACTGCAGATGGAATTTAAACCTTATCGTCAGGGGATTAGCCTGGATTACTGTATAAAAAGGAAAATACTGTTAATACTGGAAATATAAAATGAAATCAGAAAATGCTGGAGAAACTCAGCAGGTCTGGCACCATCTACGGAGACAGAAACAGAGTTAATATTTTGAATCCAACATATAAGACTCAAAACATTAACTTTGTTTCTCTCTTCACAGAGGCTGCCAGACCTATTGGGTTTCTCCAGCATATTCTGTTTTCATAGCATGGATTACCAGTCTATTTACATGACGAGGACGCCACCATTTCCTCTCCCTGGAAGACTCCCCAGAGGTAAGCAGCCATTATCCTTTGAGGTTCTTGCCCCTTGGCCAGCACTGCTGAAAATTCACTTGTTCTGTCACCATTGGGCAGGGCTCATAACCCGAGGCCTGGGACCCTCAGCTCGCCCTGCAGTGGCTCATGAATAAGACAGAAACAACCACTCACTGAGATCTCAACCTTTTTCTTTTCCCCCTTTTATTCATTCATAGGATGAGGGTATCACTGGCCAGGCAGCATTTACTGTCCATCAGGCAGTTAAGAGTCAACCACATTGCTGTGGGTCTGGAGTCACATGTAGGCCAGACCAGGTAAGGATGGCAGTTTCCTTCCCTAAAGGACATTAGTGAACCAGATGGGACTTTTTCCCAACATTCAATAATGGATTCATGGTCATCATTAGACTCTTAATTCCAGATATTTTATTGATTTCAAATTCCATCATCTGTCGTGCGCAGATTAAAACCCAGGTTCCCAGAGCATTATTATAGTCTAGCGATAATACCACTAGGCCATTGCCTCCCACTAATGCTACGTTAATCCTGTATGTATCAAAGGCAAAAAATGGTGAAAACTAATTATCAACCAGTTATTAAACTAATTTTTTGCTTTCTTTTTAAATGGCATCCACATATTATCAGATTCTTAGCCTTTCAAGATTTAGAAATACAATTGTACAATGGCTTTGCTAACGGACTATTAATCTCAAAATCTTGCTAAAGAATCTCATGGGTATATGTGCATCAATCCCCACCATAGCAGCTGAAGAACCTAACTTTAATTAATTAATTAAAACAAGATCAGGAACATGTATCAGTGCCCAATGGTCCAGAATCCAAGTCTGGGGAAGTGCTGGGGTTTTGGGGGGTTGCTCCCACAGTGGGCAAGGAAGAGAGTCATGGAGGAATTCCTGTTGCAGAGATAGGGGGTTTTCAGAATTTATGTGTGGGCATTTTCTGATTTTATTTTATGTCACTCAAAAATGGCAAGGGAGCCCTTGAAAAGGCAAGTCATTCATTCATACAAGACCTAAACTGGGTAATCTGTCAGAAATTACCCCTGTCAGCTTTAAACTTGTTGCCAGACAATATGCTCCTCTGATGCTGCCTGGCCTGCTGTGTTCCTCCAGGTCCACACTGTGTTATCTCAGACTCCAGCATCAGCAGTTCTTACTATCTCTAAGTAACCAATAATTGGCTGTTTCAGAGGAAAGTGCAGATGTGATGGCCAGGGCCTTGCAGGGCAGGGGCGGACAGAAGGGCCATGAGTAGGCCACGTGAGGAACCTTACAGTCTTCCTTGTCTGCAAACCTGTCTGAGAAATATCCTGCCCGATATTGATTCACTTCCCTCTTAAGCAAGCAACACTTCAGTATTCAAGAAGCTGACTCCCTACCACCTTCTCAGGGACAATTCAGGATGCGCACATGTCAGTAGTGATTACATCTCATGAATGAACAAAAAGCAGATTTGGTTTCAGATAATTGCAGAATGAGTTGAAACTCAGATTGCTCATATCTATCGAGACCAGATTGGCAACTCTTCCTTTCTCTGCTTCAAGCATTCTGCGTTTGAGATTTTCTGCATTTGCTTTATTTCTATTCATTTTGCATTCACTTCTCTACACAAAACAAGACCTGCATAAATATCTGTCAAAGTAGCAGTGTACATGATAGGTACAAAAATTAAATGAAAATGGTCCCTTAGTTCATTCATACCCCAAAACAAAATGTTGATCCTCCATGATTCTACATAAAATCAAGTGAATGTGTGATGTCATATGGAGAAAACATCACTTGTATGATCTGTATTCATTCAAGAATAACATATTATTCAGTAAAAAATTATGAGAACATAGCAAAACGTAAAGTAATTGGCAAACTACCACTCAATCCCTAAAGGTGTCCCAAAATTTTCTAGTCAATTATTTAGTTTAGGAATGGACTGAACATTGGTACAAAGACAAACAAAACTGTTACCTTGTCCAAAACAAAGTCCCACAAACAATTATTAAGAAAGTTATCAGTTAATCTGTTTTACTGGTGTTAGCCAGGGCACCAGGAGAATGCCCGAAGATTTAATAAACAGTGTCATAGGCTCTTTCATGTCCAGCTAAATCTCATTCTGACTGAAGCACAATTCCTAAAGTACCATTTGTACTCAGTGCCATTAAACACATTTCCTAAAATCAAGTATCGCATTTCTGAACAAAGCAGACTCTCATCATAATTTAATCCCAACTGGCACACAGCAATCTCACATTCATGTAATCCAATAACAGAAGATCAATGGAAAAGAAAATCACCTTGAATATAAAGCTGGTCATTTTAACAACATGCCAGTTGGATGTGTCACTACCAATGAAACAAGTGTCAGGTTATATTGTTAACTATGGGAACCCCAATCCCAACTTTCACTGAATGGTTCGATTTGCAGTTAATCGAGAGGACTTGGAGTTAGAGAAGCAACCCACTCCTCAGAGAGAATCCATTATTCTAATAGTTAAATGAGATTTGATTAGTGCTTTGGATTTAGTAACTGGGGACTATGTTTACTGAGACTTTGGAAAGCCCAATGACTGAAGAGAGTCTGAAGCCACCAGATCCTTTCCCAGTACTGCTTGTAGGTCAGGAGGAGCAGGAATGCTTCCTCCACCTTGCCCTCCATAACAAACCTACCACAATTTCCTTCTGTTCCGCCATCTCCACGTACATCCCTCCAAACACCATTAATGAACACCATACTGTCTGGACTTGGAATTACACTATCGTGGGGTCAAAATCCTCCCTTCCTGGAAATCCCTCCTCACCAGCACTGTGGGTGTTCCTATATCCCTCAAAAATTCAGTGGTTCAAAAGGCAGTTCAACAACATGTCCTCTAGGGCAGTTAGGGACAGGCAATAAGTGCTGGCCCAGCCAGATACGCCAGCAGGAGGCGGCAGTGGCATAGTGGTAATGTTACTGAACTAGTGTTGTGGGGCTATGGGTTCAAATCCCACCATGGCAGACAGTGAAACTTGAATTTACCAGAAAAGAAGTGGCCTATTGGTAATTGTGTAACCACCGTCAGTTCTCAGGGGGAAAAATTCAGCTGGTTACAAATCTATCATCCTTACCTGGCCTGCATACAACTGCAGAGCCATCACAATGCAATTGATTCTCAACTGCTTTTATACCATGAACAAGGGAAAAATATAAAATCAGTCAACTCTCTTTCACCCACTGCTATCTCTAAACATGAGTCTCACCCTCCCTAGCATGTCATTTGACTCCAATCTCTCCCTCAACATGTCCTCACCACCTCCCATTGGTATGTTTCCCTTTACGATCTCTCACTCCATCAATTTCTCTTTTTGCAACACAGGAATTTCTTGTAGTCCACCCTCATTCACCACTTCCGCCATAATCTTTCAGATTCCCCACCTTCTGTCCCCCTTTGTAATCTCTCCCGATTTCCCTTGCCCCTCTGAATGCCTCAGGACTTCTTTTCTTGATTTCTGAGGTCTACCAATGCAGCCCTGAGCTCAGTCTTCAATCTGGGCCCCTGCCAGGCAGAAAATTGAGTAAAATAGTTGTAATGAAGTACTGCCACTAAACATCCATTCCTGGTAATTCCAACATTCCCATCTGCTGACAGGCACACTTACATCCCTTCCCAACAGCCTATAACTGTTGGGACAAACTCTTATATATGAAGCACCTCAGCTCAAAGCTATTAGCCTATTCTTTCACAGTTCAGAGGTGTTGTATGTTTTCCAGCATCTTTCATTTCCAGTTTAAATTTTTAATATTCACGGTTCAGGTTCTCACGTTTATCCAATCACCCAGTTTTTTTTTATTTCAGGTAAAATTGGAATTTCACAGTTTGGAAAGAATTTCCAGAATGATTAAATGAGAATTAAAGGTCAAATATTTGTCATGTTTAGTGTTAAATCATGAGAAGATTTCTATGGTGGCTTGAGAGCTTTCTCTTAATCCATTTTTGGGTTTAGGGAAAACTGCATGCTTTTTATCTTGGAGGTCTATTCTGAGTTACATGTATCCCATTGGGGATTAAGCATAGGTTATGGCAGTGGAAACTGTAAATTTGCTGTCAGAGGGTGAGGTCTTAATGAGCTTTCCTTCCGAGAAATTCTATTGTTGGACTGCACGAGCAGTATCATTATCACAGGCATTAGAAATAAGACAATAAATAGAATATTCAGTGGGACTTTGAGTGCTACAGTGCAGTTCAACTCTTGAGATATTTGGGTCAAACATTAACTCCATCCAGAAAACCAGTTGGGAAAAATGTCAAAATGAGGATAAGCTGCACATGGAAAGGGCACAGCCTCAGAAAAACTGTTCATGTTGCACCTTACACTGTAATTGTTAAAAGCAATGCTTTTAGTGATGAGAAAAATCTATCAGCACCTATTTAAAAGTCAAGGTGATACACAATCACTGGTAATTATTTATTCAGAGCGAGGTGAGAATGATCTGCTTCTCAGGCTGTAGGCAGCATGATACCTCTGGATTTACTTTCTGCATTACGACTGAGGGTAGGCAATATTGTTATATTGGATTCTTTTGTTACAATTGGAGTTTCAATTTAAAACAAGTAGGCTGTAATTGTGGTGTCCGCACAGATAAATCCACAACATGATTTTTTATTTGTGATTTAAGTTACTGAGGCTAGAATAAGCTGTGATTTATCGTGGCAGAGTATTCAATTCAATGATATTGGTTTTTTCGTCTTGCGCACGAATCAATGTGTCAGCTGGAACTGCCTTTTGAAAAAAAAACAAGACCCATAATACTGATTTATATTTGCTCTATTTGATTATGAGCCTTGCTAAGGAGAGAATTCACAGCACAGAAATAAGCCTTTCAGCTCAACTGTTCTGTCATGTACACCTCACGAGCATTGTCCTACGTCTCAACTCATCAACATATCTTTCCTCACTTCTCCAGCTTCCTTTAAATGCATCAAGACAAATGCATGCACAGAAATTTTCAAGCGTGTGACTGAAATATTCCAGGGCATACGTTTTGTCAGTCAATATTACAACTGGAATTTTCTACTGTGTTAAAATATGCTACAAGTGATTGCAAATACTGCCCCCACCACAAAAAAGTTTCACTGTTTTCTTTGAGAAGTTCATGTTTTTAAATCTATTTTGTTTCCCAGCCTGCTGTGCCATTCCCATCCTGATTGAGTTCACGGCTGATTTATCCTAAGCTGTAGAACCCTGTCACGCTCCAGTGGCCTTTTTTTTTCTCTCTTCCTTGTCTTAGCTTAATCGCAGGATACGGTCAGAGCCCAACTACAGCAAGGGCAGACAGCTCACATCCCACTGATTACTGTGAACAAGCAAGTGACTTGAAACAGAAACAGAAACTACTGGAGAAACTCAGCAGGTCTGACAGCATCTGTGGGGAGAAAGCAGAGTTAACATTTCAGTCCAGTGACCCTTCCTCAGAACTGATGGTAGCTAGGAAAACGTTGGTTTTGAACTTGTTATCACATAGTCTGCTATTACACACAACCCATTGTTAGCCACTAACAGTCACAATTAATGGCTATTCATTCTCCTAGCCTGACCATTATTTACTCCTTTGTCTGTTCAATTGTCCTTCTCTCTGTTTGAGCTCTATCTCCATCTATCATTTACTCCTTATCGACCCCCCCAACCCCACCCCATCTTCTGTAAAAAAAAAAACCCATCAGTTTCCAAGCTACCATCAGGTCTGAGGAAGGATCACTAGACCCGAAATTTTAACTCTGATTTCTCTCCACAGATGCTATTAGACCTGTTGAATTTTTCCAACAATTTCTGTTTTTGCTATTAATCTGGGGATGCAGGTAATAATCTGTTTACCTGGCTTTGAATCAGATCATGACAGATGGTGGAATTTAAATTCAATTTTCTTTAAAAGTCTGGAATTAAAAGTCTAATGATGACAGTGAAGCCATTGTTGGTTCGCTAATGTACTTTAAGGAAGGCAACTGCCATCCTTATCTAGTCTGCATGACTCCAGATCCACAGCAATGCAGTTGACTCTTATCTGCCCTCTGGGCAATTAGGGATGGGTAATAAATAGACTGACCTAGCCAGTGATACCCACATCCTGTGATACCCAAAACACTTTGCCCCTCCTTTTGTAAAGTGAAATATTTAGTTCCCAGCTTTGATCTCCATGTATCATGTCTCCGTAATGATCATAAGATAGAATCCCTACACTGTGGAAGCAAGCCATTTGGCCCATCAAGTCCACACCAACCCTCCACAGAGCACTCACCCACACCCAGCTCTCCACCCTATTCCTGTAACCCTGCATTTTCCATGGCTACTCCACCTAACCTGGACATCCCTGAACACTATGGGTAATTTAGCATGACCAATCTACCTACCCTGCACATCTTTGGAAGGTGGGGGAAACCAGAGCACCCGGAGGAAACCCACGCAGACACGGGGAGAATGTACAATGTCCATACAGACAGTTGCCTGAGGCTGGAATCAAACCTTGGTCCCTGGCACTATGAGGCACTGTGCCACCGTGCCACCCTCTCATTACCATTAAACCTTATTTGTACTCTTAATTATTTAGTTCAAAATATGGCATGCATGTAAGTAAAGAGCCATTAATTTTGCCTTTTTAGTATTTTCCCACCCTTGACCTTATTTGTTGCTGTTTTCTATCTGCCCCTTCTTGTTCCACTCTGGGCATCGTTAACCAAATAGCATGTCCCTTAGCTTTGTAAGCCTATATTTCCCTTCTCCAAACCCTCTCTCCTACTCCCCAACCCCACAAATAATTTGAAGTCTTTTAATGGGTTAACCCTCATCTGTCTAGAGCATAAACCAGAAACTGAGTCCGATTTGTGCTAAATGTTTCAAACATTATATTATTTCAAATGGTTAAAAATCATACACTGGTGTTACTGATATATACTCACACCAGACAGAAGTCCCCATCAGCAGCATTCAGCTGGAAAATTAATCAAACTGGGACATCAACAGGCACAGATGAAAAATTGAAGGAAGGAGGGATATGTGTCAGTGTTATTGTCTAATAGGATTGGGAATGTCCCTAAGCTTGCTTCAGCATTTCGCTTCAATGCTTTGCCATCATGCCAGTGAGGTGGTGTACACAGAACAAAGGCAGCTCCTTGGAACTTCCTTGCCAAAGCATATAAAATTCTAACCTGGCATGGACACGTTTCTGGCTTAGCTGGCAGAAGGGAGCTAACAAAATCCTACTAAAGGGTTCTACTGGGATTGCGTTCTACTGGGATTGCATTCTACAGCGATGCCACTTGCAAATTGTAAGGGATTGAGGAAAAGGATGACAAAGGATCATTTTCCTCCTACATCTCAAAGGGCTGTTTGTGAGCAAGTCTCTAGACTTCAATGACAACGTTCACCTAGTCTGCAATCTTAGAGTCATAGAGGTCTACAGCATGGAAACAGGTCCTTCGGCCCAACTTGCCCATGCTGCCCAGTTTTCACAATTTAAACTAGTCATATTTGCCTGTGTTTGGTCCACATCCCTCCATACCTATCCCATCCATGTACCTGTCTAATTGTTTCTGAAATGACGAAATTGTACTCGCTTCCACCAGGACCTCTGGCAGCCCATTCTCAGCAGTCACCACTCTCTATGTGAAAAGATTGCCCCTCTGGACCCTTTTGTATCTCTCCCCTGTCACCTTAAAACTATGCCCTCTTGTTTTAGACTCCCCTACCATGGGGAAAATCTTTTGGCTATCTACTTTATCTATGCCCCTCATGAGTTTATGGACCTCTATAAAGTCATCCCTCATTCTCCCACGCTCCCCAGCCTATCCAACCTCTCCTTATAACTCAAACGTTCCAGTCCAGGTAGCATCCTAGTAAATCTTTTCTGCACTCTTCTAGTTTAATAATATTTTTTCTAAATAAGGCAACCAGAACTGCACACACTACTCCAAATGTGGCCTCACCAATATCTTGTACAGCTGCAAGAAGATGTCCTAACTCCTATACTTAATGTCCTGACTGATGAAAGTAAACATGCCAAAAGCCTTCCTCACCACCCCGTCTACCTGTGATTCCATTTTTAATAAGCTATGAATTTGTAGCCCTGGATCTCTTTGTTCTATAGCATTCCCAGGGCCCAACAATTAACTGTAAGTCCTGCCCTGGTTTGACCCACTAAAATGCATTTATCTAAATTAAACTCTGTAAACTCCAATCTGATATGTTTCGTGTGACCTGACCTGCTTTTTAGTAAAGACCAAAGAAGGATAAAACAATGCGATTGCTAGAAATATGAAATAAAAACAGAAAGTCCTGCAGAAATTCAACAGGTTTAGCACCATCTGTAGCGTGATAAAGAGAGTCCAGG
Source organism: Ginglymostoma cirratum (assembly GCA_024137785.1). Lineage (NCBI taxonomy): Eukaryota > Metazoa > Chordata > Chondrichthyes > Orectolobiformes > Ginglymostomatidae > Ginglymostoma > Ginglymostoma cirratum. The sequence continues at coordinate 79,991,596 of JAHRHZ010000144.1, forward strand.
ATGTTTCAAGTCCAGTATGACTCTTCTTTAGAACTTAGATAAAGAATGATCAATTTCTAACCCTAAAGGTGTCAGTGAGCCAGAGAGTCCTTTTACAGCAAAAACAAATTGCAGGAAAATTTCAGCAGGTCTGGCAGCATCTGTGGAGAGAATTCAGAGTTAATATTTCAGGTCCAGTGACCCTTCTTTAGAATACCCTTCTTCAGGGTTCTGAGGAAGAATCACTGGATTCAAAACGTTAATTCTGATTTCTCTTCAGAGATGCTGCCAGACCCACTGAGATTTTCCAGCAATTTCTGTTTCTGTTTCAAATTTCCAGAATCTGCAGTTCTTCCAGTTGTTTTTTCTCTTTTTTTCCCAACAATCCAGTATTTCTATGATCATTGTTAATAATGTCAGAATTGTCTTCCAAATTCATTAATTAACTGATTTTAAATTTTTCTAGATTCTATGTTGGGATTTGACTGACAGAATGTCATTTGAGGTGTCTATATTAAAAGGGAGAAGCACCACAGTCCCAGAGGACCATATATTATTAGCACATTATCATTATCACCGTCCCTTTAATGCTTGCATGATGACACATTGCAACAACCTTGGGGAAGACTTCCTCTTTGACTAGGAGAGTGAATTTGTCATTTTTCTACACCTAATGCAAAGGTCAAATCTATACTCACTTGAAAGGCTCTTCCAGCAACAGCTGCAACCAAAGAAAGTGGAAAATTGCAACATTCTCCAAAATAGTCTTCCAGTGGCATCAAATGATTTACGCGGTTGTTCCTGTTGTTGTGTATTGGGAATAAATTGTGAGGGCATGGGCTGTTCACCCTGGGGAGCTCATCATAGCAGTTGGGTCAGCAAACACATAAGATGCTCAGATCTATGAACGGGTGAGAGGGTGAGGACTGCATGAAGACATTTCAAACATTAACTAGAAGAAGAACACATCATGTCAGTGTTAATTTTGATGAGAAAGAATTTGCCCAAATTGGCACTGCGAACATTCTGGGAAATATGGGTGACTAAGTAAGCATTTCACAAGTACAACATGCTATCTAAGAAAGGCATGTGTTCATTTGGATTTCATCCACATTCAATTTATCCAGATTTACTTATTGCATGATACAGAGATTCAAAAACAACATGATAATCCAAATATAGCAATGAATCTCTTCTATGCTTCTCAGCAATGACTCACTTGATAATACTCTTCCTGAATCAGAAGGTTGAGATTTCAAGTCCGACTCTTGACAGTTGACCACAAACCCTGGGCTAAACACTCCAGTCCAGTGCTGAAGAAGTACTGCACCATATCAGGTGTGCCATCATTCAGGCGTTTACCAAGGTTGTACCCGCCCTTTCAGATGGACATAAGGAGAGAACAGGAGAGTTATCCTAAGGGTCCTGGCCAGTCTTTACCTTTCAATGAACATTACTTAAGGCTGCTTATCTTGACATTATCACATAGCTATTCATGGAACCTTGCCATGTGCGAAATGACCGTAGCCATTCTTACATTTGAATAGGGATTATTCTTCAAAAGTACATCATGAGCTGTACGTTGCTTTGAAAAGTCCTGAAGTCATGAAAGCCAGTATATAAGTGCCCTTCCTCCCTCTCTCCACTTGAGCACATTTTCATACAGCTTATGGTAATGTTCTAGAACTGGCTGTCTTTGAGCTAGGGGAGATGTTGAATTATCTCAAAAGAACATTGGATGAGCACTTGAAGGAGATAAATGCATGTGGCTAAGAGGATAGATTAAGGGAAATGGGACCAATTGGATGAGACCACCATGAGCTCACAGAGATGCAATGAACCCAATAATCTATCTCTCTGTTGTAACTGACTATGACTTTTTGAGTGAACACTCAAAGTGACTGAGCCTGAGAATCAATAACACTGAGTAACACTGCGTAACACAGTTCATGTTGTCAATCTGAAAGCAGCTGGCCACTTCTTCTCAGCTCCAACACATTAACAACGCACTCACAGTATTAATCATTGAAGCCATTCCTGATGTGAGCTCATCCTCATGCATTGCCAGACCAAATCAGCTTCCTCAAGCAATCAAATTCCATTTCAAATAGAGACGTGAAAGGGCATAGGTTTTCTTAAACAATGGCAAGAAACATTCCATTGAGAAGTCATCACATAAAGAAGTTATCCAATAAGAGTTTGGTTCCATTTAGCCTGATATCCCTGACAGAAGCAGTGTGCCAGGGCAACAGTTACTGCTGTCCTACTTTGATAGAAATCCTGCAAACAAAAGTCTCTTCAATCTTTAAGGATCACGTACCAGCTGACAATGGGCAGTTAAAACCAATTTGTAATGCTCATGGACTCTTTGCACAAAACCATTCAAGTACGGCAATTTCAATGAGAGAGGTCTGACAATGCTCCATGTAATAATATGGAAAACATCATTGTACAGGTGGGCCACTCCTCTGAAGCTGTGCCTAATAGAGTGTACAAGTCAAAGAGATTAATCTTAATTCCATCTCTCAACTGACTGGGAGCTAATGAATACTGATGCAAAAATTCCAAAACTGGAAAATATTTCTTTCCACTGTTTTGTGTCAATATCCATCATTTGATAAGATAAAGACAAAAACTCAAAAGCAAGGTAGAAACTGGAATGGTGGAATAGTTACATCATAAAAGGGAGCCATTTGGCCTGTCGTAAAGCAAGAGCAATTCACCAACTTCTCTGCGTTTTCCACACAATCCTGAAAATCCTTCCTCTTCACATAAAGATCCAACTCCCTCTTGAAGGAGACAGTAAGAACTGCTAATGCTGGAAGCTAGATTCAATAAATGTGGAGCCGGAAAAGCTTCATGATGAAGGGTTTTGACCTGAAATGCTGATTTTCCTGCTTTTCGGATGCTCTCTGACCTGCTGCACTTTTCCAGCATCACATTTATTGACTCTATCTTGAAGGCACTGATTGAAAATGCCTCCAGCACTCTCTGAAGCAGTGTAGTTTTGATCCTTATGACACGTTGCATAGAAAAGGTTTCTCACATATCACTGTTGCTTTCTTTTGCCAATCACCTTAATGAGTACTTTGGAATTTCCAATCCTACCACAAACAGGAAGATCTTCTTCCAATCTATTCTTGTCGAGACCCCCCAAAGTTTTGAGCACAATGTCAAATCCCCTCCCTGCCTTCTCTTCCTTATGGAAAATAGCCTTAGTTTCTTGAACTATTCAAATGATGCATGCTCCTCACCTCTAGAATCATTCTTGTCAATCTGTTCTGCACCGCCTTTAGAACTTCACATACATCTTGAAATATGGTGCCCAGAACGTAGCCAATTCTCTACTTCAGATCAAACCAGTGCTTTATACAAGTGTGAACAGATATATAAACATATTACGGTAAAATATGGAACACTTCTTTCAAGGTAATTGTTTTGAATTATTTTACAGTTTAAAAATACTTCAGCTCTGTTTTATGTTTGCTGCTGTTGCGCTAATAATGCATAAATGGTAGTAGTTACTCTCGATGGTGACCAACATTATTAATCTAAAACTAAATCTGATTTCTACGGCACTGTTGCTTATTATTTTTATTTCTTAACATTCCTGCAAGACAGGTGTGGTGACTGTAATGAAGTCAGCCAGGTGGACTTCATAGAGTATGAGTTCCCAGGTTGGGGCTGTTAATCTGGTCCAATCAAGGAGCCCTGGCTGACAGATATAAACAAGAGTGTCAGGGGTTCTGCTCACTCTGAGAGAGCTGGATCAGTGTCAAGGACCCTTTAAGTGTAAATAAGGGGTGATTTGGTGACACAATACCAGCCTCTGTGGAATTATTTCAGCAGTGACAAGAAGAAAGCATGCTTCTGAAGAAATTTGCTTGTAACAATCATCTGAGAGTTGGGATAAGCATTTCAGGCATCTTGCTGTTATTTCAGAGGCTTGACTCATTGAAGCCTGCCATCAAAGAGTAGGCTGAGAATGTGGAAAGAATGCATTATTTTCCTGGGCAAATGAGATTGGGCAGATGGAAAGCAACGAGTAATTCTCCTGACAGCTTGTGGACCCATAGCTTTTTCGGTTATTAGGAACTTGACTTTTCCTGAGGCACCAGATATTAAAACCTTTCAGAGTTGACGGATTTAGTTAAGAAATATCATGAACCCAAGGCTCCTCTAATTCTGACACACTATCAATTTTACTCAGCAATTCAAGAACTGGGGAATCTATATCGGGATTTTTGACAAGGTTAAAATGATTGGCAATGGCATGTGACTTTGGTTTAATGCTTAATGAGATGCTGAGAGACTGCTTGTATCTGGGATTGATCATGTAATCATGCAAAAGCACCTAATAGCTGAAGCCCAACTGGACTTCAAACAGGCACTACAACTAGCTTTCTCATATGAAAATGCAACAAGTGGAGCAAATGAGTTACAGGGAATTCTGACTGAACAGGACACCCTCACCAGTGTGTCTGAGCTTGGGGAACACCACTGAGTAGAGGCAATTGCATAGCCTCACTCAGGATATATCCTGACCAAAGAGACTCTAGATCAGCCCACAGCAAAACTCCAAAACAAAGTCAAGCCTTGGCCAAAAAGTTAAAAAATTTTCTTCAGGATCCGGGCCAGCAAACCACTGTAGTTGCTGCTGGAATGTGGACCTGAGATAGCAAAACAAAAAAAGAGTCCCAATAGACCTAAATTCAGTAAAAGAGCTCATAGGCTGGTATCAAGGAGAGTTCACACCCTGGAAGGTCCACCTACGTCTGGTTTGGAACGTGAAATTACTTAGCAACATCCAAGTAAGAACTAATCAAAATAAATGTCTGGTTAAATGGTCACCCAATTCTAATGGAGATTGATACTGGCGTGGACATTTCAGTAACTGCACAACCAGCATTTAACAAAATTCACTCTAGACTCCAACCCTGCAGTTGGCATCAGACTTTGGCCAGACTGAGAACCTATGCCTGGGAACCTTTACAGATTAACAGTACAACTTTGGTTCAAGTCTCTTACGAGAAGCAGCTGGTTCAGTTACCACTGATTGTAGAAAAGGCTTGGCCCTAAGCTTGTAGGGCAAAGTTGGTTCAGAAAGATTCACCTAAATTGGTTGAACACATTTCAATTAGAAAATGGGTGCCTGAGTGAAGTCCCGATTAAATACCTGGATGTTTTCAGGAAGGTCTAGGGACTATCAAAGCAGACAAGGCCACTTTGCATCGTGACCAGGAAGCAATTCCACAATCCTGCAAGGCCCCGCCCACTGCCATTTGCCTCATGGGCAAAATTACAGGCAGAAATGAGGAGGCTGGAAAGTGAAGTAATCATCAAACCAGTCCAGTTTACAGTTGGGCAGCACCGGTCATATCAATTGTGAAGCTTGACGGGTCAGTTCACCTTTGTGGGGATTTTAAACAAATGGTAAATCACTTTTTGCAGCTGTATAAAATACCCAATCCCTCAGAGAGAGGATTTATATACAAAGTTGACAAGGTGGGGCTGTCATTCATGAAGCTGGACATGCGTACTTGCGATCGCGGTTAGATAAGGATTTCATTTAATACCCATAAAAGCGATTGTACCAATATACAAGACTGCCATTTAGGGAATCAACAGCCTGTGTAATTTTTCAATGGATGATGGAGAACATTTTACAACCCCATGTCCCCATTTATCTACATGACATATTAATAACAAGGAAGACCAATAATGAACACTTAAAGAACTTGGATATAGTCCTTAGCCATTTCTCTCAGGTGCACAGTTCCAAGCACCCAAAGTGATGTACTTGGGTTACAAATGGATCTACTTCAACAGGGAGGTGAGGAGGGTGGGGAAACAGAACAGATAGAAAGGGTGGACAGAAGAGGGAAAACTTAATTGAAAGAAGTATTTGCAAATAACTATTTTGCCTAGAGTTTCGGATGCTGAGGAAAGAGCAGGTAAAATGGTGGCGAGATTACCAGGCCTTGCATGGAAAAGTGCAAAGGGAAAAGGGACTGGGAATGATTGAGGAGAGATGAGTGCATTGTAAAAGGTAAGTTCCTTTCAGAATGCAAAGATAACATAATACCCTGAAGCCATTTTTTTCCTCTAAAAAAGTGCATTGACTAAAACTTTGGCTCTGTTCACGTGTTTGGTCGGATTCCTTGGATTAATTTGTATGTCTGCCTTCACTTGACAAAAGCCAATTTTGAAATTATGTACAATCCTAGAGTCAATAATGGTCCACAACTGGTAACACCACCATTACTTGCATTGTTAATGTAACTGGGATATCAAAAACACATCACTGTCTTTGTACTGGGGACACACGAGCTATATTGAACTTGCTGGTGATATGCCCACTTTAATTGTAGCCAGAACATTCAAACTCTGAATGCAGCCATGATAATCCATGCATGGTGACTAAAAATACATAGGAAAGTGGACTCAGTTACTTGAATTTATTGCCATGAGCAGGGAATACAAACTAAGGGGTAACACAAGTGTGAGCCATAAAAATAGAAACGACATTCACATAAACAGAAAAAAGAGATATGCAATTGACTTATTTGGGCTACATCAGGGTTCTGAGGTGTAATGAATAACACTAGACAGAAAAATCTATTTACTTATATAACACAAATTACTCTGACCACTCTCTTTAGATGAGCGCATCTACCCAAAGGCTAATACATATTGAGTACTGAGGATGACCAATCTTATTTTCCTTTCACAATGTTTCATTCTTGTTATTATTCTTAGATTGTACTTCTATGCGGTTATCAATAGAAGAAAGTATTTCATGGGAGTACAAAACCTTCCAACCTTTGGGCAGTTTCCACATTTTATGATTTTTATGACTTTTTTGCTTTTTTTTTGTCAGTTTGCTATCCATCAGCTATCCAGTGGGGTAGAACCAGATAGCCACAATGCCCAGAAGTGACAGTAACTCTGAAAGCAAGTCTAGACGCTGAAAGCTTGCAAGCCCAGGACTGGCTCACCTTATATTTAAGCAAAATGCCTCTACAGCTATCCTAATGTATTCCAAAATAAAAGAAACCATGCCAAACAATAAAAATCACATGCACACAAAAAAACGTGAATACGCACAAGAATACATTTCCGACCTGTAATTTTTACATCTAAACCAAATGGCTGCCTGAAATCGAACTGGCCCAAAAATATTTTTAGTAATTCATAACTCACTTTTAATAACTTTCTGTGCTAACTCTTCTGTCTTAAATCTCTCATCACGGAGTTAAAGAGTTTAACTTTATTTTGTCAAAGTAGAAAATATGTTCAGCAATTTATCTGTCTGTTTAGATGCAGGGGAACTGAAAAGACAGATCAGGTTTCGGTATTTAAATAGATTCTAGCTATAGACAACTATGAACTGTTGACATACCTCTACTCATTAAAACTCCAAGAACTCCCCAGTCCCACCCTGTATAGAATTTCCCTAAATAATTAAAAGTACAAATAAGTTTTAATGGGTATGAGAGGGTGGCACGGTGACACAGTGCCTCATAGTGCCAGGGACCAAGGTTTGATTCCAGCCTCAGGCAACTGTCTGTATGGATGTTGTACATTCTCCCCGTGTCTGCGTGGGTTTCCTCCGGGTGCTCTGGTTTCCCCCACCTTCCAAAGATGTGCAGGGTAGGTAGATTGGTCATGCTAAATTACCCATAGTGTTCAGGGATGTCCAGGTTAGGTGGAGTAGCCATGGAAAATGCAGGGTTACAGGAATAGGGTGGAGAGCTGGGTGTGGGTGAGTGCTCTGTGGAGGGTTGGTGTGGACTTGATGGGCCAAATGGCTTGCTTCCACAGTGTAGGGATTCTATCTTATGGTCATTACGGAGACATGATAACATGGAGATCAAAGCAGCCATGTAAATACCATTTCCCCAAGCCATCCTACTCACCACAACTCCCAACTCCCCACTCCTCTCCTCTCATGACCGTCCTGTTCACGGTTTCTCTCCTACTTGCTATTTCCCTTCCCCACTCCTTCTGCCCACCCACCAGCTCCCCTCTCCTGAATCTCGTCTATGAAATGGTGCTCAGGACAGGTGCAACTAGAGGACAGAGCTGTGAGTGGGACGATTGAGGGGAGAGGGAGGGGACAAGTGGGGGGGTCAAACATGGAAGCAGCAAGTTGGAACAGTTGGTGAGTCAGGAATGTCAAGGGAGGGGAGTGGGACAGGAGGGTCAAGGAGTAGGAGGAAGTGAGTGGAATGGTTCCTGGCACTATGAGGCAAATTTACAACATTGTCAGATTCTCTTTATTTTCTTTAAAATTCACAAAAATAACAAATTTCACAGGTAAAATGTATACATCTAAAAATAAATGTCAAATCTACAAGATTAACATTGCAGGACCTCCTATCAACTTTCACTGGAAACATTCTTTTCGGTAAAGCAGTCTGATATTTGCTGGCTTGTATTTGCCCATCTCAGTTTGGATATTTATTTTCTCTAACACTAGCAAGGAGGGCTTGCTTTATCTATTCTCAGTCTACAAAACGTGTAAATGATAAAAAAAATTGTACATTATCCCAAAGGCATTCATGATCTATATGGTATTGTATATATAATAGTCTCTTCAGTTCCTGTTTCATATAATACTTTCTAATACAATATCTCAAGGCAACCTGGGGCCGGCAAGATATGCTGGCCAGCCAGTGACATCCACCTCCCACAAATGAATAAAAAAAGTAGAAACTCTCCAGTTCAGGGTCCAGGCTGTTTAATCTCCTCCTGTTCACTGTCTCCAGTGTAATCACATCCTTCCTGTAATGTGAATTCCGGAACTGCATACAATTCCTAAATGTAATCAAACCAACATTTTATACAGTTCCAGCATAACCTCCTTGCTCCGAACTCAATGCCTCAGCATATAAAGACAAGTATCTCATATGCCTTCTTCTCCACTTTAGACTGGAGACTGCCAAACTCTGCTGCATTTCCGTGTCAATGTCCTGATCAGTCAGAACCTGCCTATCTGGTGTGACCATTGAGATTGAGGGTTAACTATTCTTGCTGCATCCCATGTTTACTATGGCCCAAAAAAATCAGTGTACTCCTTTCATTCTGTTTAAAATGCTATCTCTTTTCAAGAGTTTTCTTGCATGCTTGTTCTGATGAGCTCAACACAAAAAGCTTCAGCTTCCAGTCTCCTTTTAGGAATGTTTCAATGTTTTGTTTGCCTTTAAGATGTCCTCAACTTCAAATTTCTCATCAAAACACCAAGTTTGAATGCATCAAAGCTTCCAACCAGGTTTGGTCGGCATGTCTCAACAAATAATCCAAAACTGCTCCATTTCATTTTTGAAAGCTGCCCCATCTTCTTGTATGGAAGTGTGGCGTTTTTGATGAGGTTGATACTCTTCAACTGAGATTATTGATATGCAATTTCATCTGACTCACCTGTCTCCTTCTCTCTAAAACAACATACTTAAAAGCACCAGAAGTCTGTTTACCAAATTTAAATTCCTTCCTAATTTGATTGATAACATTCTTTTCAAACTCATTATTGAAAGCCCACGAAAGAAATCTTCCATCATACCACAAAGAAACCTGAAAGTTTTTCATGGCAGTGCTGATAAAACACTGCAGGATCCGCCTTGATGGTGTACAGCCTAGTTTTAATAGAACTGCTGTCAAGGAAAAAGTACCCAGGAAACATCATTCAAGGTCTAAACAGAAACTTTCACTTCCAGAGTTTCCCTTCTGTGTCAGATGTTACCTTGGGAGGCTGGAGGATCACTTCTCTCTGGAAGTTACCCTGTAGGAAATAAAAGCAAAACATCGCAGACGCAGGAAATCTGAAAGAAATGCATAAAGTGCTTGAGAAACTCAGCAGAAACTCAGAGAAACAGGTAATGTTCCGACTCTAATATGTCACTTCTTCAGAACTCTGCAAAAATACCGCACCTACATGTACGAAGGTACGCCTCCATGAAGTGGTAGCTAAAAAGGCCATAAAAAATTCAAGATCAGCATTATTACTTTGCGTGAGTCTAATCTGATGTCAATACCATCCAAACTTTCCTCCAAAACACTGGCTACCAACCAGGCCTTGACTTTAAGCCTCATCTGCTCAGACCTTTTCTGTACAGAATGATCTGTGTGATAGAACAGGTCCATCTCTATTCACAACTTACGAATAGACTCTGAATTTCCTACAATTTTCCTTCTCTTGCTGTTTACAGTCTCTTGTCAGGCTGACAGCTCTCTTTTGTTGAGGCCTCTCTAGACTACTCCAGTCAGGCTGCTTATTGATGGCCCTCTCCGAGCATGCCATTTTTCTCTACGCTGAGGCATAGTTCCAGAATAAAAATCAGAAATTGCTGGAAAAACTGAACAGGTCTGAAGGGTTCTGGAGAAGGGTCACTGGACCCAAAGCGTTAACTCTACTCTCTCCATAGATGCTGCCAGACCTGTTCAGTTTTTCCAGCAGGTCAGAAGTGTTCTGAAGAAGGATCACTAGACCCAAAACATTAACTCTACTCTCTCCATACATGCCGCCTGCTGCCAAACCTGTTGAGATTTTCCAGCAATTTCTGATTTTGTTCCTGATTTCCAGCACCCACAGTTCTTTGGTTTTATTGTTCCATAGTTCCCGAATTATTCCTCGAATCTGAGCCACATTTACTTGATTTCCATTCTTGGACACTTTTGCTAAAACACAGCCCTCATGTTTCATCCTTTCTCTTGAATATTTAACTAATTTCTGCGTTTAAGAATAGACTTCCATCCACACCCTACTAGCTTGGCCTCTCTCCTGTCAGCCAACAATGCTGGCTGGTATATCACCCACAAGCCTTTAGGCATGTGACTCCTGGACCCATTTCCCTTTTTCTTGTTCATCTTGAACTGGAATGTCTTTTCCTTGAATGATCGAGTCCTCCCTCCCTGGATTTAACTTGCAGAATACATGAGTACACGCTATTCAACATGTCTTAGCATCAGCACCTTCTCCTACATTCACAGTTATCTGAAAATTCTTCATACATTTTTATTGCATGCAAGGTATGGGCTTTTTAAGATCTGGTTCCCTTGTGATCTTCATTGAATCTTCCTATCACATCCTCTAATTGTTCCCCAAACTCTCCTTCCCCTGTCTTTTAGAATAAACCACGTCACCAGAATCAACATCTCCCCCTGAGAACCTTGTGTGATGTTTTAATAGTCACCGAACCTTTTCTGATGCTTCATCTTTAACAAACACTTTCTGTTGAGCATGAAGGCGACTTTGGTGGGCAGGGAAACTGGAGCTAATAGTCACTCCCTCCAGGGCTGGAGGATGATCAAACACCCCCAACCAAGTACAAGGATTTTCTGGCATGAAACTACCCCATGCCAGCATCATGTGCAATTTACAATTGGGTGATCTGCCAGCATCCTATGTACCATTTAATCAGAAAGAAATCATGATTTCTTTCACACAAACCACTGCTGAATAAACTTTCTGCACCATTCATAGCTGCAATACTTAGGTTTTCACACGTGTCCCTAAATTCATCATTTGTACATTCTCCTCCATTTTCTGTTCGAAACATGGTTGCCATCGCAAACCCTGCATGACATCGCTTTCCCATAAGCTCATCCACTGTTATTTGTGTTTTTCAGTAATTACTGCTGAACTCCCCTAACCTTAATCTAGAAATCACATGGCAAAGAAGCCTTTTTAACTGAATGTCCACGCAGTTCCATTTGCCAGTTTTTCATAGTCCACAAATATAAATATGCTTTCCCAACAACCAGTGTGTGCAGTCAACCCCTAATGGCAATGGATGATGCCAAAAAGAAATTCTACCCCAGCCTTCATCAAACATTGTCCCCTGTTCCAAAGGGAGACAAGATGATTCTCCAAGGTGATTCCATTGCCAGAGACAGGATAGACAAAATTCTGGAAAGGTATGATTGGCAAGGAAGGGGTAGGGAAAGAAAACTCCAATAGAGACATCCTTTTAACAAAATGCTGAGCGCATGGCCTGGGCCAGACCAAACACACTATTCTGTCAGCGAGACAAATAAAAAGGCCTCATGATAACACCCTTGCTCTAATGCCTGGGCCTCTGTTTGACCATATCAATGTCCAAGCAACAGACCACAAGGATGTTCAGATCACCTATGCCATGACAGCAGCTGATGATTGTTTGAGTGACCATTCTCAAACACACCCTACTATCCCCATCAGCCTTTCGCAGCAGCAGAAACACCATCACAGGATATTCTTTGTGAATAAATTCGAAGTCTCTGTGAAGAAAAATCTAATCAGTCAGTGCCTCACAATCAATGGTAACAGACAAAGAGGAACCACATCATGTCCACAGCAACTGGTCTTCCCTCAAATTCTTCACAAACAGTACCTCGGAGTACTCTTGGTTCCTCAACCAGCAAACTCCAAGATTTCAACATCAAGGTTTAATTGAAATAAACAGGATTTCCCATAGCTACTAAATCATAACAGCAAGGCGTGTCTGAACTGAAAGCACCACTATATCTCAAAGAGAAAAGCAGATCTACAGATAAATAAAGACCAAGATCCAACAACAAAGAAAACAAGATCTAAAGAACAGATGGTGGGTAAAAAGAGCACATGAACTTCAACAACTCACCAACAGTAATGAATTCTTGAGCAGTCAAGACTGTCTACAGCCCAAAACTAAAGGATCAATCTTGAAAACTAAGAATGGCTCAAAGACAAAGAGGCAGTCAGTGCTCCTTCGAATGGGCGCTTTGAGGATCTGCTCATTAGACTTGGTCCTTACAGAAGTGGCCTTGACCACATTCCCATAGCAAGCTCCCCATCACCACTTCTGCACAAAACCAGCTCGACAGGCGCTTGTAAAGACCATCTGACGGCTAACAAAGTTGTCGGCAGATGGAATCCCTGCTAAAATATGAATGTCAGCACATTCATGTAATGTCCCCAGAAACCATTAGTGAACTACATGTGTTTTTGCAAAATAAATGTTAGCTTTTAATTCCAGGTTTTTGTCGTATTCAGATTTCACCATCATCCATGGTGGAATTCAAATTCCTGTCTCCAGAACATCAAAGCCTGGCTTTTGGATCATCAGTCCAGTGAAACTATCACTTTCTACCACCTCTGCTTAAAAGATTTTAAAGTTTTTGATGTTGAATTTTAATTTTGCTTTTTACATACCATATAAACTTCCATGATATAACCTTCATGAGTAGGCTAACCAGCTTTTTACATTTATCAAAGGTCAACTTCATAGGCTTCCAACAAGTCATCTCTTTCACAAATTTCATCCACAATTTTTATAGATAGTAGGAACTGCTCAGAGATGTTGTTACACACCTTTGGAACAGGTGGGACCTCAGCCGTCTGGCCCAGTGGTAGGGACGTTATCACAGCATCACAAGAGTCTAACCCTCCATGTTGTGACCTTGAGTCTACAGCAAGCATCGCGTTAGAGACTTTTTAGAACAGTTAATGTTTCTGGTTATGCTCATATTCATCAAAGGAAACATTTCTGCCCCATTGCAACTGTTCAGATTTTCAAGGACCTTTATAAGTGCACCTTTAGTCTCCTTTTCTCAAAAGGAGACTCCACAAGTCAATTAATTGCTGATGTCTACACACAGTTAATTGTTGTATAATTTACAAGGACTTGTAAAGACTTGTAAAGGACTTGCCTGCCCCACAAAGACTAAAACAGTTCACAAAGGCAGCGATACCAGCAACTGCAGATGCTGGAGAACCTGAGATAACAAGGTGTAGAGCTGAATGAACACAGCAGGCCTTCCTGCTCCTCTGATGCTGCTTGGCCTGCTGTGTTTATCCAGCTCTACACCTTGTTATCTCATAACTTTTATAGAATGGGCAATTGCTCTTCAAAATCTAAGTCACTTCCATTCAGTTGTGAAAGTACTTTACTTCCAATCTTTCTTGGGAAATACCAAACCAAAATCATACCTGGTTTCCTCTTGGCTAGGGTAGTAAACAAAGTCAACATTTTTACTTCATTCTCCCATTGTTCAAATTCCAGAAACAAACCATCATTTATGATCATCCTAAAATGGCGGCAGAGTAAGTTGCTCCATTCAGAGCTCCACTCTGCTCACCAGCTCCCGTTCCTTTTCCTTTCTTTTTTTCTTCTCCTCTCTGTAGCAATTCTATCCCCTTCCCACCCCTCGCCCTTTTAACAACCTACCTAAGGAGTTGAGACGGAATTGGGTCACAACCAGGAAGTGATCATGTGGGCCATGTCCTGAAGCAACGACAGTTCGAGCGTGGGCCAGAGCGATGATGTCGACAAGAGCGGGTCCGGTGAGAGGGCAGCAGTGGGCGGGTGAGTGTGGGCTGAGTGAGGGGGCAGTGAGCGATGAGAGCCGGACAAGTGAGGGGGCAGTGGGTGGTGACAGCGGGGTCGGTGAGGGGGCAGTGGCAGTGAGAGCAGTGCTGGCGAGACGGTGGTGGGCGGTGAGAGCGGGGCCAGTGAGGGGGCAGTGGGCGGTGAGAGCAGGGCCTGTGAGGGGGCAGCAGGCGGCGGTGAGAGCAGGGCCGGTGAGGGGGCAACGGTATCCTAGCGATTGGAGTGGCGCCTGCACCATTGTGGAGATGGGACTTGGGACTCTTGAGGTCTGGAATTGTTTTTTCTTGCTTACCTTTTGGCTCTGTTAAAATCTTTAAATTCTGGTTTTTGCAACCAAATGGTCACCAGTGAATGGCAACTTTTTGCACTTTTTGCTGTACTTGCGTATTCCTTTATTTAGTACACGTGGCAAATAAATAAATCTAAATCTAAAGAGACCCTGCAACATGACTTGAGCATCTGGAGATTCCAGAATCAGTACTTTTTGTAAGAAAAAAAAATCTTATTTATCTTCCACCTGAAGAGATTGAAGTTAACCTCTGCTGCAATGCCACTGCTGGCCGTCAGTTACTAAAGGAGGTGGTAAGGGTTGTTTCATCTTCCATAACTGTTCATTTATATTTCATAGTTCAACATAAACCCTAGTCTTCTCTCATCACTTCACAGGGAAAACAAGTTCTATTTTTATTTTAATATCCCAACTCCAAATCATCCAATCACGCAATTAGCAAACAACAAATTACAAACACTGTCCACCAGGGGCAGTGTAACTACAACAAAAATCAAGAAAGGGAGGAAAAAGTGGGAGGGTCTAAATCAAAACAAAGTTGACAGAGAGAATGATGGTCTCCAGCCCCGGCACGCCCACATTTCTTGAAAAACTTTAAGCATTCTGGTTGATGCTGTGTGTCCCCTTGAATGGGATATCTGGGCATGAACATCCCAGAGAAGAAACACAGCTTTTTTTTTTATTAAGATCAGGCAACCAAATGATTAAGTCCTCCCCATCGACCAAAGAACACAGTCTGCATGCCAGAGGGGTATGGTAATGATAACATAACCCAAAAAGGAAAGAAACTGAAGTGAACTAAATCAAACAAAATAATGCTGGAGGAGGGTGATAATGCAGTCCAACTCCTATGGTGCCTACCACTTTCTCAAAAGGCTTCAAGGGTGCGAGTCAACATTGTGTGCTCTGTCTCTCCAACGTCACCCAGGCATGGACACAGCCATGAACTAAACCATCCCTTCCATATTTCATTCACCTACAACAGTGCAGCACCAGTGCTTCACCAAAGTAATCTTTGACTTTAATGCTCAAGTCCTGAAACGGAACATGAATTCACAATCTTCTATATCAGAGATGAGAATGTTACCAATTGAGCCACAACTGGCCAAAAACCAGGCTTTGATGTTTTCTAATCAATCTATTCAGAGATGTTACAATGCACCACTGAGGCAAGTGGGACTTGAACTCAGGTTTCCTGGCTCAGAGGTTGAGACATGACCATAAGAACCCAAAAATGGGTCTTTGTTTAAAATTTAACTTACTTTTCTAATCAACCTGTTTTGAGATGTAATTATACATCTCTAGGGTAAGTGGGACTTGAACCCAAGTCTCCTGGATAAGAGGTTGGGACACTACCACTGTACCAGAAGAACCCAAAAACAGCCCTTAAAAGATATGCTTTAATGAGCGTCAGCTGTTCTGTATTATCTCTGAAGCATTTCCTGGTTCATTCTCGAAAGCACTAATCATTCGCAACATTGTCACTACACCTCTGAAAAAAAAGGAGTTATTACTGGAGTCTGACAATGAAAGTCTACAATGCAATGCCACGTGATGAATCCATTCTACTTCTACCTGAAATGCTACTTTGAGAAATTAGGGGCTTTCCACAACAGATTTTGGTGGGAAAATTATGTATGTGATGTATCTCTAAGGTCAGACATGTGGCCAAAATCCACTGTGAGTCATTTCCAATTTCAGCTACAATGCAGCTTGTACCAATTGTTAATATTATAGTTAAAGTTCTGAAATCTAAACTTTGTATGTTACTTTCTGATTGACATCAGGACTCAAGGTGCCCCTAAATGCAATTAGAATCTAACTGGATATAAACCTTGGGGCCTTAAGAGGTCAGGTTAACTTGAGACAGATGCAGTGAGATATTGTTTCCCATGGATAAAACAAAATAGCATTGAGCAATGTCACAGGGAATCTACTAGCAGATTGAAAAATGCACTGGGTTTGAACACACCTCCAATGTCTCCATAAACACTCCCTACCAGAATGGTTACTGTACAGAAGTAGCCTATTCAGCCCACCTTGTCACATTGGCCTTCTGAAGCTGCGATTTACCTATAGCCACTCTCGCCACTTTATGATCCCGAGACTGTCATTCCATATGACCATAATACATTGAAGACCAGCCACATAAGCACCCACATCCTCCCCTACTTACTGTCAACTGCAATCTCCCTCACTCAATGTTAACACCTTTGATCTCTCTGATGGCGTCTTCTTGATGAACAAGCTGCAATCTTTCCACTGAAATATATCAATCTCTTCATTTGTATCCTTAGGCCATGACCATCAAGGAGAATTATTAAATCATCCTTAACTGGTTGGTCAACGTAGACAATAATCTGAATGTTGCAGGTTACACTCTCTGTGATTTATCGTGGTCACTTCATAGCAATCAATGCAGTCTATCAACACTGCCTAAGGCACTAAAATTCAAATGTCCTCTCCAGTACAGTGTAGACTTTTAACCAAGTGCACAGGATGGCTATAGCCCATGTAAACGGCATATCTATTGAATTATTTTCAATTCACTCTTTAGCTAAAAAAAACCCAAAGAAAATTAGCAATTCAGTTCATGCAGCTCTTCCTCCACTGTGTATTAGGCATGCAGTCCTGACTATTCATTAGACACCTGGACATTACAGTGGATGACGTCTTGTTATTTTAAGAGACGTTAACCAATTTTAAACAAACAAACGAACAGTCCTGTTAAGGATTAACTGTCATATGAATGTGCTAAGTGTTAGTCTGTTGACGTCCCCAGTAGCCCTCTCCACCTCTGTTAGACTTTCTGCTGCTGCTGGAGTACTTGGCCTGTCAGCTCATTTAGAATGCCTGTCATATATGCTGTACTGGTGCAGATGGAACAACAATTTTAATTTGCCCCTGAAATAGGAA
Source organism: Ginglymostoma cirratum (assembly GCA_024137785.1). NCBI lineage: Eukaryota > Metazoa > Chordata > Chondrichthyes > Orectolobiformes > Ginglymostomatidae > Ginglymostoma > Ginglymostoma cirratum. Next base: position 80,009,128 of record JAHRHZ010000144.1, read on the forward strand.
AGCTTTAATCTATGGTATCAATTTAAAACCAGATGCCAAAGTGACAAATAAGTCATAAAAATACTTTGTAAGCTGAAGAGAACAATCCTTTGTTTTATCCAGCACTGTTCCAATTACCTGCTACTACTACAACTCTGTCCCAACTAAAGATAAATATTAGAAAGGTAGTTTTCATTAATTCTATTCCCAAAAGGCCAGAATGAGAGATCTTGGCATCATCTCTGTCATGCAGACAGCCCAAGAACACATCATTGTTTTGGTTCAGCAGAAACAAATAATTTTAGGTTAATAGTGTATTTTATAGTGGGTTCATTGACCTACTCACTTTCTGCCCATTATACAGTGACCCTGCTGTTTCCAGACGGTTCACACTTGGTCTGCATGTCCCACAGATTGATTACTGATGTTCATTCATTGAATTTCCAGGTCATTTTCTCATCCTGCTGTTACAACCCAATCGTAGTCCTGACGGTGTTTCAACAGAAGCACAAGTGAAATACAGTGGCATTTCCAAGTATTTCCATGGGCTCCAGAAGGAAAAGGTCCATTCTCAGGTACTTTACACATGTTCATTCACAGACATGGTCACACTGACAGACACACACTGAAGCATTCTTGATTATGCATGCATGCGTACACACACACACACACACGTTCACACTACCACTCACACAATCACAAATGCACAAAACTCAGTCACATAGAAGATTTTGTGCACACATACAAATCACCCACCCACAACCTTGCACAAATCCTTGTGATCTGGTGAGGAAAACAAAAAAAAAATCGTTCCCTTCTTTTTAATTCTCTCAGTCGGTCACAATAATTTTTACTTATTTGTTAGAATGCAACTATCACACTTCAATTAAAGCAGAAAAAGCTAGATCAAAATGAAGCCAAATTACAAGGTTTACTTCAGTGAAAGAAAGAAGAATTTTATTACCTGCTGGCCTAAAAAAAATGACAACACATAAACACAGATGATAAGCATAAAAATTGGGGAGACAGAATGCCTTGTCAGACAAAAATTGAAGACAATTATAAGTTAATATTCTTAGATTTCTTGAGTTGTGAAAATGACCTAAGTCCTAACTCTTTAGCTGTTGATCCATTTCTGCAGCAGTGGAATAGCTTGCAGACAATCTTGGTATTCTTGGTCAATGATGACTTTTTCTAAGTTGTTCTTTTACCTGGCGCAGATTTTCAAGTTCCTGAGCAACAGAGAGAGGCTTCCAGCTTCATGTCATCAATTCATTTTCTTTTTCTCTCTGTGTTGCTATTCAAGTCTTGTCGCTGAAAGACAGTCCGTTGTGGATTCCAATGTCTAGTTTCATTATCTTCCCAAACTGACAGCTAAGTCTTTCATCTCCTAATGTGCAACTTCCAGTAAGATGTGAATTAACTGGCTCAGCTTGGTCAGTTGATCACAGCAGCCATTCAATCTACTAATATTCACATCAGTCCATGAAAGGTCTCAAGTATGGAAATCAGATAATGTAAGATAAACATCAGTAGTTCACATTTGCCATTATCTTAAGACACATACAAAAGAAGTAACTACCTGCCTTTAAACTTTGGTTTTCTTGTAATTGAAAGAGCTGTTCAAGCTCTTAAAATTGTTCTCAGGTCACCAGAATGGGGTTGCTGTTCTTATGGTGGATTCCTTTACAAACAACCGGGATGCCTAGGGTAAAGTCATTGTTACTACCCTACTCGCTGGTATCAGTACTTTTAACATGTCGGCAGGGAAGTCCACACAAATTCTTTGGCAGAGGTAGGCACAAGCTCGATGAACAATCATAGAGTCATGGAGTTCTACAACATGGAGACAGGCCCTTCAGCCCAAACTGATTCATGCTGACCAAAATGTCCAACCACACTGAGCCCATTTTCCTGAACTTGGTCCATATTCTTCTAAACCTTTCCTGTCCATGTATTTGTCCAAATGCCTTTTAAATATTGTTACTGCACCCGCCTCAACTACTTCTGCTGGCAGCTCATTCCATATGTGTACCACCCTCTGTGTAAAAAAAGTTGCCCCTCAGGTTCCCGTGTATTCTTTCCCTTCTTACCTCAAACTGATGCCCTCTAGACCTCAATTCTCTAACCCTGGGAAAAACACTGAGTGCATTCACCCTGTGCAAGTCTCCCACAATCTTATACACTTCTCAAAGATTTCCCCTCTGTCTCATACACTCTAAAGGAAAAAGTCCTAGCTGTCAAACCTGTCTCCATAACTCAGTCTCTTGAATCCTGGAAACATCCTTGTAAATTTCTTCTGCACTCTTTCCAGTTTATCAACATCCTTCCTATAGCACAGTGACCAAAACTGAACACAATACTCCAAGTGCGGCCTCACCAACATCCTATACAACTGCAACATAACTTGTCAACTTCTGTACTCAGTGCCCTGAATGATGAAGGCCAGTGTGCCAAAAGCCGCCTTCACTGCCCTGTCTACCTGTGACCCCACTTTTAGAGAACCGTACACCTGAATTGCAAGGTCCCTCTGTTCCACTACACTCAAGGCCCTACCATTCACCATGAAACTCCTACCTTTATTTGACTTTCAAAATGCAACACTTCACACTTATCTATGTTAAACTCCATTTGCCATTTCTCAGCCCACTTCTCCAGCTGATCAAGATCCTGCTGCAGTTTCTATTAACCTTCCTCACTGTCCATGATACCTCCTACTTTAGTGTTATCTGCAATCAGTAAGTTTGTTATTTACTACTTAGTAGCTAGTCAGATTATATCTGAGATAGATAATTGTTTTATGAGGGACAATCAGGCTCAAAATAATCTTACATGCACATTATTACTTCAGCTACATGCCATTAGCACAAAGAACAAGCACTTGGGCCAGTACATATGCTGGTGAACACATGATGAACTCAAAAGCCACACACAGTAGTTAGTTCATCCCTGAAACGTTCATTTGTAACATGTCCTTTACAACTAGGAATGGAAAATGAATGCTGGTCCAGCCAGTGACACCCACATCGCACAAGTGAATAAAAATAAAGTGAATTTTATCTTGTGATGTTTACAAGAATATTCCTGGAATGAAGAGCCTGTCCATATGAGGAGTCGTTGAAGACTCTGAACTTAGAAGGATGAGAGGGCATTTCGTTGAAGCTTACAGAATACTGAGAGGCCTGAATAGAGTGAACGTGGAGTCGATATATTCACGAGTGGGAGAGACGATGACCTGAGAGCACAGCCTCAGAGAGAAGGGATGACCCTTTACAGCTGAGATGGCGAAATATTTCTTCAGCCAGGTGGTGAATCATTGCCGCAGAAGGCTGTGGAGACCAAGTCATTTAAGACAGAGATACATACATTCTTGATTAGTAAGGGGATAAAGGGTTACGGGGAGAAGGTAGGTGAATGGGATCAATAAACATATTAGCCATCATCAAATGCCAAAGTGGATCGATGGACTGAATGGCTTAATTCTGCTCCTATATCTAATGATTTTTTGGTTATTGTTTTCAATACAAACTGCCTAACACAACAACTGCCACTTGTGGAGATTAGCCTAAGCACCTAGGGAAAATTTGGAAATGCTAATCCTAAACCACACCAGCAGGACTGCATTGGAGTTCTGGTGCTGGAGGTGTAAGTTCAGGCACAGCACAGACACCCAAACTGGAGAACAAAGACAGCACTGAACCTTTCATCTTCTGCAAGTGACTTCTAAAAATGTTGTAATGTTGACTCTCGTCAGCTTCTCCCTTCCTAACGTGCAAACCCACTCAGAGTTTTAACTCTAAGGTCATCAGATGGTCTGTATATTGTTCAATTTACCATAATACAGCAGGGAAATCAGCCAACGGGTGCGGTGGAACATTTGCTGTGTGGGAGAGCAGGAGGAGAAACATCCTGCAAGTGTGACCCTGATCTTACTGAACATCCGCATATATGTCATGCAAACATCACTGCACTGTTCCTACATCTCTTTTCACAGTCCTTCCCAGGGCTTATAGGTGCAGGTGCCAACAACAGGATCCCTACTGCTGCCCTAGCTGAGATTACTACAACACAGGGGGACTGAATCGGAGCTCTTCCAGCCCTCTGCAAACATGAATGGTTATATAGGACCTTTGATGTTTCCAGCAAAATTCCATGCCAAGCACTGATTGATCACTTTCACATTTAACTTTCCTGTTCGACACTTTTCTCTCATTTTATTGGTGAATCTGAATCAATTTTTTTTATTGCTTTGCAATCAAACTGACAGCGAGCACATTTGATGGTACCTTAGTGCACTCATAATAATTGTTCAACTCAAGATCATGCAATCCCTTCACACTGTTTCTGAGCTGACCCCATCTGGTACATTCTGCTTCTATTTTCATTGTGTCAGCATCGCAGACTAATATCCATATTCCACTAACATATTATGGGTAGTGCTGACTAAACCAGGCATGACCTGCTGGGATAGTAGTCCCGATAATGAAAATATTATAAGTAAAATAATCTAAAAAATGGTCTTGAAGATTTCAAGTGATGCAGCTGTGACTATTTGCTTTGGAAGTTTTTTTCCTATGTGGACTTGCCTGGGAAGGAAAGACTGTTGATACACTGTCCTGAAAAGAAATGATGTGGAGATGCCAGTGTTGGACTGGGGTGGACAAAGTCAGAAATCACATGACACCAAGTTATAGTCCAACAGTTTTATTTAAGATCACAAACTTTCAGGCCACTGCTCCTTCACCAAGTGAAGTGCACTTTGTAGATTTGTAGATATCCCTGCATGCTCTGTCCTTGTCAGAAGGAACCAGGTACATGTTTCTGTCAATTCCCACCAGCTCATTCCATATTTTGTAGAACATCGTCAGTCTATTTTTCTCCAATCTTTGATCAAAGATGAGATGCTGTTGTTTTGCCCAGCCATATTCATGCAGAATTGTGCAGTAAGTTGTGGGATCACTGTTGTCTTATTGCTTGCTCACATCATGTAAGGAAACCACTTACATCATGCATTCACCAGGATTGGACGAAAAAAGTGTCTGAGAAGCTGTAACTGATATTTTTTTATTGCAATTTCAAAAGTTAGTCCTCAGAAATGCAAGCAACCTGCTTACTTTGGATGTTACCAGCTGAATGTGGAATCCTCAACAAAAATTGTTTTTAAGATGTACACCCCCCAGGTCTGTGTAACCTGTGGGAGAAGTTGATTGCACAATTTAACTGTGGTGGAGCCTTTTTTATTTATTAATTCGGGGATGTTGGCATCACTAGTTAGGCCAGCATTTATTACTCACTCTCGAATGCCCAGAGGGTAGTTAAGAGTCAACCACATTGTTGAGTGTCTGGAGTCACATGTAGGTTAGACAAGGTAAGGACAGCAAATTTCCTTCTCAAAAAGACGTTAGTGAAGCAGATGGCTTTTTACAACAAATGATATGGTTGCCAATGGACAATAGCATTTTATTCCAGGTTTTTTTTAAACCAAATTCACATTTCAAGATGGAAGTTGATCCCATGACACCAGAGCATTAACCTGAGACTCTGGACTGCTAGTCCAGAGGCATTACCATCATAATGCCACCTTCCCTGGTAATGCACAGCCCATTGCATTTTATGACATTGAATGTCATCTCTAGATCGTACATGCCATTTTTTTGCAATTCCAGAAGATCACAGTAAATTGATACGTTTGGTCTTGTGTTGCATTTTGCAGCAATCTATTTCTTAATGCACAATTCATAAATCATATATTGTGGCAACAACCACTGCCTTTCCCCAGTGATTAAAGAAAAGCTGCCAGTAAATTCAAGAAGAATTATGAATGAACCTTATGTTGCTAAAACAATGTTGTGATGTTGAACGAACAGCTGAAAGCCAAGTTCTCATGATAAAATATTCTGCGATGCAACGAACTGCCTGGAATACTGATTTAATATGCAAAAATACATTCATAAAATGCAAGATTAAGAGGGGCAGCTGCCCACTGGCCAACCAGATGGAACATGTAAATAACTTTATCTATTTAGTAATTCCTAACATGCTTTCCTAACCATCTTGCACATTGATGAGCAAGCTGAATAAAGAAACTCGATTAGCAATTCAATGTTTTCCTTTCAGTTATTAATAGGACACCCTATTAATATTAGAAAGCACGCTCCCTGTATTTTAGTTTTCAGTGTATGACGTTGACCACACATATGTTTGTTTAAAAAAGATTTGTTCCATCAATCCTTGAAAAATTCTGGTAATCCAATGATCACTATTCTCTCAAAAAACTGTTCTGAATGCATTTGATTACATTTAGATAATTTAAAGCTTTGAAACTGGATGCAGTTTTTGCAATCCTTGATTGCAACTTTCACATTCACCCATGATCCTCACAGATAGAAACAGCGACATTACAAGTGATCACACTTCGTAAGTATTTCATTGGTTATAACCTACTTTGAGATGGCTAGCAGTCATGAAAATTGCTGAATAATTGCTGATCTTCCTTGCTTTTTCTTTAGTCTATGTGACAGACTGCCTGATCTTAATTACAGAATCACAGAATTGTTACAAAGCAAAAAGAAGTCTTTCGGGCCATTGTCTGTTCACTGGCTCTTCAAATGAGATCGAAGTACAACAAGCAGCAGGCTGCACCTTCTTCTATTGTCAAAGCTGTGCACACAGAATTGGGAGAAAAGTCCTTAAAGATCAGGGGAAGAAGTGTTTCTAGACTTTCTTTTTAAGTTCCACTAAACCTTCGGTAACTGGTGGTTTCAGCACCTCAAGGTTATTATGTTTAGCTTGCAGAATTGGAACCACACCAAGAACTAAGATGAACCACCCCATTCCCCAATAAAAATACTTTGATATAGATAACCCAACGTTACAGTATAACATTTAACACCAGAACTATCCCATAACTGAGTCAGGGTTTTATATTACATGTACCTGGCTATAAAATATTCAAGGTTAAAATTGAGAAGAATGTCAAGATGGCAGAATGGGGGGATGGGGGCAGGGAAGAGAAATGGGGAAGAACAGAAGTATTATCAACTATATAAACTGAACCAAAGTCTAATGATTTAAACAGAGGTGAGATCCAAACAGAATCTCTGTACTGAGCAATGGAATGGAAGGAGAAGGAAAGGGGAAAGAAATCAAAAAGAAGCAATAGCATTTAAGGCTGGTATTCCATGGATGAATAGGAAGGCTGATTCAAACTTGGAGCTGGCTAAAGAAGAAAGTACTTAGTAACTACAGGGTCTATTGAGAAAAAAAAAAAACGTGATGAATACAATACAAGAAAGCAGATCTTCAAAAATTGTGTTCAAACAAGCAAATAGGCAGCATGAAGAAAGCTACCAAATATATAATGAGCAATAAAAATAGTACTCTTCTCAGAAATATTGACTTATACTGCACGGAAGCAGGCCATTTGACCCACCGTATCTGTGCCAACTCTTGCAGCATTACTCAGAAGACAATCATCAAGGTATGGTTAGGACTGTTAAGAAATGAGAGAGGAAAGCTTGCAGCCAAGAGTGAATGAATGGTAACTTCTCTCAGATTTCACAGAGCAGATGGACAATCAGATAATGGAATCAGAGGGAGGTGCACAAGTACAAAAGATATGACTCAAACAAAGATGACAGTTAAAATTAAAAAGTTATTCAGTTTTGAGGTTAGACAAATCACTGGAATCTGATGATTTACAGCACAGTACTGAGTTAAGTTCAAGGTGACCTAGCCAAGGCGATCGCTATATTTCATTATATTCAATGGAAATAGAACTTGTGCCAAAGGAACAGAGCACTGCTCTCTTGAAACTAAGGATTTTTATTTTGGGGATTTCCTAAATGATATGACTGGTCCACTCCACCGCAGTCAACTCGTCTTTCTTGAACCATGGAAAGCCCTCCACTTTGCTAGGTTTTCCATGCTGTTCTCTCCATCTGCTATTGTGCTGTAATCATTTACACCTCCCTTGGACAGTCTTGCACCAAGATCACTTTTCTTATTAATCATCCCCGCAAGGTCCTATCGTGCTCCATTTTTCATTCCCTATCTTATCCTGAAGCATTGATCTGAATGGTTTTACAGATGGTGAAGGTCTGCTAAAACGTCAAAAATGCTATCCTGTTCCGATGGGCAGTGGGACCCTGGAACATCACTTTTCAGTCAATTGAGAAATTGCGATTCATTCCGGTATCCAAATAAGGTAGGCACCTCTACTTTGATCTGCCAGAAAGAGGGATGACAGCTTAATAACACCACCATAAATAGTGGCTAGTGCGGAGACTACAACACCAGGGACTAAGCACCTTGAAGAATGGTGAAGCAGTTGCTGAAAGCCAGAACCACCAGGTAGACCCTGAAAATTGGGAGGGGGACTTAATGAGCTGCATGAGAACCATTCCAATCGAGGGCCCTCAATGATTTTAGACTGTCCATCAAGGCTGGCTAACCAGGAACCCACTAGGAGAATGACTAGGATTGTCTCATGAACATCACCCCAGAGGAGTGCTCCCTTACAATATGGGAGTTCAAATTAGTTTTCATCAGAAATAGACTCAAAATCTATGGTACTCCTGCCAGTCATTGCACTTCAATGTAACTTAGTTTGGTAAAGAAATCACTCCTGATTTGAGGGCAATTTGCTTCAATCTATGAACTTAAAATAAAAGAAGAGGCTTCATAAATACAGGCACTGAATTCAAAGTCAGAGAACATATGCTGACACTTTAAAAATCACCTTCACTTTACATGATCCTTTGTAAAATCTACCCCATTGACTGGGTTTTGATGATCTGTCCTAATGTCCCCTTCTGTGGCTTGATTTAAATTTAAATTTTATTTTGTCTAAAGACCTGTGAAGCACTTTGAGAGGGCTTGCTATATTAAAAGGTGCTATATATATGCATGTTGTTTTTCTTATAGTTGAAATTAATTATAGTCCAAGTATGTTAATTTGGCCCTCCAATTCCACTTGTTCACAAAGAAGGAAAACACACAGGTAACAAAAATTAAAGCAAAGGAAAATGTTATTTTCTACAATTCATTTGCAGCTCTTAAAGCTTAAAAAGATAATCTTTGCAAGTTGAAAATAATTACAAAATAAAGCAGAGTGACATTGAAGTTGAGCAATCCATTTGTTAATATCAAAATTTCATGAGCGTTAAAACATGTGATGCAATAGAAATGTTTCAGTAATAATAGGAACTGCAGATGCTGGAGAGTCCGAGATAACAAGGTATAGGGTTGGATGAACACAGCAGGCCAAGCAACATCATAGGAGCAGGAAAGCTTGACGTTTCGGGCCTAAACCCTTCATCAGAAAGGGTCTAGGTCCGAAACGTCAAGCTTTCCTGCTCCTATGATGCTCTTGGCCTGTTGTGTTCATCCAGCTCTACAGAAATGTTTTAGTGTTTGTTTGCTCAAGTACATGAAAATCTGTGTAATGGCCACTTTCTTTTATGGGCCGTGGAGACAAAAATGGGGGAAAATACTACTTTTAAATCAAGGGACAGGGAGTGAAAAAATTGCAATTTTTTTAAAAAAGGCACTGGAATTAATTGTGCGTTGTATCTATAAGATGACCTTATTCAAGTTGTGCAGGAGGATTTTTAACACCCTGATTCTATGGGATGTGTTCAGGGGCAGTTTTGCCCAATGATAGACTTCTGATTGGTTTTTCAACTAGGACCCCACCATCAGGTTTCAGGAGTGCTCAGCATAGCAACAACTTCCTGATTGGTTCCTGGGTAAGTGACGACTTTCTGTATTTACAATACAATGGAAATATCTCGGCTGTGAAGGGAAGAAAGAACTTCTTTCTTTTGTGAGTGGAGAAGGAAAAGAACATTCCACACTCTCTCTCCCTGTCCTAATTCCTTTCTTGTCAGGAAAAGTAATGGAAAACCATGTTCAGAGGCACTGAAAGGGCTAACCCTCAAGCAGTGAATAAAAGGTTGACAATCAGTGTATTCACAGCCTGGTGTCCTCCTCAAAAAGGTCAAATCAAACCAGAAGGGAACTGAAGGAAAACATCCCACTGACACCTGTGACCTACACTGCTGCCAGAACTCTGCTTCACCGACTTCATTTTTTCCTTCTCCACCCATAAAATTTGAGTTCTATCTTATCCATTTGTGTGTCCATTTGCATCTGTATTGGATTTTTTCTTTAACAGGCAGAGAACTGAAGTTATACAGAATGATAAGTTAGTAATTTGTTTTTTAACCAACGGCATAAAAGAAGCTCAATCTGTTTGCAATTAACAGCTATTTTCTTACAAAACCAGAAATCTTGAGTGCTTACTTTTAATCCAAGTTTTTCAGTCAGGTTTATTAAGGACTGTGCATCAGTTTGATTAAACTGAGTCATAGGGTCACAGAGTTGTACAGCATAGAAAGAGACCCTTCAGTCCAATTCGTCCATGTTGACCAGATATTCTAAATTAAGCTAGTCCCATTTGCCAGCATTTGGCCCATATGTCTCTAAACCCTTCCTATTAATTTACTCATCCAGATGCCTTTGAAATGTTGTAGTTATACCAGCCTCTACCACTGTTCCTGGCAGCTCATTCCATACACGGACCACCCTCTGAGAGAAGAAGTTGCCCCTTAGTTCTCTTTTAAATCCTTCCCCTCTCACCTTAAACCTATATTGTCTAGTTTTGGAACATCCTACCCTGGGAAAAAAAACCTTGACTATTCATCCTAACTGTGCCCCTCATGATTTTATAAACCTCTATAAGGTCACCCCTCAGTTTCTGATGCTCCAGTGAAAATAGCTCCAGCCTGTCCAGCCTGTCCCTATAGCTCAAACCCTCCAACCCTGGCAACAACCTTGTAAATCTTTTCTGAATCCTTTCAAGTTTCACAACAGCCTTTCTATAGCAGGGAGACCAGAAAATACACACAGTATTCCAAAAGTGGTCTAAACAATATCCTGTACAGCCACAACATGACCTCCCAGATCCTATACTCAATGCACTGACATTGATGATGATTCTGGGGACAGTGGGACTTGATTCTAACAGTCCCTCAGTGAGAAATAATACATGTTTAAAAAAGGTATAAAGTAGCCATAGTGCTAGAGGATCACACTCGTGTAAGAGAGAAACAACTGACGATGGGTCACGAAAACAAAGTTGCTGGGAAAGCTCAGCGGGTCTGGCAGCTTCTGTGGAGGAGAAAACAGAGTTAACATTTTGGGTCCGGTGACCCTTCCTCAGAATGATGGATCAACCTGAGGATCACCACACCTCAAATGAGGGGTGAGTTTGAGATAGTGGGATCTTCATGATGACAGCAGCCAGTGTAGGAACTGAACGTACCCTGTTGGCTTCACTTTACATTGCAGACGAGCCAGATGAGCTAACCAGTCCTGGTGGGATAATTAACAACCCTTAAACATTTTGAATATGTGTGATATAAACTCATTGTCTAAGGGAGATGAAGCTGCGTACCTAAGCTCTCCACAGGTACAAGTAAATGCTAATTTGACAGAAGGTAGCCGCCTCTAGCAGGTGGAGAGAAAGCGGAATTAATGTTTCGAGTCTGGTGACTCTTCACACCCCAGGCCTTCCTAACTGGTAGAAAGGTCTGGGTCAGGATGTCAGAGAAAACAAATTTTTGCAAGGAAAACAAAGTTCAGAATTCTTTGACCAAATTCTCACCTCCACTGGGAGGCAAAAATCCAGCCCTATGATTTCAGTGTTGCTGTTTATTCAACTCCTTCAAAATCCTGAATGGTAACTCTCGCACCTTCATTGAATAATTGTGCCGGCAACAATTTCTGCTCTTTCAAAGACTATTGGATTGACAGCACAACTGTAAAAAGTTCCTGTTGTTACACTGATATTACTAACACTGCATTACTTTTTTTAAGAGCAATGTTGGGTTTTGCTCAAAATAACACCTTAATAGTCTTAGTATTTGCCATCTTTATTATTTCATAATTCCTTTGGTCAACCAGACTGACTGTTTATGTGCATACACTAATTTATAGAGATTCCATTTTGGCCAGGAATGAGTACATTTTAACCAAATTCAGGGCATCTAGGGAGAGGGAATAAATGCCAACCTATCATGGAATGGTACTGCAAGGGAAGTCATTCCATCTCGTCTGTGCCAGCTGTTCACCAGATCTATCCAATTAATCCATTCTTCTTCCATAGCCTTATAAATCATTTTCCTTTTAAATATTTCTCCAGTTCTCTTTCAATATTTCTGCTGAACCTGATTTCTCCAGAGTTTCAGACAGTACTTTCCAGATTGCAACAGCTCCCTGTAACCATGTCCCTTGCCACCTCTTAGTTCCTTATCCTGAAGCACCTGAAAATCTCCCTCCTCTGGTTAGGGACATTCGAAAAGAATAATTTTTGATAACATGATTAAATTGAGTTTCTAAAACTTTAACTTTGTAAAGAAAGTAAAACAAAAACCAGCAAAGAGTCATAGAGATCTACAGCACAGAAAAATGCCCTTCGGTCCATTGTGTCTGTGCCAGTCAAAAACAACCATCTAACTATTCTAATCCCATTTTTCAGCACTTGACACATGGCCTTGCATGCCTTGACATCGCAATCGCACATCTAAATAATTATTGAATGTTCTGAGGGCTCCTCTACAGACAGAACCGTACCGGCAGTGCCCTTCTGGGCATTTGTTAAAAATATCTTTTTTTAAAAAATAAAAGGAAATGCTTGAGAAGGTTGCAACAATCTGAAGGAGCAATTCTGGGTATAATTCTTTATTATAGCACTGACTGAAAATTTCCATCCCATATTTTACTGTGTATTATTCTCTTTAAAATGTTCACTGACCTGCTTATCAATTAAGTAACAGCGTTGACGAACATTGCAGAGGTTATTTTTTGCTCAGTGATCCCATGCAGCAGTTAAGATTGTAGACTTAAAAAGGTTAAAATATGGTCAAGCGTATTCTTGCAATATCAAGGGTAATTAGGGATGGACAACAAAACTCGAGCTAGCCAGTAACAACCACATCCCATGAATGAATATATTAAAAAAAATCTAACAACACAGTTTCATGTACATGGTGTCACAAGCTAAAAACCGTGAGTTACCATGGAAACAAGTGCACCAGCTGGTTCCATCTCTTTGGTAGACTGGTTTCTAATTCCTATGATGATCTCTCCAATGCGCCACTTATTTACATTTATCAACTGGAAATTTTATATACTGAAGAATTCTTGTAACACATCGATAGTGCCCCTACCCCTAAGCCTGAAACTCCAGGTTCAGGTTCAGGTCCAAGACTTGATGGTCAAACAGGTTGCTTATCAAATTTATAAATCTTTCTGATCCACCTTTGGCAGGCAGCCAGAGTGGGAAAGTTGCCTGATGAGCCAGAACCCTGTGATAGCTGCAGCAAAACAATCCCCACATGTTAAAAGATTCCACAGGCAGGGTCTTCCCACGTGTCAACATTATCCGCTTTTGAAAGGACGAGTACATGATCAGAAATTCCTCTGAGCACAGTTCCAGCAATTTTCGCTTCACCAAACTTGTCGCAGACTGCTCAATCCCCAGTAAGGGTGGAAGCAGTTTGGTTCACACAAGTAACAGGCAGATTGACTTTTTTTTTTAAGAATAATCTAATGGTAGGTTGAAGCCACAATCAGATTAGCTATGATCTTATTGAATGTTAGCGCATGTTCAAGGGGCCAAACGGCCTATTTGTGCTTCTAACTCATATTCAGGCTCAGAGCTATTTGCATCATCGAAATCACCATTATGTTTACCCTATAGATGATGTTTACCTTTAATATGTACATTTCAAAATATTATTTCATGTTAATACACAGACATTCCCCTTCCTAGCCTGCCTCATTTAGGCTCCTTGAAACTTCACAGTAAGCATTATTTCTTCCTCAGAACTCCATCCCATTGTGTCGTTACTGTTAGGGTGCCTATACATGCCTCCCACAAGTGACTTTTTGCCTTTAGCATTTCTTATCTCTATCCAAACTGGTTTTCTGAACTCAGGCAATTCCTCTTTATTATGTTGATGCCATCATTAAACTATCAGAGTCATCCATTTTTCTAGGTTTCTGTCCTTCCTAAGTGACATCTATTTTTCAATATTTAGGTTCCAAGCTCTGGGCATTCTACAGCCATGTCTCTGCAATGGCTATCAGATCATACCTACTTATTTCTATTTGCACTATGAGTTCATCCATTTTGTTTTGGATCCTACCAGTATTCAGATATAGAGCATTGAGTTTTCCCAAAACTGAGCAGTCAATTTTGGGAAGTTTGATGAAAAGATTCTTACTGTGAGTCCTAGCTTTTGTTTTGTCACACAAACGTACACTGATCGCTTTAATCTGTATGCACAAAGTCTCCATGGCACCACTCTCATATTATGTTGCACTCAGCAGTGGTGCAATGCTCACCAGTGCCAAGTTCTTTTGCCAATCATGCCACTATACTTAGGTCCCATCATTTGGGTCAGTGCAGCATCCATGGTCTGGAGGAACATGCAGCAATACTTCAGGATGGTCATGATTTTCTGCACAACCCAATGGTAAATACCACCATCTTCTCTCCGGTACCATATTTTCACTCCAACACTGCCAGTGCAACCACCTCCCATGAAACTCTTGGTCTGCCACTCTCAATGTTGCACGCACCCATCTTCGATAAGACCATATGACATAGGGAATTAGGCAATTCAGCCCATCGATTCTGCTCCGCCATTCAATCATGGCTTATAAATTCCTCAACCCCATTCTCCTGCTTTCTCCCCGTAACACTTGATCCCCTTGATAATCAAGAACCTATCTATCTCAGTCTTAAATGTACTCAAATGGCCTGGCCTCCACAGCCTTCTGTAGCAGTGAATTCCATAGATTCACCACTCTTTGGCTGAAGAAGTTTCTCCTTATCTCCGAAAAGGAGATAAGGTCTTCCCTTTGCTCTAAGGCTGTGCCCTCGGGTCCTAGTCTCTCATACCAATGGAAGCATCTTCCCAACATCCACTCTGTCCAGGCCATTCAGTATTCTGGAAGTTTAAATTAGATCCACCCTCATCCTTTTAAACTCCAATGAGTATAGTCCCAGAGTCCTCAAATGTTCCTCATACGTTTAGCTTTCCATTCCTGGGACCATTCTCGTGAACCTCCTCTGAACCCACTCCAGGGCTAGTACATCCTTCCTGAGATATGGGCCCAAAACTGCGCACAATACTCCAAATGTGGCCTGACCAGAGCCTTTTAAAGCCTCAGCAGTACATCCCTGCTTTTATATTCAAGTCCTCTCAAAATAAATGCCAACATTGCATTTGCCTTCCTGACTACTGACTCAACCTACAAGTTTACCTTGAGAGAATCCTGGACTAGAACTCCCAAGTCTCTTTGCACTTCAGACTTCTGAATTTTCTCCCCATTTAGAAAATAGTCCATGCTTTTATTTTTTACCAAAGTGAATGACCTCACTCTTTTCCACATTGTACTCCATCTGCCACTTCTTTGCCCACTCTTCTAACCTGTCCAAATCCTTCTGCAGCCTCTCCACCTCCTCAATACTAGCTGTCCCTCCACCTATCTTTGTATTGTCTGCAAACTTAGCCAGAATGCCCACAGTTCCTTCATCTAGATCATCTAGATCTTCCCTCAGTGTTTCTCACCAGCCCACCCCCTCCCCCCAACTACTAGCTATGAGCTACCCTCTGAGATTCCTGCTCACTGATTCAGGACACCTCAGCACATTTCCTGAATAATGAAGGACCAGCTATTTGACTGGCCATGATTCCCCTTGACTGTGCATTGCAGTCAAACATAACAAGTTGTCTAGTCATCTTTCTGTGCTCCAAGGCAAGGCACCATAAGGCAGAAATGCTATGAGCATCCAAATAAGTGCAAAAAGTGATTTAGCACAAAAAGCATATTAATAATTGTTCTTTCCTGTGGCCTTGACATTATTTTTTGATATGCTACACCTACCAAATTTAATCCTTGTCCCCCCAATTTGGTTTAAAGCCCTTTTACTTCTTTAGTTGTGTACTCGCTAGAATGATTATACCTGCACCTTTCAAATGTAGACTGTCCTAACAGTACAATGCGCACTTTTCCAGCACTGGTATCAGTGCCCCATGAACCAGAACCCACTTCTACTGCATTAATATTGGGGCTACACATTCATTTTTCTCAACTTTTTTGCTCTATACCAATTTGCAAGTGGTTCAGGTAATAATCGAGAGATTATAACATTTGAGAACCAGCTTCTTAATTTGTTACCCAACTCCACATTCCGAATTTGCAGAATCTCCTTCTTTGTCCTGTCTATGTCAGTGGTAGATCCATGAATTTTGGCTGCCTTTGGTGTTTCAAGTGTTATCATCAGCTCTGTAATGGGGTTTATTACTCATCTACTCCGCAGATTTTGCGCCAACCATCAATCCATACATTACTGATTCAGAAACGCAACTGGATTTGCCACGTAAACACAGCGGCTCCAAGAGCAAGTCAGAGGCTGGGAATGCTGCAGCAAGTAATTCACCTCCTGACTCACCAAATCCTGTCCACCATCTACAAGGCACAAGTCAGGAGTGTGATGGGATAATCCCCACTTGCCTGGATGTGTGCAGCTCCATGACAGTCAGGACGCTTGACATCATCCAGGACAAAGCAGCTCATTTAATTGGCACTACATCCACAAGCACACAATCCTTCCACCACCAATGCTCAGTAGCAGCAGGGTTTCCTATCTACAAGATGCACTGCAGAAATTCACCATGATGAAACACCCAGCACGGATTTGGTTGAATGTGCTCCAATGGGGAGGAAACTTGGTATCATTCAAAACTTAACTGATCTCAGTATTATTCAGAACCCAGTTTGCAGTTCTGAAGAAGGGTCATACCAAACTCAAAACAATAACGCTGTTTCTCTCTCCGCTGATGCTGCCCAACTGGTTGACTTTCTCCAGCATCCTTTGAGTTTGTTTAAGGTTTCAAGCATCTGCAGCATTTTGTTTTTTATTGTAGTACATATCATCTTAGCTTGGGCATTGCAGTTCCTTCATTGGCATGGTGTTCAAACCCCAGAATTTCCTCCCTAACATCATTTTGGGACCTTCATGACCACAGGAACACAAGCAACACAGTAAAGACTGCATTTTCCAAAAGACTAACTATGGGCATTGAATGTGGCCCACATTCCAAAATCAAAATCAGAACAAGAAAGCATTTCATTTTACCATAACATGCACTGTTACTCTCTGCCAACTATGCCACTGTTGCTCTCAAATGATATTCTACTGAAGGCCGTCATGACTACTGACACCACCGTACAGCAGTCACATTTTCATTATTATATTTCACACTTTATACTATATTTTACACTGTCATACATAACAATTGGTATCGATCACATTACATATGGTTCCACTTTGCATGACGCTTGCAACCTTTTGAGCATGTTGTTTGTTGATAAATTGGAACGCTAGTGGAATTTCTCACAAGTTTCTGTCTTGTAACTATTCAGCCATTGTCCTTCCTCAGCAGAGATTTGCTCAACTTATAAGAAATCAACAAATCACTTTCAACTCTCAGAGAAGCTCCTTCCCTCTTCCCTCACAGATTCCCTGTCCACAAACTGTTTTTGATCAACAATGGCTACATCTACCATGTGGTCAGTCCTGCAAATGGCCAGGGTGAATTAATACAGCAACAGGTGCTGAGACTGACTTTAGGCCCTCAGTACTGGCAACATGACATTTTAGTTCAGTGCCTTTAGTACAGGAGTAGTGCATCAGTTTGTAATTTTAATGTCATTTTAGAGTCATAGAGGCGTACAGCTTGGAAACAGACCCTGCAGACCAACACATCCATGCTGACCAGATATCTTAATATAATCCAGTCCCATTTCCAGCATTTGGCCCATGTCCCTCTAAACACTTACCTTTCATGTACCCAACCAGATTCCTTTTAAATGTTGACCACCACCTCCTCAGCAGCTCATTCCATACATGCACCACCGTCTACACAGATCATAGAACATAGAACATAGAACAGTACAGCACAGTATAGGCCCTTCGGCCCATGATGTTGTGCTGAACTTTTACGCTTATCCTAAGGTCTATCTACCCTCCACCCCTACCTTATACTTATCACCCATATGCCTATCTAATAGCCGCTTAAATGCCCCGAATGAGGCCGACTCCACTACTCTCTCAGGCAACGCATTCCATGCCCCAACCACTCTCCGAGTAAAGAACCGACCTCTGACGTCTCCCCTATATCTACCTCCGCTCACTTTAAAGCTACGTCCCCTCATAATAGCTACCTCGACCCTAGGAAAAAGTCTCTGGCTGTCCACTCTATCTATACCTCTGAGCATTTTGTACACCTCTATCAAGTCACCTCTCATCCTTCGTCATTCTAAACAAAAAAAAGCCCTAGCTCTCTCAACCTTTCCTCGTAAGACCTTCCCTCCATTCCAGGCAACATCCTGGTAAATATCCTCTGCACCTTCTCCAACGCTTCCACATCTTTCCTGTAATGAGGCGACCAGAACTGGACACAATAGTACGGATGTGGCCGAACCAGGCTTTTGAATAGCTGGAGCATAACTTCACGGCTCTTGAACTCAATCCCTCTATTAATGAAAGCTAACACACCATACGCCTTCTTAACAACTCTATCCACCTGGGTGGCAGCTTTCAGGGAACTGTGCACATGAACCCAAAGATCCCTCTGCTCCTCCACACTGCCAAGAATCTTTCCATTAACCCTGTATTCTGCTTTCAAGTTTGTCCTTCCAAAATGAATCACCTCACACTTTTCAGGGTTAAACTCCATCTGCCACTTCTCAGCCCAGCTCTGCATCCTATCAATGTCCCTTTGTAACCTAGAACAGCCCTCCGCACTATCCACAACTTGACCCATCTTCGTATCGTCCGCAAACGTACTAATCCACCCTTCCACTCCTTCATCCTAACCATTTACAAAAATCACAAACAGAAGAGGACCCAGGACTGATCCTTGTGGTACACCACTCATAACTGAGCCCCATGTTGAATATTTTCCGTCCACTACCACACTTTATCTTCTAAGGGTCAGCCAATTCTGAATCCAATCTGCCACATTTCCCCCTATCCCATGCCTCCTTACCTTCTGCATGAGCCTATCACGGGGAACCTTATCAAACGCCTTACTTAAATCCATGTATACTACATCCACTGCTCTACCTTCATCCACGTGTTTGGTCACCTCTTCAAAGAATTCAATAAGGTTTGTGCGGCATGATCTCCCCCTCACAAATCCATGCTGACTATCACGAACCAAACTTTCCAAGTGATCATAAATCCTATCTCTCAGAGCCCTTTCCAATAATTTGCCCACCACTAAAGTAAGACTAACTGGCCTGTAATTTCCGGGGTTATCCCTATTCCCTTTTTTGAACAAGGGAATGACGTTTGCCACTCTCCAATCTTCCGGCACAATACCTGTGGACAGTGAGGATGAAAAGATCATTGCCAAAGGCCCTGCGATCTCTTTCCTCGCTTCCCATAGAATCCTTGGATAAATCCCATCAGGCTCAGGGGATTTATCTAGCTTCAAGTTCCTCAAAATTCCTAGTACATCTTCCTTACTAACATCGACCTCCTCTAGCTTACCAGCCTGTTTCACACTGTCCTCCTCTACAACTAGGTCCCTCTCAATTGTGAATACCAAAGAAAAGTATTCATTAAGGACCTCTCCTATCTCTTTAGGCTCCGTGCACAAATTCCCTTTACAATCCTTGATCGGCCCTACCCTTTCTTTGGTCATTCTCTTGTTCCTTACGTACGTGTAAAAAGCCTTGGAGTTTTCCTTGATCTTATCTGCCAAGGTTTTCTCATGCCCCCTTTTGGCTCTCCTAAGCCCTTTCTTCAGCTCCTTCCTGGATAACTTGTATCCCTCTAGAGCCTTTCCGTTCCTTGTTTCCTAAACCATACATAAGCATCCTTCTTCCTCTTAACCAGTCGTTCGACCTCTCTCGAGAACCAAGGCTCCCTCACTTGACCGCATCTTCCCTGCCTGCTAGGGGCAAACATACCGAGCACACGCAGTATGCATTCCTTAAACAATCTCCTCACTTCAATAGTGCTTTTCCCTGACCCATCTGTTCCCATTTTATGTTACCCAGCTCTTGCCTAACTGAATTGTAATTACCCTACCCGCAATTATAAACCTTACCCTGCTGTATGTACCTATCCTTTTCCATGACTATTGTAAAAGTAACAGAGTTATGATCGCTACCGCCAAAATGCTCTCCTACCAACAGGTCTGACACTTGGCCTGGTTCATTGCCAAGCACCAAATCCAAAGCGGCCTCTCTTCATGTTGGTCTATCTACATACTGCGTCAGGAATCTTTCCTGAACGCACCGGGCAAAATCTGCTCCATCTAAACTATTACAACTAAAATGTTTCCAATCAATATTTGGAAAGTTGAAGTCACCCATGACTAAAACCCTGTGACTTCTGCACCTTTCCAGTATCTGCCTCCCAATCCACTCCTCCGCTTCTCTGCAACTGTTAGGGGGCCTGTAAAAAAAACCCCAACAAAGTGACTGCACCTTTCTTGTTCCTGACCTCAACCTAAACTGGCTCTGGAGACGTATCATTCTCGAACTGCCTTTCAGTAACTGCTTTACTAGCCCTGACTAGCAATGCCACTCCCCCCCTCTCTTTTTCCACCCTCCCTATTTCTTTTAAAGTATCTAAATCCTGGAACTTCCAACAACCATTCCTCTCCCTGAGTTACCCAAGTTTCCGTAATGGCCACAACATCGTAGTTCCAAGCACCGACCCATGCTCTAAGTTCACCCGCCTTATTTCTGATACTTCTTGCATTGAAGTATACACACCTCAAACCATCTCTGTGTCCACAATTACGCTCCATTGACTTCATTTCTTTATTAATAACCTCACTCCCTTTTGTGTCTGTTGGAAGGCCGAATACCTCTTCCTCTGAATTACAAATCCGGTTCCCCACCCCCTGCCAATCTAGTTTAAACCATCCCGTATAGCTCGAGCAAACCTCCCTCCCAAGATATCTGTGCCCTTCCTGTCCAGGTGCCACCTTCCCCAGAATGTGCTCCAATTATCCACATAATGGAAGCCCTCCCTCCTACACGAGCCTTGTAGCCACACGTTTAGCTGCACTCTCTCCCTATTTCTTACTTCGTTATCACTTGGCAGTGGTAGTAATCCAGAGATAACTACCCTGTTTGTCCTGGACTTCAGCTTCCAACCTAACTCCCTGTACTCATTTTTCACATTCTCAGTCCTTTTTCTACCTATGTCATTGGTACCGATGTGTACCATGACTGCTGGTTGCTCACCCTCCCCCTTAAGGATTTTGAAGACATGATCCGAGACATCACGGACCCCTACATGGAAAAGTTGCCATTTAGGATCTTTTTAAATCTTTCCCTCCTCGGTTTAAGCCTATGCCCTCTAGTTTTGGACTCTACCCTGGGAAAAAGACCTTGGCTATTCACTCTATATATGCCCCTCATGATTTTATAAACTTCTATAAGGTTACCCCTCAGCCTCCGACACTCTAGGGAAAAATGTCCTAACCTATTCAGCCTCTCCCTATAGCTGAAACCCTCCAACCTTGGCAACATCCTTTTAAATCTTTTCTATAAGCTTTCAAATTTCATAACATCTTTCCTCAGACAGGAGACCAGAATTGAATGAAGTATTCTAAAAGTGGCCTAACCAATGTCCTGTACAGCTGTAACATGACCTCCCAACTCCTGTACTCAATGCACTGACCAATAAAGGGAGCATCTGCCTTTAACTCCACCTTCAAGGAACTATGAACCTGCACCCCAAGATCTCTTTGTCCAGCACCATTCCCCAGGACCCTACCATTAAGTGCATACGTCCTGCCCGAGTTTAACCCACCAAAGTGCAGCACCTGACATTTATCTAAATTAAACTCTATCTACCACTCCTTGGCTCACCAGTCCATCTGATCAAGATTGTGTTCTACTCTGAGATAACCTTCTTCAATGTCCACTACACCACCAATTTTGATGTCATCTGCAAACTTACCAACCATTCCTCCTACATTCACATCCAAATGACTTGTGGAAATGACAAACAGCAGTGGACTCAGCACCGATCCTTGCAACACACCGCTGGTCACAGGCCTCCAGTCCAACTTAATATTCCTTCTTTTGGTAATCCCTCTACTGGTTACCAGTTAAAAGACTACTTTTAATCATAGAATCCCTACAGTGTGGAAACAGGCCCTTCGGCCCAACAAGTCCACACCACCCCTCTGAAGAGCATCCCATCCAGACCTATCCTCCTATAACACACCTATTCTACACATCCCTGGACACTACAGGCAATTTAGCATGGTCAATCCACCGATCCTGCACATCTTTGGACTGTGGGAGGAAACCAGACCACCTGGAGGAAACCCACGCAGACATGGGGAGAATATGCAAACTCCACACAGACAGTTGCCTGAGGGTGGAATTGAACCTGGGTCCCTGGCACTGTGAGGCAGCAGGGCTAACCACTGAGCCACCATGCCACCCTTTTATCTAAGATGACAGGATTGTAACACTTTTAATGTAATGGCTTAAAACTGTGTTTTTTTTTTGGTGGTGTTTTGGTTTCGGAAACTCAGGAGGATTTCCAACTCCAAGAACCTGAACGGCTGCCAAGAAACTGGATTTTCATTCAGGAAGATGGAGTACACCAGAAGTCAGGACAGGCAACCTCAGACTGAGAGTACAGGTTGCTGGTATGGAATTGAACTGGGCAGAAGGCATGACTCCCTATTCTAGCACTGTTGTGAAGTTTAAACTTTTAGAAAAAGCACAGACCTTTCTTTCATCCGTCATTGCTCACAGTCCTTTACCCACTCCCCATGCCCCATTCATGTCAATTCATACCTTCGAACACTCCCCATTAGCCCTTGTACCTTCATGCCAACCTAAGCATGTGTACCCATACCCCATGTTCCCTCATACTATCTGTACTAACTTATACCACTTTATATCCCAAGGCCTTTTATAGTCCCCATGCCAACTTAATATTAATTCATGTTACTACATCTAGTATTAACAATAGGCAGACCTCAGGAACAACATGGAGAAGAGACGAAATAAAGTCCTTCTGTAAACTTTTCCGTATGACAAAAAACTCTTTCATAAAACCTACACTTGCAGCTCTTCAACCACATCCTATAACAACAAAACATTTCCTTCAAATATATAATCCCTCAGCACAATAAACATTGGAATTAATTTACACTCCTACTTCAAACAGTTTCCTACTAAGAGCTATCAAACTGAGAAGAGGCAAGCACTACTGGGATAATGGATGTTTGTGAAAATCAACCCCGCAGCAGTAGTCCAGTTGTTAAGCGGTGAAGCCTATGTTAACAGACATCGTTAAATAACATGCATTTCTTTTAAACATGCATTACATTTCTTTCAGAGATTTAAAGGGCAGGAATTTTAAATGCTTTAACACTATTCACAGGTCCTGTTCATACTTCATTTTCAAACAGTCTGTTGACAGTTCTAAAGCACTTGGTAGGTCTATACACTTTTCCTGTACATTCATTCCTATGCTTAGACGCTCTGAAGAACACTTTACCTCTCTCTAGGGTGTCCAGAGTACATATTCAAAGGGATACCTTACCTTGGCTATCCAAAAAAATGCAGAAAGTTTGGACCTGCCTCTGCAGACTGCACACATGGAAATCTTGACCCAACTCTATTTCTACAGTTCATTAGCAGGACTGGTCACCAGTTTCACTATGATGGAGAAAATGCAGGCCTAGGTTTAAATAATAATGTTTTGCTGCAAGTTACATTGCAATTCAGCCTTTGGGCTTTGACAATATTTCTCGACTAAAATACCTTAAGGAAACCTCAATATTGTTACCTTCCATCTGTTGTCTACTTCTTTGTCTCCCTTGGCACTATACTTTTTTGTGACTTCAGAACCCTTCAAGTGACAGCTTTACTGACAGCTAATGAACAATTGTCCTCTGCAATGTCTTACAAAGCTACATAAAACAGAAGGTAAATGTATAAGCCTGAGATTTGGAGCTGAAGGAAACCAATTTGTTCTGTCAACCTCTCTGTCATTCAATAAAGTCATGGCTGGACATTTCCTTCAGATAATGAGCTCCCTCCACCTTTCTTCTTTTGCAGTGTGATAGAATCCTCTATATCTACGCAAACAGATGGGGTTTAGGTTTAAGGTCTCTTCTGAAAGACAGTATCTACGAAAGTTCAGCCTTCCCTCAGTACTGCACTTCACTTGACTGGAATATCAGCCTTGATTCTTGTATTTAAAAATAGTAGGATTTGAACCACCCTGTTAAGTCAGACACAAAAACATAACAACTGGGTCATGGCTGATATGGATGAGGTGATTTTACATCAGACTCAATTATGTTAGGTGATCCAAAATTGGAGCACCCAGGATTGTATAATTTTGCATGGGGAATTGGATGAAGTATCAGAACAATTGTGTTACCTGTGGGAGTCAACAGCTTCAGGACAAACAAAAAGAAAAATGAAAATTGGGAATGGGAAGTAAACATACAAATTGCATCAGATCTTCTCAATAACCCATTGCTATATCTCTTTATGCCCACTTTTGCGGATTTCCTCCAGAAAGAAAAATGTGCAAAGGCTTTTAAACAGTCCCATCACTAGTCTTCAGCCCCTGCTCCAAACCTGAGCAGAACTGCCAGCCACACTGTACATTACAACAAGCCCAACTCCTAACCTAACGCAGGGATTCATCGGATTTAGCAAATTCACTCATACTTCACAGCAACTACAACCCATTTTTTTTATAGGAAATGGATCATTTTATCACCTTGTATGACCGATGTCCTGCCTGGACCCCAATAAAAAAGTGTCCTGATAAGTGACCGGGCCATGTTTCTGATAATTTTGTGATAATTGAGGGCCATAGCTAACCTTAGGCTGACACTTTGTCCACCCAATTAATTGTGATTTTGTTTTCCAGTAGCTACATGCATGAATTGTCAACTTTGCATCTACCTGATCCCTGGTAGATAAATATGAAATATTCTAAAGTGATGATGCTAACAGTTTGCTTTCTGGTACGAATAATTCGAGCCAATCCATGATCTGCAATGGGTGGATAAGAGAGTGGGAAGTCTCAGTTTTATACTGAATGAATTTTAGCTCCCTTTATAGTTTGGCAGAATGAACCCAATTGTATTGTTTGAAATCTTACATCTTCACTGGATTGGTGGTGAGAATGGCTTAACAAAAAAAGGAAAATGGAGAAAAGCCTTGCATTTTCATAGCTTTGTGGTATTGGTTGAAAGACAAACATTGATCAGGACAATTGGAAAGATCTGTTGTGCTCTTTTCTGAAAGAAAAAGGGTTTTGATATATTTTATATCCAACTGAGACAGCAAGCAGGGCCCTAATGACAAAGACAGATTTCACATTTCATCTGAAAGGTGACCCCCTCTAATGGGGCAGCACATCCTCAATGTGGAACTGGAGTGTCAGCCTTGATTCTGTATTTAGGACTCAGGAGTGGGACATGAACACACAATCTTCTGACATAGAGATAAAAGAGTATCAGCAACTAACACAGAAGAAAGTAAGTAACTGAAACACAAGAAATAAGAGTCTATTTTTTATTCATTCATGGGATGTGGGCATCACTGGTAGGCCAACGTTTATTGCCCATTCCTAATTGCCCAGTATCCCTCCCAGACCCAACCCATCCCTGTAACCCTGCATTTCCCATGGCCAATCCACCTAACCTGCACATCTCTGGACAGTGGGAGGAAACTGGAGTTCCCGGAAGACCCACATAGACACTGGGAAAATGTACAAACTCCACACAGGAGTGAAATCGAACCCGGGTCCCTGGCGCTGTGAGGCAGCAGAGCTAACTGCTAAGCCAGCATGCTGCCCTAACTGTCAAACGCATCTGTGTGGGTCTGGAGTCATACGTAGGCTAGTTAAGGACGGCAGTTTCCTTCCCTAAGGGGCTTTAGTGAACCAGATGGGCTTTTCCTGACAATCAGCAATGGTCTCTCGGTCATCATTTGACTCCTAATTACACCATCTCCCATGGCTTGATTCGAACCCAGGTCCCCAGAACATTATCTCTGGATTAATAGTGTAGTGATAGTACCATTACACCATCATCTCCCTGTTCACAGTGAATTTTAGTTGTCACCTTCTTCATATAGATTCTATTCTGGCTTCCAACAGTCCATGTTTTTCTGAATTCATTCACCATCTCACTTAACCTCATCAGCTGAATTTAATGTGGAAACAGTGGAAAGATAAGGCTGAGCACACCTACAGCAGCCTGGCAAGATATGCTGCACTGTTAACATTCCTCAG
Organism: Ginglymostoma cirratum; assembly: GCA_024137785.1. Classification (NCBI taxonomy): domain Eukaryota; kingdom Metazoa; phylum Chordata; class Chondrichthyes; order Orectolobiformes; family Ginglymostomatidae; genus Ginglymostoma; species Ginglymostoma cirratum. Next base: position 80,035,502 of record JAHRHZ010000144.1, read on the forward strand.
GAAATTACTCACTGGAGGTCCTAGCTTCTGCTCCCCATACGGGAGACTGACCTGCAATGAAGAGCCGCCAGTCAATAAAACAGCTTCCAGCCATCTAATTCCACCAGCACCATTAGGGGCTGTGGCCATTGCTGGGACTGCAGTCAGTCCCTGGGCAAATTTAGAGTTCAAGGGGATTTGGAGGACCTTCACTGCAATCAGTCAGGCCTTCCCAGATGGATGGGGCGTTGCGTTGCCTATATTCTACAATACACTCCAGTCATATATTCAAATAAGCTAATCACCTAACACTATCGAGGCAATTTAAATTGGTCATTTATCCCATTGCCGTGTCTGAGATTTTGCTATGTGCACATTGGCTGCTCCAATCTGATCTTACACAATGGTATTACAAATCTGTGATCTCTTGAGATCATGATAGGGGAAATGTGGATGTAAGATCTTCCTTCAACAGAGTTAGGAAAAAAACTCTAATCTTGAAGACTGAAACACTGGAGGTTTTACAGCATTAAACTGTAAATATTTTTGCCAAGAAAATCCAGTTAGTATTTCTATTTTGATTTATGCTTCCAAACCTGCAACAAGAATAATACAGCACAATGTAAACTGTGTCATCATATTTAAGTTAGGACGTATGTCATCCTGGCTGAAGAAACAATTGTTCTGTCAAAGAGAAATTCAGTCAACAAATCACTGAACATCGATTTTAGCCTGGACCAGTAAGTGAAATAGCTAATTGCAAAGCAGCAATCTCCATCCTTCATTTTTACTTCCTTCAGGCAGTGAATGGGAAACCTTAGCATCATCATCACCAGCTGGAGAAACTCTTAATAGAGTTTGTCACTGCAAATGAACACAGGAGTGAAAATGCTTTCACTTTCATTGCTGGAATGACAGGAGAATTATGAGCTGTCAGCAGCTTTGTTTTCCTCCCTTTGAAGCCGTGAATGCCTTTGACCTGGGCCCCTGCACTTAGACTCATACAACTTCTAGGTGTAAGCCCAGCAGAGGCCATTGTTCCTGTGGGGTTTTTCTTTCCTGGGACAAGACAGCTGCCAATTGATCAGAGATGACAAGGTGTAGAGCTGGATGAACACAGCAGGCCAAGCAGCATCATAGGAGCAGGAAGGCTGACGTTTTGGGCCTAGACCCTTCATCAGACTGACCAGAAGACCTTTAAAGCTGGAAATTCTCCTTCCTGAGGGACAGGCAGAGCCTCACCAACCAAATGAAGCTCTCCCCATAGGGCATTCTCACCAACTATTTCACTGGCAGGACTGGAGATCTTTGCCTTCTGAAGAGTAATGCCCAGCACTTTAGATCAATGTCCTTTTGTCAGAATCAGCTAATTTAGAACTGTAATGAATTTTAAGCAAGTATTAATGGGAAATTATACAAATGGGAAAATCAGAAGAGCCTGCATGATTAAAAAGAAAGTTGGGCATGAAGGATCAATGAATAGTAATGGGACAAGTAAAAAAATGAAGGGGGTGTCTAGAGGAGGTGTGAATGGCAGAATGGTGAACAGCTACTGTCCAGCAAGGGATAAATGAGACTAAAACCAAAACTCTCTCACATTTGGCCCAGAAAGTCCAAGAAAATAATGGTGTTTTCAGGGCCATTCTTAATGCCTAAAGAAAATGAACTGTTTGTGACTTAGAAGAGGTACGTCCATTCGATCCATTTTCCAACAAATTGGATGAATTGCCTTTCTCCTTGTAAACACCAAGAAGAATTGGAACGACACCATCAACCTAGACGTTAACAATCATTTACATGAAAACAAATTGATGGACTCGCACTGTGATATTTGAATTATGGGGTGTATTGGAGACACATTACTGAAAGATTTATTGGATACAACTGATTCCCGTTTTCATTCCTGCGGGATACTAGAATACTCTGGCAAACAGCACTCTTCCTGCAGTCTCTAGTTCTCCTAATGCATAAGAAAGAATGATTTGCACTTCAAGGATGCAAAGGAGAAAAATCAGACTGAATCTACAATCTCTGGACCTGAGTGCCACCCTTGGCTGGTTGATGTCCTTCACAGAATGTTGGGCTGCTGATGGACAATATTTTACAGGTTTCTGAATAATGCATGTCTGCTAATTGCATGGGAAATAGGGAGCCAAAGGAAGACTTGATACATACTTCTCATTTTTCGCCACATACTGTGCCATCATTGACAAGGCCAGCATTTATTACCCATTCCTAATTGCCCTTGAGCTGAGTGTTTTGCTAGATCATTTCAGAGGGCAGTCAGCCACACTGCTGTAGGTCTAGAGTCAAAAATCAGAAAGACTGCGTAAGGATGGTAGGTTTCCTTCCCTAAAGGGCGTTAGTGTACTGGATTAGATTCTACAACAATTGATGCTCATTGTCACAATCATTGTTACATTATGGCACAGATTCCTAACTAGACTGGGCTGTTTGTTTTTAGATATCACAACATGTGACATTCCAGCATGAAGGTCCCTGCTTCACCTTCAATCACTCTGTATAAATTCAGTCAATTTAGTCAATCAGTTGTATGTATAATGAACAGTAACATCAGGAAGCACTGTATCCAGACTCTGTTTAAGTGTGTGATTTTGTATCATCGTACATAGTTAAATTTATTCATAAACTTCAAGATATCTGATTCAATAAGAAAGAACTAGTCCACGCACTGTATGTTACATGGGTTAACACAAAAAACTACAAAACATGTCGGTCACCATTAATGAAACTAGATTTGCATTCCAGATTTATTTATTGAATTTAAATTCAACCAGATGTTGTAGTGGGATGTGAATCCATGTCCCCTTAATATTAGCCTGGGCCAGTTTGACAGAGTAGACATAGAGAAGATATTTCCAATTGTGAGGCAGGTCATAACTATATGCGGTTGCTTATATGATACAGTCACTCATTAATTCAACGGGGAATTTAAGTGAAACTGCTTTCATTGGAGATATATATACAACTGAGCTCATAACCTGAGGAAAGATTGAATTTATACATTAAGGGGGAAGCCAGGCATGCACATTCTTTCTGAAAATGGAGAGAAGGTCATGATGATAGGGATGGATGGGGTATTCACTGGGATAGCAAGCTGGAAGTCAAGCCCCATGATTCCCAGAGTCATCATTAAAGTTAAAGATATTTTTAAAAGTACACAAAATTTCCCAATTTAATTGTCTTTGACAAGACTGACTGAAAGCATGAACCAAGTTTCTGTGCTTAACAAGAATTCCTATTTATTACCAGTGTATTGGGAGGGTGTTAAATGAATACTTCTCTTCGGTCTTCATTTTGGAAAAGGAGAACATAGATATGGAATTCAGGAAAAGGTACTGAGAGGAATTTGTACAGTTTGACATAGGAAATGTAGAGGTATTAGATGCTCTGTTGGGCTTAAAAACAGCCAAATCCTCTGGCCTGGATCAACTGCATCCCAGGCTGCTGTGGGAGGTGAGGCAGGAAATTGCAGGGGGGCTCTGACACAAATTTTTAATTCCTCTCTGGCCACTTGGGGAAAGAGCCAGAGGACTGGAGATGGCTAATGCAGTTCCACTTTTCAAGAAGGGTGGTAGAGATAAACCAAGAAACTATAGACCGGTCAGACTCACATCAGTGGGAGGGAAACGGCTGAAGAAAATTCTGAAGGAGCGAATTAATGCCTACTTTGAAAATCATCAGTTAATTAGGGACAGTCAGCATGAACATGCCAGAGGGACGTCATGCCTAAGAAATTTGTTGGAATTTTTTGAAAATGTGATCAAGTGTGTCGATAAGGGAAGTTCAGCTGATGTAGTTTATATGGATTTTAGAACATAGAACATAGAACAATACAGTGCAGAACAGGCCCTTTGGCCCTCGATGTTGCGCCGCCCTGTGAACTAATCTAAGCCCATCCCCCTACACTATCCCATCCCAGCAAAGCTTTTGACAAGGTCCTGCATGGGAGACTGATTGAGAAGGTTAAAGTGTGGAATTGAGAGGAAATTTGGTGAGATGGATCACAAACTGGCTTAGTAGTAGTGGTAGCAGTAGAAGGCTGCTCGATGGACTGGAGGCTGGTGTCCAGCGGTGTATCACAAGGATCAGCATGTATTTGTTACATCCATAAATGATATCGAAGAAAATGCTGGGGGAAATGTTAAGCAAATTTGCAGACAACACGAAGATTGGTAGAGTGGTTAGTCGTGAAGAAGATTTTAGGTTACAGGAAGAAATAGATAGGTTCGTCAGAAGAGCAGACCAGTGGCAGATGGTATTTAACCCTGATATGTGAGAGATGATGCATTTTGGAAGAAGAAACTAGTTGAAGGTGTATTTAACGAATGGCAGGATTCTGGGTGGCTTAGAGGAACATGGGTAATTATTCACAGATCCCTGAAGTCAGCAGAGCATATGAATAGGATAGTTAAGAAGGCATATGGAACACTTGCTTTTATCAGTCATGGCATAGAGTATAACAGCAAGGAGGTAATGTTGGAGTTGTACAGAGCATTGGTTAGGCCACAGCTGGAGTACTGTCTGCAGTTCTGGTCACCTCACTAAGGGAGGATTTGATAGCACGAGAGGGAGTACGTCGGACGTTCACCAGGATGATGCCTGGGATAGAGAAACTGAGCTACAAGGAGTGACTAAATAGGCTTGTATTGTTTTCTTTATTACAGAAAAGACTGAGGGGAACATGATTGAGGTGTATTAGATTATGAGGAGTGTAGACAGGGTGAATACAGAGCAGCTATTCCCTTTGGTTGAGGGGTCAATCGTGAGACGGCATAGTTTAAGGTTAGGAGCAAGAGATTTAGAGAGGATTTGAGAATAAACTCAGGGGTGGTGGGAAACTGGAATGCACTGCCTGGGATGGTAGTGGAGGCTGAAAACCTTACAACCTTCAAAACATATTTGGATGAGCACTTCAAGTATCATAACATTCAAGGATATGGGACAAATGTAGGAAATTGGGATTAGCACACCTTTAGTGGTAGCTATCACGGTGCAGACTCAATGGGCCAATGGGTCTTTTGTACACTATATGGCTCTATAAGTCTATTAGGCTCCAGTTACAGTAGACAATTCGTATAAACCCACTAAATAAAATTTTATATCAGTTATAAACTCCCCCTTTACACACACACATAAAAAAGTGATACTTTGGATGGAAAGTCTAGAGAGGCAGTTCAGTGCTTTATGATCACAAGGGGTGCTGAGATGATTTTTCTAATACTTGTGCTGAATGGTCAGAACGTTGCTTCTCAATCGTCCTTTTCCAGATGCTGTCACTGTTTTGCAAGAGGTACAAGGTGGCCAGTTCAATTATAAAAGATCTCTCATCAATTCAAAGTCTCAGCTTAGAGCAACTGCTGAAGGAAAGAGAAGCTGATTTTTAGTGCAGAGAACAGAGACAGCTGCTGAGCTAGTGGAGATCTGATGACTTCGCTGTATTCTGTTCACAATTCACTGTGAACCAATCAACAGTTGTTGACAAAGAGAAAGCCTTTATCATTGATAACTGGACATCCGTCCACAGACCAATCAGCTACTTGTACCACCAAAGCTCCATCTGTACACAGCCTCTTGGCTCCAGTTTATCTGCAACCACACTTTAACCATTGCTCAAACAAGCAGCTGTGTGAATGTGCTTCCAATGAGTGTTGGTTTCTTGCTTTCAAAACATGCAGCGATCCACTAACAACCGTTAACTTTAACATAGATCTTTTCTCATTTCAATCCACAATTGGAAATGCATAAAGAAATATTAAAAGACACAGTGTTTACACTGTAGTATTTATTCTATCTACTTCCATGGAAGCTATTTGCCCCATCTTAATTTGTCTGTCTAGATATACCCAAACTCCCTGCTGTCCCATTAAAGCACCCGAGCATGACTATCATTTCCAAGGGCTTCCTTCTATGGCTATGACCAGAGGTCACTATCATTTATTTCATATGAAGTAGAACTTCCTGATCCCTGTATAAATGTTCTGTTTATTAGTTTGGAAACTTTTGTCAAGTCATCAGAGTGTCTCCTTTCCTACATGGCCATATCTTTAGTGTGTGTGACACCGCTGTGTTGATCTGAATTGTTTTGACTACTGGAGAACTGACAATGGATAAACATTAAGTTAGGTTGAACTCCTGGGATCTGCAATGTGGAAGAGATGATTGAAGCCGTGAGACAGTAAATGCTGAGTCACTTAATGTTTGTGTGTTATTGTTGCCTTGACGAATCAAAGGTAAATGCTTCAGGACTGAAGTGAAAGTAAGCATATATTTCATGTTTGAATATTTGGATGTGCTGTTTAACAATATCAGTTACAAAAGGATATCTGGGACAGAGTTTGGCAACCCTCAGCACCAGTCCCTCGGGAGAGTGCTGGCAAGCTGTGAAAGGGGCGTGGAGCAGAATGTTAGATGAGATCAGCGGTGGGGGTGTTGGGAGAGGGCAGGTGGGTGTCAAAATGAGTGCCATGCCTGTGGCCTTTCTCTGATGGCACTTTACCAGCAGTAGGCTAGGTACTGTGTGGTCTTCTGCCCATTGGCCACTTGAGGCCATCATTGCAGAATCTATAGCATTATGGAAGATAACCACCAATGCATCAACTACATCTATAGCTACCTCATTCAACACTTTGGGATGAAGACAATCAGATTCTGGGGATTTAATAACATTCAGCTTCATTGATTTCTCCAGTACAATCTCCTTACTAATGCTAATTTCCTTCATCTGCTCATTCTCCCTAGCCACTTCAATCTCTAATTCTGGGAGATTTCTTGCAACTTCCTCAGTGAAAATAGACACAAAGTAATTATTTAACTGGTCTGTCATTTCTTGATTTCCGTTATAAATTCTCCTGAATCTGCCTTTAACGGACCTGCATTTGTTTAGTCAAACATTTCCTTTTTACATAAATGTAAATGCTTTAACAGTCCTTTTTTTTTTTTCGCTAGATTGCACTCATTCTATTCTCCCTTTCTTCCTCAGTTTCTTAGTTCTCCTTTTTCGTTTACTCTAAGCTTCTCAATCCTCAAAATTACTGTAAATTCTGGCAACCTTGTAGGCCTTTCCTTTTAATCTTATGCAATCCTGAACTTCATTAGCCACAGTTGACTGGCCCTTTTCTTAGGAGATTTTGTACCTTGAAGAAATGTATAGATACTCTAAGTTGTGTAATAGGTCTTTGAAGACTATCCATTGTCTATGTGCAGTTCATTGCCTTTTAATGTATTTTCCCAGTCCACTTCAGCCAATTTGTGCCTCATAATTTTATAACTTCCCTCATTCAAATCTGACACCTTTGCCCTAGACTGAACTACTTCACTCGGAAGCGTAATTCTATCATATTATGGTCACCTAAAGATTTTTTTACAAAGGATTGTTAATTACATTTTCTAATAATATAAAATAGCACATTCTCTAGTTGAATCGTCAACATATTGATCTAGAAAACCATCCCTAACACAATCCAGAAACTCATCCTCCACAGCTTTAGTACTCAACGTATTCGCCCCGTCTATATACAGATTGAAGTCTCCCGTGTACTCAAATCTCAAAAATGGATCTTAAACCCATAGTCTCTAACTCAGCCAAAGATTGGCACTCTTTTATGTGCAACTATTTGTCGGGAGGCAATGACCTCATGGTACAACTGTGAGACTCCTAATCCAGAGAACCACATAACATTCTGGGGACCCGGGTTCAAATCCTGCCATGGAAAATTGTAGAATTTAAATTCAATAAACATCTGGAATTAAGAATCTGATGATGGCCATTAATCGATTGCTGGGGGGAAACCCATCTGGTTCACTACTGTTCTTTTAAGGAAGGAAATCTGTCATCCTTACCTGGTCTGGCCTACATGTGACTCCAGACCCACAGCAATGTGGTTGACTCTGAACTGCCCTCTGGGCAATTAGGGATGGGCAATAAATGCTGTCTAGCCAACGACACTCTCATCCCATTAATGAATAAAGGAAAAAAAATCCAATTAATTTACAGTCATACTAATGTTGCATTCTGACAATTATATCTGCAAAACTATATCTTTGTGTGCAATTTAGATTGTGGACGCTGAACAGGGTAGCTAAATCACAAACATAAACCTTAGGAAATGGTCGAGAACTTTTTAGAGTAATTCACACACCATACTGAAAATTGTTATGATCCTAGCTGATAGTAATACAGGACAAGATCCCAGGTTGAAACCTGGCTTGATAGAACATATGGTTAATTTTTGCAGTTGGCAACCTTAGTGGTTAATCACTGAACATAGTCACACAAAGCTGCTAATGTTCTTTAACAAAAAGACAGGTTTACACAAAAGTGAAAAAACAGATGATATATCAGTTTTAAAAAGATCTTAATATAAAACAGCAAAAATGAGGTTTCTATCTATTTCTTAGAAATGCCTTTTACAGATATTGAATTCCAGGAAATGTCATTCCAAACTTAACTCTAATTTCTTAATTAACTGACTCTTTCCAGATTTGATGTCCTACAGACTTCTTTCCAACTCCCCTAGCCTCTCTTCAGCTTATAAACCTCTACATAAAGGGTGAAACAGTGATTCTGAGCTGAAAACTCATTCTGATTTGAAAACTTCTAGCGATCTCTGGTCACTTTTTACCAAAGTTCACAAAACATCAATTTTGTGAGTACTTCAAGAATTAACACTGCAGGTATCCTGATGGGCACATGGCTAAATTGCGTGTCTTCTTCAAAATTATGTATTTAGTTCACTATTCCAAGTGACTTGCTGACCTCAAAACTAAATTACCTTTACAGAATCAAAAGTGTGCATCTATTTTAAACATACTTTAAAATTAAAATTCCCAAGTGATAATATTATGCAGGTTTATCACCGATCATGGCATTGATTTGCTGGACACTATTGTTACAGTTTTGTTTCCAGGCCATACACAGATAAACAATGTATAAAGTGAGCTGTGAAATGTTCAATCTGCGCATATTATTATAAAATTACCAAAATAGTGCACACTGAAGAAGCCCAGTGAAGTGCAAAAAAGGCATTTTTAGAGCAGGTTTTTAATATTTTGGTTGATATTAAAACATCGATACTTCAAACCTATTCAGCAAATCTGGCAACCAAATGTTTTATTTCCCAAAAAACACCAGAGAGATTTCACTCTTTCTTTACTATGCTGCAGGGTGAATGTTGTCTTGATGTAGATTTCCAATTTGAGGAGGACCAGTTCTGAAGTTCAGTGATTGGTTTCTTGGAGAGCTACTATGCTCTGTGTTCTTTTGTGCATAGAGTTTTCTACACTTTTGTTAACAAAAATGCTTTTGGGTCAGGTGGACCAGTGTCTGCAGCATAAGAAAGTCTAGTATCAGATAAAACTACTCAGTTCATTAGGTGATTACTCTATCACAGTCTTCTATCCAAGACCTGCTGATCTTAAAGAAAATAAAAATTCCTTCCCAGACTTTTACTTCAAAAAAATCTTTAGGTCATACCCTTAAATAGGATGTGGTTAATGGCACTTGAATGGTTTTCAATCTTCTAGTTGGTCAACAGTGACAATGATCGCTCTGGAGGAGATTTTCAAGCTCGGATGTTGAGGGGGACTCAACTTTTAACATGCGAATGAAGAAATGGCTCTTTTATTTTGTATGTTATGTAACAAAACATCACAATAAATTCAGAAGCAACTGTAATAAGGACAAATGCCTCAAAAAGAAAATAATTGGCCCAATTGCTGTTGGGCCGAGAAAGAGCTACAGATTTTCAGCATGTGCCAACAAGCAGTTTGCTTATCACTTCATGGTCATCACCTTTAGCAATTTCTATGACAAATAGAAAGAGAAAATGCTGGAGAAACTCAGTAGGTCCAGCAGCATCCTTGAGAACAGGAACAGAGTCCACAATAGGGAGACATTAATGTCAAAAGCACTGGCGAGAAAAGCCATTGGCAATGGGATAGGTAAATAAACCAAAGATGTGTTTAGAGGCTGCATGAGTGGCTGAGTAATGAACAGCTCTCATCTAAATGCAAAAGCAGGAGAAAAAACAAGATTAAAATTGATACTTGCAAATAAAAAAGAAAACAAAACAGAGGTAGAATTTACAGTCTCAAATTGAAGAAATCAACGTTGTATCCAGAAGGCTGTTAAAAACCAGGTGCTGCCACTGCAGTTTATGTTGAGTTTCAATGAAACAGTAAGTCAGATTAGTGATCAGCACCAGCTTCCTCACTTACTGAGTTTAAGGTGATAATCCGCTACTTAATCTGTAGCAATGGTACTGCTATGTAACATGCAGAATTCTCTCTGTTTCCACAAGTGCATAATAGAGTTGAGCTGAGGATCTAGTGTTGGAGATTGGCCGCACAGGGGCATTGACATGTCCTGAAACACTCACAATCGCAGTTCAAAACCTGCCATTTAACAGTTAATGGTTTGTCCTGAAGAACTTGTTCACGTACAAAAAACTGAGAGACCTGCGTATACTAGAAATCATAAACAAAACTAAAACAGAAGTTGCTGGAAAATCTCAGCAGGTCTGGCAGCATCTGTGGAGAGAAATTAACCTTAACATTTCAGGTCCACTGACCCTTCTTCAGAACAGTTGAAGTGTCACTGCACCTGAAACATTACCTCTGATGGGTATTTTATATTGTAGGCTTGCTATCAGAGGTACTGATATTAATGTTACAACATGTAGGTTCTACTGCTTGGGGTTAGGGAGCTTAGATTTGAACCAAGCAAGGGTCACTCAACCCAAAAAGTTAACTCTGATGTCTCTCCATAGATGCTACCGGACCTGCTGAGATTTTCCAACAATTTCTGTTTTTGAACTTGTTAGTGATGTCCCATACTTTCCTTTCCTTGATGCTAAGAATGCTTACTGGTGGATGTCACTCAGGAATGTCGTATCATACTGGATGCCAAGATGGAAGGTGAGCAGTGGGAGGGTTCAAGAGGTGATCATGGACCAGTGGGTGTGTTGCAGGAGAGACACAGTTGCAACCAGCTTGCGGGTTTTCATCACTCAGCAGTTGCGGCTAGGCTGGGGAAAATGATGTTTGCGACGACAGGAAGCCATACATTGAGTGGAGGTTTACGACATGTACATCATGTTCAATTGAGAGTGCACAAGATGCCTGGTGATGACCTTTTTCAGACTGGTGCACAATCCTCCACCATGGAGAATGTTAACACAGGTACTGAGGTCCGGGTATTGTTACGGGAACAGCACCCCATGTCGATCCAGCGCGTATATTGTTTCTGGAATGGACTTTTGCTGTTGTTTCCTTCACAAGTTCTCAGAAGGACATTGAGGGTCACCCTCTGGTACGTTGTGACGAGTTTGTGCTTTAGTTTCTGACCAGCCTTGTGGGCTTCTGTGATAAAGGGACTTCAGTTATACGGAGAGGTTAAAAACATGAGATTGTGTTGCTTTGAGCAGAGAAGGAGAAGGTAAGATTCAATACAGGAATTTTGTTTGAGTAAAAAAGAAAAACTAGCAGCTGAATCTGTAACCAGAGGACACAGATTTAAAAAGCAGTTGACAAAAATAAAACTTGGGAGAACAGGAGACTTACCTTTTAAAACGCATTTAGTTATGAGGATCTGGAATGCAATGTAGTGGTGGAATCAGATTCAAAAGTCTAATTCACACGTGAAATGAAAGCCAAAGATACTGAAAGGCTATAGGGAAAGAATATGGGACAAAATAGATACTTATTTCAAAGATCTACGACAGGCACAACGGGCTGAATAGCCTCCGCTATACTATGCGGATACTTCAATTATCTGCCAATCACATGAGTCTAACATGAACTTCACAAGTTTTCATGCTTTTCATTTCAACTCATTTGTGAAGACTCTGCAGGCAAAGTGTCAGTGCAGAAAAACTGTTTGATAAACAACCAAAAACCTGCATGCAAAGAAAATAATATTAATTATTCTCCTGCTATGCAATATGGTAAATGACACACAACCTGAGTTCAAACCAATAAACAATATGTGCATTCAGAGAAAGCTCAGAAGCAACAGGTAGAAGATGTTATCCAAGACATTTGATCACAGCACGTAACTCCATCAACATCAATTATTCTCAGTGCCAGCTGAGGCATCACTGCTAGGCAAATCCACTACTAGCACCAACGGTAGTTAATTGCAGCAAAATTTAATTGCTCTGCAAGCATTTATTCATATTCTAAACATTAGGATTAAGAGCAGGGATAGGCCATTCAGTCCATCTAGCCAGCTGTGCAATTCAATAAGATCATGGCCGACATCAATTCGCCATTCCTGCCAAAACTAATAACCTCTTAGCCCTTCCTTAACAAGAATCCAACCTGCTCTGCCTTAAAGATATTCAAGGACAGGACTTCCACCACACTTTCAAGAAGAGTCCAAAGACTCAAAAACTGAAAGAACTGTGGATGCTGTAAATCAGGAGCAAAATGAGTAATGATCTTTCAGGGGATCAAACTGAAAAGGCAGACCTCAAAGCTAGCATTAGAAGATACTGGAAATATGCAGCCAGTCAGAAGGTGTGTCAGATAGTGTGTAAGACAGTCGTTTGAGACAAAAGGAGGTCCGAAAGGTAAGAAACAGCCTGTTTTGTTCAGTCTTTGGTATTTTTCTCTGATTTTGAGAATGTTAAGTAATGTTCCTTGGGATAGTTGAAGCTTTTTAAACCACAACGAAAACAAACTGTTTCCCTAAGGGAGTAATAAGCCATGAGAACACTATTTAATAGCTCTATAATGGAGGGTCTACTGCTGTTCAATGGGGTGCATGTGAGGCAGATGACTAGCCCACTGTGTTTGTCTGAAACAGCAGGAAGCCGCAAAGACAGCAATGGTATGAACTGGACCATGCGCAGAACACCCAGCAAACAAAGATCAAATCTACCTGCATTGTGGTCAGCCATTCCTGAACAAGCACCAACATTGAAAAGGGCAGTGTCAGCCTGTCAGAATGTTAGAAGCCACAAGATCCCAAATTTTGCATGTTGAAGTGAGAGCATGTGCATTTTAAAAATCCTTTTTTTTGCACTCCCGCACAACTATAGGGCTATTGCTAATGATACATTAAACCTCGATAAATACGATTCACTAGCTGAGATCACAGAGACGATAGCATACATAATTCTTCAGATTGAACAGACAGCTCCATTATATTTTACCATGTACAATTTTGTTCTGAGCGCAATTATTCCTGTAGTATTTACTCTGGTATTATTCCCAATACAAAAGAAATTTATATATGTTTTGAGTAGCACTAAGCGTAGCATTTTATTGCTGTTAATCGCTACATTTTGTATTTAAATCCTAGATTTTAGGCACAGAAAGAACTGATGTTGATGTGGCAGTGTGAGTTTAACAGCTGTTTTCTCCCTGGCCATGAGCCTAATTGTTGTTTTAAAATTAAAACCAATTTGTATTTGAGCATTTTTAACATTGGTTTCTCTTGTACATTGTGGCACAGTGACACCTCTCCAACCACACGATGAATAGCGGGAATAATGTCCAAGCTATCTCAGAAGAGTTTAAAATCTTGCCCACACTTAGCATTCTATAAATATTTCCCTGTCATCGCCACCTCCGTGGTGGCACAATGTAAAATGTCTAGTAGGAGAGTGGCACAGAAATAAATTGTGCATAGCTAAATACCATTTGAGTCGCAGATTATACTTGCTCTCAAAAGATGCCCATTGTTGATGGTCCTGATAAAGCAGTGTTTACACAAGTACTCCTATAAAATTCTCAGAGCAAGATATCGCTTGATGATAGGGTTCAAATCCATTACATTAAAACAGAAAGGTCTTACTATAACAGTATATCAGTTTGCATGCTGGAAGTCAGACGCAGCACTGATTCTATTATTACTTGCCAGCGTGGGTGCCGATGCCTGTGTCTCAAGGAACCTTCAGGCACCATTAAGTGCATTGTATAAAGCAGTGCAGAAAACGCTGCTTCTCACTGCCAATTAAGTGTTCAAAAATATTAATAAGAGGCTTTCAAACTGGTGCAATGCAATTGTAGAAGGACCCCTAGGAGGAATTGGTCATATAGGCTCTATCCTCCTTACTATTAGAACAAAATGTGGAAAATATATATAAAGTGTAAAATTCTCACCAATTGAACTAGAGAATGGGTTGAAAAAGGTAACGTTTTTCAAAGATGTGTCATCACTCTGGATGTGGCATGGATGGGGTTGTCATCCATGCAAAGGATTAAAGTTGATTCAGCAGTTCCTGGCAAAACACCAGTTCTGGCTGTGTTCTCCCTTTCATGGCACCTAATAAAACAGAAGTGTCACAGCATGTGGGGCAAAGAGAACACAGCAAATGGATCTATTTATATAGTTGTGCCCTGTAATGCAAGAAAAACATAATTTCACTGGAATACAAATTAGTTCTTAAAGCATTACCTTCCAAATCAGAAAACGCTCATTATATCAGCCTCGATGCAGATAACATTGCAGGCTGAGTTATTGCAACTTTGAGCAGAGCAACTATAAGAAACAAAACCAATTCTATTAACTTAAATGATGGCACACTGCCAAATGTAACACTAGCTTTTTGGTAAACCTTCATTCCCTCCATTTCTCTACCTTCTCTTTCCCCTTCCCTTCTTCCGAACGTCTGAAGTTAAACAGTGATCACAAAAAGGTCAAAAACAGAAGTTGGTGGAAAAACTCAGCAGGTCTAGCAGCATCTGTGAAGAAGAAAATCAGACTTAACATTTCGTATCTGGTGACCCTTCCTCAGAGCCCTCACAGATGCTGCCATACCTGCTGAGCTTTTTCAGCAACTTCTGTTTTTGTTCCTGATTTACAGCATCCGTAGTTCTTTCAGTTTTTAATCACAGAGGGTCATTTGACATGCAACAATTTGCACCTCGAAAAAGACTTTTACTCTAGTTACTCCACGGAGTCAAAAAAAGGTATCAAGCAGCAACAGAAGGAAGGTAAACGAATGTGATGGAATACATCGTGGCCAAAAATCAATCCTGTCTTTGACTGATGAGCAGATTGATATGCTTGCAACAGAGCTTATTGGATGGCAATTAAGAGCTGATTCTCCATTTCGTGACCCAGAGATATCACATACATTTACACCATGAGTGAGCAGGAAAATGGCCAAGAAAGAAGACAGTTCAAGATGAATGCCTGCACAATATTGTCAAGGTTATAGTGATTGACCATATAGAATACAAAAAATTTTTTGGACCATAGTCTTGTTTTCTCCAGTGCTGAAGCAATTACCATCAATGAAATGTTGCTTTAGTCAGTGTCTTTTATACCCATTCCCACAAAGTTTTTCTGACCAGATGTTTTGACACAGTTGACAAGCTCATACCTACTAGGCAATTCCAACACCTACAAGAAATTCCTAATGGCGGCAGGATGATAGATCCGAGTTATACCGTTAAAGGCCAATAGAAAGAAAATGCATTGAAAATAATTTTTCGTATAAATGACTTTCGTTAGTATTTGTAAACAATACTTACCTCGTTCTCTGGTAGTTAAACTAAATAATTGTCACAAAATGCAAAGGAACGTAAATACCATCCAAATAGTCTTCATGAAGGGAGCTGAATTAATTGAAATGACTGAATAACACAAGTTAAGTCCATTACAGAACTGGATAAAATGCAGGATCAAGTGTAACTGCCTATCTAAAAACTGTTCTGTGGCACTATCCTATTGGTATTTACATCTGAATGGGTTTTCTTTCTATTTTTCAAATATTAGATTCGGCTTCATCAAAGCACTCTTGTCCCTGAAATCAGAAGACCATGGTTTCAACTATCACTCCAAAAACTTGAGTGTACAATCTTGGCTTCCCGTCCTGCATCCTATTAAGGGAGTGCTGCACTGTCAGAGGTGATGTCTTGGGGATGAGATGTTGAAATGATATCCTTACAGTGCTCTCAAATGATCATAATATCCTGAATTACATTTTGAACAGAAACATGGGAAATATCATGGTGTCATGGGCAAAGTCTATCCTTGAACTAACATAATTCAAGCAAAATATCTGCTCCTTTAAGTCATTATGATGGAGAGATGTTGGTGTGCATAGCATGTTTGCTACATGTTTATACATTAAAGTCATTCACTTCAAAAGGACTCCATTGCCCATGAAACATTTGGACGGACTTGCTGACAAACCTCAGGGAATCTCTCTCCCGCTGCAACTCTCTCATAATCTCTTCTTTGACTTGTCTGCCTCCTCTCCACCTATCCTCTCCTCTATCCATCTTCTATCTGCCTCCCCCTCTCTCCCTATTCATTTCAGAACCCTCTTCCCCTCCCCCATTTCTGATGAAGGGTCTAGGCCCGAAACATCAAGCTTTCCTGCTCCTATGATGCTGCTTGGCCTGCTGTGTTCATCCAGCTCCACACCTTATCTCGGATTCTCCAGCATCTGCAGTACCTATTATCTCTTGTTGTCACAAGATCTGTTCTATAAGTAAACATAGAGTATGCTGGTGAAACTCATAAGGTCCAGTGACATTAATGGGGAGAAAAACAGAGTTAACATTGAGTACATTCTTCTTCAGAATTGAAGAAGAGTTATACCAGACTCAAAACATTGATTCTATTTTGTTTTCTCTCGGTATAACATATGCTGCCAGACCTCATGGGTTTCTCCAGCATTCTCTGTGTTTGTTTCAGATTTTGAGCATCTGGAGTATTTTGATTTTATTTGAATGCTTTATAAATTGTTCTACCATTATCAAATTGCAGTTTGTGGGAGCTCTTTATGCTCAGATTGGTGCCAAGCTTCCCAAACAGTAGCTACACCTCATTGGCTGCCATTATTCTGAGGTTGTGAAAGGCACTATATACATATGTGCAGGCCTTTTAAAGTACTAATTTTTGAAAGGGGATTTCAGGTATCTGAGGAAGAGCAGTGCAAACATCACTTAAGGTCTTTTGTTTACTGCGAAGTGATAGCAATAACTGGCAATTCTGACTTTACAGATAAATATGCAATGAAGAGTTGTCTCATGATCTCAGGGTCTGAAGTTGAAAATCTACACATGATATAAGCTCAGAGGTAAAATCTGCAGTCACATTTTCCACAACTGACATTAATTCTCATTTAAACTGTAAGGCAATTTGTTCAACATTACATAAAATTGCACCGAATTTACAACATAGAAACATGCCATTTGACCCAAAGGATGCTCATATTCCCCACCAACCTCTTTCCACACGAATCATTTCTGAAAATGCTTCTATTCCTTTAGCCCTTATTGACTGATCTAACATCCCCTTAAAGACATATGTACCATTTGCCTCAACTCCTCAAATTCTACATTCCATCTTATGGTTAAATAATGCAATGGTAAGTTCAGCAGCACTAAAATCGGAAAACTGTAAGCAATTCATATTACCTCCAGTTGTCAAAACAGACAATTGCTAACCCAGTAACCAGGTCAGAAAGTTGTCTTGAGCACAATTCAGCGCACCCAGGAAATGTGTCCCAGTATCTCCCATAATGTCTCCTCATATAACAGCTATTTGGTCGATCAGGGCCTGTGATTACCAATGTATTAACAAGCAATTAGATGTTGCAAGCATTGTGAAACTGAATAAATAATTTCTAGATATTACTTCAGAGACTGTATGCACTTGGCTCCAAAATGTCTGCATTTCAGTTTGAAGCTCAAACTGGTATCTATTAGAGTGCCAAGTTTAACCTGTACACCACTGAAGATGACACTTTGGTAATTCCTTCAGATAATATAAAGTAAAAATTATGTTGAGCCTGTCTCGTTTTCTTCTTAGAATGAGACATCATGATGTGGCTGGAAGCAAAGTTGAGAAATGATTGATTCCTTACATTAACTGCAGCCTCACCATTGCCCCCTCGCTCCCCGCACCCCCACCCCATCCCCACCCTTTGATAAGTCAATCGCTTTGTTTAAAACTCAATGCTATGAGTGAAGTAATCAAAAAACTGATGGATGCTTACTTAGGAACTAGAATATTGAGATCAACAATTAGGCATGTAAATCTGGAATTAATATGGTTGAGAAAGTGGCACAAATTGAATGGATAATTGTCCCCATCATATAAAATCGCTACCATTAACACTAATGTTTTCCATTTATTTCTGGCACTCTTTTTGACTTTACCAAAGTATCTTCCTCAGCAGCGATCAATTCAAACTCTGCATCTTAATGACAACCAGCTTGGGCTTCAAACTGAAATGCACAGACATTTTGGAGCCAAGTGCTTATAATCTTTGTACTAATGTTTAAAAATTGATTATTTCATATCATAGTGCTGCATGTAATGTGACTGTTAATGAATTAATAACCAAGGTCTAGCACATTTACTTACTCAAAGAAATGCCAAGATTCAAAAAATAGTATAGGAAATGTTTACTTTCCACCCAATAAGCTCCACTGTCATCAGCTCCTGACAACTACAGAGTTCAAGTGTTCGATCACCTCATTCATCAGTACCTTTTTTCACACTAGTTCTTTTTCACATATCTCACTGAAGAAGTTATGCCAAATATTTATAAATTATTAATTAGGTCTCAGCTTCAGTAATTCTGGGCATCAAACATCACAAATAATGTCAAAGCCTGGAGAGGGTGCTGAGGAGGTTCACCAGAATGATACAAAAGAGAGGCTTCAGCTATGTAGAGACACTTGAGAAGCTACAATTGCTCTCCTTTTAGCAGAGATGATTAAGAGGAGATTTAATAAAGGTTTTAAAGTTATAGACGGTTTTGATGAAGGAAATAAGGAGCAACTATTGAGGCAAATGGGAGAACAACCAGAGGGGTGACAGGTTTTTTTTTTGCAGCTCATTCTTATGATTTGGAATTTGCTGCTTGAACAATTAGTGGAAGCAAATTCAATGACAATTTTGAAAACTTAAGAAAAGAAAACAAATATTAAGGCTGTGCAGAAAACTCCACGAAGTAGGACAAAAGGCAAAATACTGCAGATGCTGAAAGTCTAAAACAAAAACAATGCTGGGAAAACTCAGAAGGTCTGGCAGCATCTGTAGGGAGAGAGAAAAAGAGTTAATGTTTTGAGTCTGGTATGACTTTTCTTCAGAACACTCTTCTGCCCAGTGGTTCTTTAGAACAGTTCAAAAGAGTAATTTTACTGGATTAAAAAAAAATCAACTTTGTTTCTCTCTCCACAGATGCTGCCAGACCAGCTGAGCTTTTCCAGCATTCTATGTGTTTGTTGTAGGAAAGTAGAACCATTTAGATCAGTCTTCCAAGGAGCCAGCACAAACACAGTAAGTCAAAAAGCCATCAGATTGTTCTCAGGCAGTCTAGTTTAGCTGCTGAAAGTATTTCCATGGTAATTAGACCATTAATATACAAAACTCGTAAAAACTCTACAGCACAGAGTAAAACTACTTGGTCCATTACATTAATAATGGTAAAAACCAAAAGAACTGCGGATGCTGTAAATCAGGAACAAAAACAAAGTTGCTGGTAAAGCTGAGCAGGTCTGGCAGCATCTGTGGAGGAGAAAACAGAGTTAACGTTTCGGGTCCGGTGACCCTTCCG
>JAHRHZ010000144.1:80065364-80089466 GCA_024137785.1 Ginglymostoma cirratum
TGTGTCCTGTGTCCTGTGTCCTGTGTCCTGTGTCCTGTGTCCTGTGTAAGAACATTCACTTGCAACATGCCTCTATTTGGGAAGCTTGACCCATTTGACCCTGCTGTCAAATGGGCAGGGCATGTGGAAAGAATGTGGTAATTTTTTGGGGCACTTGATACTGAGGCAGATCAAAAGCAATGAGTAATCCTTCTGATTGTGTGTGGATTTGCAGCATTTTCAATTATAGGACCATCTCACACACAACAAGGATAACTCCAGCAGAGCTGCTGATGGGGAGAAGGCTCTATGCCAGGTTAAACATGATATTCCCAGACCTGGGGAACAGGGTGAAATGACAGTAGGAACACCAATGTCAGCTAAATGCCATGCCCCACCACCCCCCCCCCACCCCCAAGCAAGAGAGACAATTTAATTCAGGGAATGAAGTTTGGTGCTGGAACCATGGAGATGGCCCTGTATGGGTATGAGGTCAGGTTGACATGAGGTCAGATCCCATGACTTACAAAGTTTGGGTAAATGATACAGTCATGAACAAATACATGGATCATCTGAAAGCTGTTATCTTGCAAATAGGGCAGGAGCAAAATGTACCCTGCCCCTTAGAGCAGCCAGAAGCCCTGTCAGAAGCCAAAGGTGCTCCCCCTCCAACTAGAGTCAAGGAAACCTCAGAGTCTGGAATGGATGCAGCCCCAATACCATTACTGCTGGAAGAAGAGGGAACTTTCCTGAGATGTTCCAGACACAAGAGATGGGCCACAGTCCAATACATGCTGTCTTTGTCTGTGAGTCTGAGTCAAAAGTGGACCTGGAGCAAAAGTGTCTCAAGAGAAGCTGCAAGCAAAAGCCAGGCCTTGGTGGGGGTGTAGTGATTGGAATCAGGTGGACCTTAGTGACTGAGGTTCTTGATTTGGGGTTGTTAACCTGGGCCAATTAGAAAAGCCTTGGCTGACCAATATAACCAGGACATTAGAATCTCCTCAGTTAACGACTGACGACAAGCTAGCGGGGCCACAGTCTGTCTACTATGCACTAGTAAACAAAGGGTGATTTGGTGACGGGACCTGGCCTTTGTGCAGTTCTTTCATACAGCATCAAAACTGAACGAACTGAATTGCAAACAGCAGGTGTCCAGCATGTCTGATGCTGGTTTCTTTGCGGTAACAGTGCTGGGAGTAGAGTTTGCGCTCCCAGGGGTGGTGGAGGAGAGAGGCAAGAGTATCTTCCTGCTGTTGGAGGAGGGAATTGAGTTTGGGCCCAGTGCTAGGTGTGGGACCTGGCAGCTTCAGCTGTGGCTGTGTTGCTGAGATTGGCCCAGAACAGAATGATAGCAGTGGTGTGACAGTAGACGCAAGGAGGCAATGGGTGTCAGTGAAAAGACTCAAGGCTGGCTGACTGCTTCCTGCTGGTGCTGGTCTCTGTGTGGGGGTGGAAAGGCCTATATCCAGGCCTATGACTAAACACTTAAGAAGGACTGTACTGTTGAACTCTAACCTTTATTTCTTTATTTTCTACTTTACACTAAAATTTTGTATCTAGGCACCTTTGTATCTAAGATTGTGCCAGGATTGGTGACTTTGTAAACTTTCACTGTACTTGAGTACATGTGATAATAAAATCTAAAATCCAATTCAAAAATAATAATTCACAATTACCTAGCTGAATGGGTACGACAGCACTGATGTGAACTTTCCTGCAAGTGGCCACTCCCAGCCCATTGTGGCCAGATCCCATTTTATCTTATTAAAAAGCAGCCTTCCCCAAATTCAGGACCTTTATTTCTGGTCCATCTTTGTCCGTATCCATGATCACTTCATCAAATTGTTAGTGGAGTTGATTTGGAGATAATCACTATGCATAGTGACATTGAGTCGAAAGTCAGATCAAGGGACATTGATTCTAGGGGAGTCAAAACAGAAAATAAAAACTTGTTTCTGTCGTGTTTTTAAAGAATGTGCTTTAATGCTCATGCTTTTAAAGTGAAAGCTTTCTACAGCTCGCCGCATCTCTGTTGAGTCCAAGTATTGCACCCCCTCACAGAAAGCCGTTTGATAAACTATATATGTCCAGCAGTCTTCACACTAGCAAACTTCAAGGCACTGGCAAATAATGTGCAGTCACAAGTGACACACTGACTTGATACGTGAAGGACAAAATGAATAATTATATAAAATTGCTTTCAGATTTTTAAAGCTTAAAAAATCTGTTTATTCTATATTTTGAGGTAGAACCTAAGGATCATCACAGAGCCATACAGCATGGAAACAGACCTTTCAGTCCAACTAATCCTTGCTGCCCATCTTCCCAAACCAAACTAGTCATCTCAAGGGAAATTACAGATGGGCAAAAATATTGACACATCCTGCAATGAAAGGATAAAAAGCAACACAGAACATAGTTCTTCTCTACCTACTCTATCGATTCCTTGAAACCACCATCCTCCTCCAATACTTCTCCACTATCTTCCAACTGGGTGGCACTGTCCCCACCGGCTTTCATTCTTACCGACCCAGCTACAGCATTAAAATCATTTGCAAAAGCTTCTCTTCCTGCACCCTCAGTGTTACTTCTGAAATCATGCAAGAATCTATCCTTGGCCTCCTTCCAGTTTGAATCTACACATCGCCCTTCAGCAATATTCTCTGAAAACATGTCAGTTGTAACAAGTGAGTGCTGATTACATGTTGCCCTAACACTGCTCCAGCTCTCATGGATCCATACAATGCCTTGGATTTGGCATGCTGCTGGTCTGACATTCAGGACTGGGTGAGCAGGAATTTCCTTGAACTGAATACCAGTAGGATCATCATTGGCTCCCACAACAAAATCTGTTCTCTAGCAATTTATTCCATGCCTCTCAGTCTGAGGGGGGAACCAAGCCATTTGAAATATACTGGTCAATAGATGTGAAGCTGGAAAAGCACAGCAGGTCAGTCAGCATCCAAGGAGCAGGAAAGTCAACTTTTCCGGCCAAAATCCTTTGTCAGGATTTCAGCGCAAAACGTAGACTTTCCTGCTCCTCAGATGCGTTCAGACCTGCAGTGCTTTTCCAGCTTCACATCTAATGACTCTGGCTTCCAGCATCTGCAGTCCTTTACTGTCTCCACTTGAAATGTAGTGCCATATTTGACCTGACAACCAACTCCTTATCATGTATCCACAGCATCACTGAGATTGAATAGGTCCACCTAGTAACACTGAACATCTCCATCACATAGAACATAGAACAGCAGTATAGGCCCTTCGGCCCTTGATATTGCGCCGACCTGTGAAACCAATCTGAAGCCCATCTAACCTACACTGTTCCATTATCATCCATATGTTTATCCAATGACCATTTAAATGCCCTTAAAGTTGGTGAGTCTACTACTATTGCAGGCAGGGCATTCCACGCCCTTACTACTCTCTGAGTAAAGAACCTAACTCTGACATTTGTCCTATATCTATCACCCCTCAATTTAAAGCTGTGTCCCCTCGTGCTAGCCATTACCATCCGAGGAAAAAGGCTCTCACTGTCCACCCTATCTAATCCTCTGATCATCTTGTATGTCTCTATTAAGTCACCTCTTAACCTTCTTCTCTCTAACGAAAACAGCCTCAAGTCCCTCAGCCTTTCCTCATAAGACCTTCCCTCCATACCAGGCAACATCCTGGTAAATCTCCTCTGCACCCTTTCCAATGCTTCCACATCCTTCCTATAATGCAGTGACCAGAACTGTACGCAATTATCCAAGTGCGGCTGCACCAGAGTGTTGTACAGCTGCAACATCTCATCTCTTCAACCAATGAAACCTTAATCCACACCTTCGTTATCTCTAAACTGAGCCATTCCAATGCACTCATCAGCCTTTCCATCCCCTATCCTCCTTTTAACTTCAACTTTACTAGAACTTTGCTTCTGCATCCTAACTCACTCCAAATCCTGCACTTTTGTCATTGCTGACATAACTTGACAACTACCTGACTTTAAAACTACTCTTTAACCAACTGTAAAAACCTGCAAAAGCTCTGCTCCATTAATTTTGATCGTATTCACATCCCTAGTTTAAATCACTGTACTGTATGTCGCTGTGTCGTTATTACCATGGCCCTAAGCACTGGAATTCCCTCCACAAATCCTTCTGCCTGTCTACATTTCTCTCAGCCTTTCTCTCGGGTGGCACGGTAGCTCAGTGCTTAGTACTTCTGCCTCTGGGACCCAGGTTTGATTCTCCATCAGGTGACTATGTGGAGTTTGCACATTCCCTCTGTCTGCCTGGGCTTCCTTCCACAGTCCAAAGATGTACAGATTAGGTGGGCTGACCATGGGGAATGCAGAGTTACATGGATAGGGTAGAGGGGTGAATCTGGGTGGGATGCACTTTGAAGGGGCGGCATGGATTGATGGGCTAAATAGCCTGCTTCCACATTATAGAGATTTTGATTCCTACTCTAGGGTTGTCTTTAAACACCTTGACTAAGCTTTCGGTCACCTATCCCAATTTTTCCTATGTGGTTCAGTGTCGAATGTTTGATATTTCTAATGTGAAGCATCTTAGGAGATTTTATTGCATTAAAGGGAGTATATTAGTGCAAATTGTTGCTGTAGAAAATAATATGTTCTGTTGGCCAAATGTAAGAAACATAAAAATGAAGATTACAATGTACCTAAGAATAAGTGTTTTATTGCAAAAGCTTTTCCATCACCACTTAGGTAGCAGATTCCCTTTTACTGAAATAAACATGTGGCTGGGAACATCTCCTATCAATGAAGCATCACCTTAAAGAGCTGCACCTTATAGAAGGGCTTAGTTAAGTCAAAATGACCACATTCTTGCTGGGACAACAGATCTAATGAACAGGCCTGGACATTAGCTCCTGAACATCTTCCTCCTCCACAAACTTGACTCAGAAGAAAAGTGGCCCAGAAGTTTAGGTTTTTGCTCCATTGGAAATTGGGAGGGATACGGGTGCGGTTTTACAGGAGAGTGGCTAGGTGAGCTGGGAATGAGAGCAGAGGCACTATATTAAAAATGCTTTCAAAATAAATTGAACTAAAAATTTCTCCCGGGCACTCACTCCTCACAACCCACTCCCACCCCACACACGCCCCATATGCCTCATCTATGCCAACACTTGGTCCCTTTTGCCCTCAATGCCAGCCAATGCTCTTATGCCCAACACTGCAGGCCTTCACAGTTTCTACAGCAACTTATTGCCAAGTCATGACAACCCATGGCCCCTAATCATCTATTGTCCTTAGACCTGCACTCCTGGAATCCACGATGGGGTACAGTCCAGGACCCATGCAGAGATAAGGTCAGTAAACATTCTATTAAATGAAGTTCTAAGTTTCTGTTGTAGACTTCAGTGTTAAAAATAAACTCATTGCTAAATGAAACCACTTAATATATTTACATTTCTTCCAAATAAATAAGGAAAAAAAATCATCCAAGTATACAATCCCACAGAAAAACAAGCATTGAAATTCATTGTCCCAAATCAATGAGTCCACAAATACTTCTAGTTGTCAATCAATCTGTAAAACTGCAGGCATCCCACTGTGATGATTTATTTAATGACTTGTTCACGGGTTGTGGGCATCACTAGCTATTCCAATATTTACTGCCTATCCCTAATTGCATGGAGTGCAGTTAGGAGTCAACCACATTGGTGTGGATCAAAAACAGAAGTGCTGGAAAAGCTCAAGTCTGGCAGGATCTGTGAAGAAAATATCAGAGCTAATGTTTCGGGTCAGGTGACCCTTCCTCAGTTCTGACAGATGCTACCAGACCTGCTTTACCAGCAACTTCTGTTTTTTCCTGATTTACAGCTTCTGCAGTTCTTTTGATACATTGTTGTGGATCTGGATTTTTCAGACTTTAGATAATACAATGGTAGATGGTGAAATCTGAACCCCATAAAATCTGGAATTAAAAGCAATGGGGACCAAATAACCACTTTTGATTGTTGCAAAAGCTTGGCTGATTTACTAATGCGCCATAGGGAAGAAAATATATTGTCCTGAACTTGTATGGCATACATGGGACTCCAGGCCCACAGAAATATCAATGACTCTTAGTGATGGACAATAAACATTGAACCAGCTAGCAATGCCCACATCCCACGAATGAATAAAAGTCAGTCATTTAGCAGTAATTTTGTCAACAGACAAAATGCACAATGGCAATCATTCTCAAACATTCCAGATATATTTTTCAATAATTTATAGGGCCGAACTTTTAAATTACTTGCCAGTTTGACAAGTCTCAAGTTAAGTCCCCTCAACATTCTTATCAAGAGATTCTGATAGTTGATTTTGACATGTCTGTTGACAGTTTTAATATGCTTGTACTCTTTTTATGCCCATGGATGCCAACTTATAACAATTGCAAAGGGCACCTGACATACTTAAAAGTACTTTACCTTCACCCAAAGCTGTCCCAGGATCCAAAGAGATACCTTGCCTCTCCAAACTCTGGCTTTCCAAACAAATTGGGAAATTTCTGCCTCAGCTTTAACCAGTCTTAATCTGCATACTAGAACTAGAATCCCTACAGTGTGGAAACAGGCCCTTTGGCCCAACAAGTCCACACTGAGCCTTGGAGCATCCCATCCAGACCCATCCCCTATAACCCACACACACCCCTGAACACTATGGGCAATTTAGCATGGCCAATCCACCTAGCCCGCACATCTTTGGACTGTGGGAGGAAACCGGAGCACCCGGAGGAAACCCACACAGACACAAGGAGAACGTGCAAACTCAACACAGGCAGTTGCCCAAGGCTGGAATTGAACCCGGTCCCTGGCGCTGTGAGGCTACAGTGCTAACCACTGTGCCGCACCCCCCCCTCTACTTCAGGGGTTTCACAATCCGAGGCTACCAAAATCCCACTTCAGTGGAGGGAGCTCATAATGTTAATGGCCAGCTGCCTCCATGAAATCTAAAATTCAGAGTGTGATGCTTCCTTTCCTGTCTTCCCAAAAATAGCAACGGCCATGTTCATGGGCAGGGCTTATGATGGGTGGTTGTAAATTGACATTTTTGATTTCGTGGATATGTGCATTCAAAGCAATCAGATAATCCAGTACCCAGTACCTGATTAGAAACCGCATCTTAAGACCCAATTAATTAGTTGAATTGCCTTTAAATATGGGGCTGGGTGGGGTATATTGGAAAAGGAAATCGTAATAATTTGTAGGTGACTGGAATTAAACACTAAGATGCAAATAAATAAAATGAACATTATCACAGCACAGCCTATCCTACAACAGTTGGAACTTATATTGCAGCCACATCAAGGATATGGAAAACCTCCATGGATGGCAATGAAAGGTTTCCAATTCCCAACATCCATTCGAAACAATGTATTCTTTCAGAGCATCCTTACAGATTTGCAAGAAATTCCAAATAATTTGGAAACTCTTTATAAATGCATTTATGATGTTACTGCGCATGATTTCAGTGAGATTTCACCAAAATAATTCAATTTGTATCCTGCACAAGAACACAGAATGTCTCGGGTTATATTTCATCCACGTGATTTCCCTTAAAAGCCTATTGATTTTCAAGTCATCATTCATCTATTAATAGCAATACTTTCTAAATGTTCATATCCCTTTAAAAGTATACAAGGAAATCACTGTACACAACTAACATAATAAACTGACAGCGATTCTGCGAAAAGCATTTTTGGCATCACCGCACCAACATAAAAAGCGAAGTCTAATGATGTCAGCTGGCAAATCACAGTGAAAGTAGCAATCCACAGCAAGTACACTGGAAGCTAAGAAGCTGAAAGACGATACAGCAAATCCATGTAGCATGATGGCAATGGGCTTGGCAATCAAATCTGCGTCTTATCTCCAGTATACATATCGGCTTCCATGATTTACCAAGCAAGATCAAGCTATCTAATGTGTACTGGGATTTAGATGGTGATTGGTGCATTTGAAAATCTGAAAAGGTGGGAGTATGCAGTGACCTCCCCATCATCAGGAATGGCCTTTGAGAAATTCGTATCAAAATAGAAAATGCCATACAAGTTCCACTGCTTGGGGTTAAGAAGATTAAATATTTTTTTTTTATTCTGGTGTTTATCTCTAGATAGAAAACAACCATCACTTGCAAATAAAAACTGAAAGAATTGCGAATGCTGTAAATCAGGAACAAAAACAAAGTTGCTGGAGAAGCTCAGCAGTACCGGCAGCATCTGTGAAGGGAGAAAACAGAGTTACCTTTTCGGGTCCAGTGACCCTTCCTCAAAACGGTTCCTGAGAAGTTTTGAGAAACAGTCACCGGACCCCAAAACGTTAACTCTGTTTTTTTCCTTCACAGATGCTGCCAGACCTGCTGAGCTTCTCCAGCAACTTTGCTTTTGTTCAATCACTAGCAAAACTATTTAACAATAAGCAACAACCCCATATCCCTGCCTTCCCTTAACTTTGAAAGATCCATGCTTAGTTCTCCTACATCTGATAACAATCTTGGTTTCACCACTGGTTCTGGCTTCTGAACAAATCAGACATCTCCTCCATTGTTAATATAGTCACCAAGAAGTTCTAAAACTTTGCTGTCACTCCTGGACAGGGTGCAAGAAAAAGCGCATCATTGATAGGTAATCCCTCTCTCACTTCGAGTCTCTGAACTGTAAAGTTTCTTGCTTTTACTTATTCTGTTAATATCCTGCCCGCTTGTGCTGCCTCCCCAGTGCTCCAAACAAGATTAACTGCATATTATTTGCCAAGCCCTCAAAATTCCTCAACCATTTCCTCTTACAATCGTACAGCCTTCACGCTTCTCAAATCAAATGTTCCCATTACTTAATTATCACTCCCCGAAGAAGAATTGGACTGAGACCTCAAGAAGAATACTTGTGTCATGCAAGTGCCAAACAATGATGATCTCCAATGAGAGTCTAATCACCTCCTCTTGAATGCAATGGCATCACTATCATTGAATCTCCCACCAAAAATATTCTGTGAGTCACCAATGACTGGAAGGTTAACTAAGCCGGCCGTCCCCAAAATCTGCCACCCAACTACAAAGAAATGGCCAAGAATGTGTTAGAATATCTTCACTTGCCCGGATATGTAGCATGAGCAACACTCGAGATTCTCAACATTCTTCGGGACCAAACAGCCTGGCTATCCTCCACCACATTCATTCATTCCCTTGACCACTGCCACATAATGGCAGTGGCATGCGCCATCTATAAAATGCATGGCTATAAATTGCCTAAGCTTCCTCAACAGCACTCTCCAAACCCACAAACTCTCCCACCTAGGACTACAGGTGATTGCGAACACCATCACCCATAGGATCTCTTCCAAGCATACACCATCCTGATTTGGATGTATATTGCCATTCCTTCAAAGCCACCTGGTCGCAATCCTGGAATTCATTCCCATATATCACTGTAAGAATGCAGCCAGGGCTGTGCCTAAGGGTTGGAGGGTCTGGAACAAACCATACTGTCTACTCACTGCCACCCCCAATCTCCTGGGCAAGCCAAATGTGCAGCTCCTTTGCGCTAATGATATCGTGCCACCTTCAAACTAAACAGTAAAAAGAATGAAAGGCCATATGATGACACCGTCACCTTCAATCGAATGTCACTCTCCCTTTAACCACCTTGATTTCTGGTTCTTCCCAGGTTACGCGCACACACACACACGCTTAAATAAGAATTTTATTCCCTTTTTTACTGACAAATTTAATATTGAAAGCATGGATATATTATATTGAAGGTTTGCTACTGCAGTTAATGATGCCACTGTTTCAACATGTAATTTCCATACCTTGGGAGCTTAAATTTGAACTGAGGAAGAGTCACTTGAGCCAAAATGTTAACTCTGATTTCTCTCCATAGATGCTGTCAGGCTTGCTGTGCTTTTCCAGCAATTTATGTTTTTATTTCTGATTTACATCATCTTCAGTACTTTTGATTTTTAAACTTGAACATATTTGGTCCTGAGCATTTTGAGTTATAATCTACAGTAATGGCTTAAATTTACAGCTTGCACTTTTTTAATTTATGTTACCCATTCCTCCTTCAAGGTGGATGTCTCTTGCCTTTTGTTTTTGACTCACTTGATGACTTTCTAATTTGTTTATCCAAGGCGTTTAGATTGCCACAGATTATTTTCCAAAGAACAAATTATGTATACATGTTGCAACAATTGACAGATGCCAAATAACCTCTGCTTGCCTGGCACCATTCTTGGTTAATTGTTGGTGATAATATTCTGCAGGTTAACTGTTGACAACAGGATACAATAAGAAATCATACAATACATTATTAATAGTAACAGCTTATGTGGCATAGTGGTAGCGTCCCTACTTCTGAGACAGAAGGCCAAGGTGCAAAACTTAGAGGCGTGTAATTACAGCCCCAAATATGTTAATTAGGAAAATATATGTTGCCAATAGTTCACTAAGAAAATTATGGAAAAATGTTACTACTTCTGGCTAAAGAGATTTTTATTCCAGTAGGTAGATTTTGAGCACTCCGTGCTGCCGTGAGGGTTCACAAGATAGGGGTCATTAAAATGATATTGTTGCAATTTATTCTCCATCAATTTCTGCATTAAAGGCACTGCTTACAACACGGTGCTTTGAAAATGCGCTCTAACATGCCTGAGGGGATGGATAAGATTGAAAAATATCCATCTTCTTTAGGCTCAACTTCAAAAGAAATGCATCCAAAGTATTCATCTTAGGAATGACTAGAGGCTAACTTTTACCATTTGTTCACAAAGTGTAGTACCTGATGCTGCTGAACTCCATCATGCAGAAGATGACATGTTCCCTGCTCAGTGCCCTCATCCTTCTCTTTGGAAGATTGTTCCTCCTTTTCCAGTTCCTTATATCCCCTTATAGCCTGCTCCAGCACACAGAATACTAGGATTAAACAGCACATTTTGTCTGGTGTGTACAGCAAGACCTCATTAGCCTGATCCAAGTAGCAGAGCCTCGTCTGCTGGGCACCTATTCTATGACCCATCGTGACCCTGGTTGAAGAATGAGCTGCAGTTACCTTTGCTCTGCCTCAGTCAGGGGCTTGCGTATTTGAGTCATCAGCCATGATAGCGGTGGGTAGCCCTTGACTACCAGTAACTATTCTGGTAAGGCAACTGGCCCCTGAAATGCAGCAGGAGAATGAGAATCCTCAAGTATGTAGGAATTATGGCAATTCCTTGGACAATGGCTGCAAACCTGTAAGATGTGACACTGATGGTCAAAGATCACCCGCACACTGATGGGATGGAACTGTTTTTGATTGATGAGGTTCAGCTGTAATGTGATATGGTGCTCTCAGTGCCACGTTTGTGCTGTCGATTGTGTCATTCAATCCAAATCCTACTGCTCAAGCCCAGCACATAGAAACAAGAAGAAGCAGCGCAATGTGGCATAAATGGCATCAACTTTGATACATTTTTGGTGGGCAATTGAGAAATCCCACACGGGTCCGCGGCAGCTCCCTAGAATGAGCCAGTTGCACAAAGGTCCAACTAAGCTGTTGGGGATAGTAAGAACTGCCAATGCTGGAGTCTGCGATAACACAGTGTGGAGCTGGAAGAACATAGCAGGCCAGGCAGCAACAGAGTCCTCTGATCCTGCTCTTCTGATGCTGCCTGGCCTGCTGTGTTCCTCCAGTCCCACACTGTGTTAATTAAGCTGTTAACCTGATGGCCACGGGGATAGGATAGCCACCCATTCCTTCAAGTCACACACCTTGCTCCAGAAGCTATCGCAGTTCAGTCACAGTATCCCAGGGCATACTCAGCCTGTAGCTGCACTGAGCCTCACTCAGCTGGAGGAAGTAGTCCCTCCTGTGCTTCTGCGATACCTTCATGTACAGACTATTCAGCATGTGCTGGCAGTTGCGGTTGACCTTGGTCTTACTGGTGCTTCTCTTCCTGTTTCATTTCTCTGCACGATTGTTGCATGATAGTAAAAGCAACAATGAGCCCTGATGTGGCTGGATCCATCCGTCACACTCTCAAATTGACCCTGTGCATACAGTAGGAGACATAGATTAAAGCTCATAGAGCAAAGATCCGGTAACTGAAGCACAATGAGGGAAAATGCAAATGTGAAATTTTGGCAGGAAGAATTTTTTAAATAGCAAACTTTGAACGGTGAGAAATTGCAGGGATATTTGAGCATCCTCTTGCATGAATTGCAAAATATTAGTATGCAGGTACAGCAAGTAATTAGGAAAACACATAGAATATTATTTTTTAATACGGGGGATTGAAAACAAAAGTAGAGAGGAGATGCTGCAGTTATATATGCCACTGATGTGATCACATCCACAGTACTGTGTACAGTATTGGTCTCCTCTTTCAAGGAAGGATGTCAATATGTTAAAAGTAGTTCAGAGAAGGGTTGCCAGACTAATACCTGGAATGAAATAGTAAGAACTGCTGATGCTGGAGTCAGAGATAACAGTGCGGAGCTGGAAGAACACAGCAAGCCAGGCAGCAGGTCCTGAACCAAAACGTCAGTTTTCCTGCTCCTCTGATGCTGCCTGGCCTGCTGTGTTCCTCCAGCTCCACACTGTGTTATATCTAATACCTGGAATGGGCAGGTTGTCTAATGAGGAAAGGTTGGACAGACTAAGCTTGTATCTTCTGGAGTTTAGAAAAGTAAAAGGTGACTTCATGGAAGCAATAAGATCCTGAGGAGTCTTGTCAAGGCGCATACAAAAAGGGTATTTCCTCCTTTGGGAAAGTCAAGACTGTTTTGCCACTGCTTCAAAATG
The DNA here is from genome assembly GCA_024137785.1 of Ginglymostoma cirratum. Classification (NCBI taxonomy): domain Eukaryota; kingdom Metazoa; phylum Chordata; class Chondrichthyes; order Orectolobiformes; family Ginglymostomatidae; genus Ginglymostoma; species Ginglymostoma cirratum. Next base: position 80,078,117 of record JAHRHZ010000144.1, read on the forward strand.
AGGAGTCATCCATTTCAGGCAAATAGAGAGAATATTTTTCCTCAAAGAGGAGGGGTTTGGGACTCTCTTCCACAAAGAAACAATGGAAGCAGAGCCTTTGAATATTTTTCAGGCAGAGTTAGATAGATTTTCGCTACGAAAACAGCGTAAAAACTTTCAGGAGAGGCAGGAACCTGGAGTTGAGGTTACAATCAACTCCACCATGATCTAACTGAATGGCCAAGCAGGCTCGAGCAGGCCCCTGCTGCAAGGAGAGATGTTTCTATAAAGAACATTTGGCTGTTAGATCTAGGCCAGTATTTTTCTCCCCAAGCCCCCTAATCATTTGACTCATGTTTTACAGTTGTTCTTTTTCAAAACCACCATCTTATGTGCTTAATAAGCCATTTTCAAACTTTTTCCACAGCATTTGGTGACAGAGAAACATTTTTCAATTCTTTTCGTGATTAGCTTAATTGTTTTCTTTTTGTCATCGGCCAGTGGAAGTGATCCAACTCAATTTCTCATAACCCTGCACAACTTTAAAGGCCAAACAATTTTTATCTTTATTCTTTATTCATTCAAGGCATGAGGGCAGCGCTGGCTAGGCAGCATTTATTGCCCATCCCTAATTGCCCAGAGGGCAGTTCAGGGTCAATCACATTGCTGTAGGTCTGGAGTTACATGTAGGCCAGCCCAGGTAAAGGACATTACTGAACCAGATGGGTTTTTCCGATAATCAACAATGGATTCATGGTCATCATTAGACACTTAATTCCAGATATTTATTGTTTTCAAATTCCACCATCTGCCATGGCGAGATTCAAACCAGGGTCCCCAGAACATTATCTGGATCTCTGGATTAACAGTCCAGCGATAATACCACTAGACCATCGTCCCCTCTGAATTGTATACGAACAATCCTTAAGTCTTTTAGCCTATCACCAATCCTGTTTGTTTTATCTTCACACTCCTCCATTTGACTTGCTTTAAACCTACTACAATTATAACATATCCAGGTCTGATGAAAGAGATAACAAGCATGGGGCTGGATGATTTTCTGATGAAGGGTTTAGGCCCGAAACGTCAAGTTTTCCTGCTCCTATGATGCTGCTTGACCTGCTGTGTTCATCCAGCCCCATGCTTGTTATCTCGGATTCTCCAGCATCTGCAGTACCTTTTATCTCAGGTCTGATGAAAGATTATTGACCTGAAAGATGATGCCTATCTCTCTCATTCCACTGATGCTACATGACCTGCTGAGATTTTCCAGCATTTTCCATTTTTAATTCTCAGGAGATATACTAGTAAATGATTTGCATCATTCAGGTATACCTCATTATCTGCTGCAGACACGGGACTTCTTAGTGTTTAAAATAGGTGGTTTATGTTTCAGTCCGATCAGAAAAAAAATCCCCATTAGCTTTTACACCATTTCCTTCCCCATTCTTGGTAATGATAGAATGGTAACTAACATTCCTGATACAGATTAATAAACAAGACCATTGTGAAAAGGACATAATTTCAAAGTTTGTGAATGTTACAAAACTTTCAAATATTGCAAACTGTGAGGCGGTTGGTGTAGAACTTCAAACGGGCACAGCCAGATTAGGTGAAAGGGTAGACAAATGGCAGATGGAATTAAATGTAGAGACGTGTGAAATGATTGATATTGGAAGAACATAAAATGTTGAGTTTTTTTTTGGCTAAGTCCGAGTTACATTGAGTTTTTGGAGGATTTCTCACCAGGAGGCCTAACAATTCCTCTCACAGCATCTTACCAATGAATTAAACACGTCTTGTTGGGTACTGCCAACCTGTCCACCACGTCTGCAGTGAAATGCCCAGCTCTGCCAGAAATCCCCTCCTTAACCTTCATGGACCAAAGTACTCAGTCCTCAGAGGGAACATTGACAAGGCTGTCTACCTTAACACTCAGCAAACCAGATACTGACACCTCGGAGGGAATGTTAGGCTTAGAAAGCACACACTGATGAGTACCTCACTGTAACAGCTTCACGGCTGGCTGAGGAAGACACACCCCAGCTCACTAGCACTTGGACGTCTGGGCTCAGCCCCAGGCAAGAGATAACCGTGTAGATTTGGAAATCAGGAACTTCATCCATCGGGATGCAGGAACCACATGCACAGGGAAGAACAGGAGCAGCAGACAGGGATGTGGTCACAATGGCCCTCAATGCCCAGAAGCATTAGTAGTGGAGGGAGTGAGCATTGAAGGTGTTAGATGGGCTGTCCTGGATGATGTCAAACATCTGGAGCATTCCAGAGTATCAGGAATGGGTCACGTATGTAGTGGTGAGAAAGTTCACACGCGTTTCTGTTTCCTCAATAAATGTGTGTCTCCCCTTATTGACAGGGTGGACCCCAGAGTAGGCCATAAATAGATAAGTCTGATCCAAACCTGGTGCTCGTGAAAGCAGCAGCGGTGTGGAGTAGGGGTGTGAACAGGGGGAGGATCCAGTTCTCGGGGAGAAATGCACAATCCCAAAGAGAAGATGTAATCCCTCACCCCGGTGTACAATCTAGCCGGAGCTGGTTCTCTTCCTGGTACCAGGTGGTGCCATCCAGGTGGTGATTCACATTTTCGTTCCCTCAATAACATAAGTATACTCAGGTCAAATGTAATCTTGACTAAACTTGTGGTAAGGTGGTTAAATGAAATAATCTGTAGCACGTGAGTTCAAATCCCACCCTAGTGAGCTTGATGTCAGGTCAAAAAGCTGCAAATAATAACTCAGTAAAAAGTGACTGTGAAGATTATCGTAAGAATATAATCAGTTCCCCGATGTCCTTAGTAAAAGCAAATCGGCCATACTTATCTGGTCTGCCCTACAGGGTGATGCCTGTCACATTCTGACTTGGTTGATTCTTAACCATCGTCTGCAGTTGCCTGGAATCTCTCTCTGACGTAAAATCTCTCTCTGATGTAACAAGCAGCTAAAAAGGCTGCAGTCATTCAAGCCAGTGATCCATCAGGGCAAATAAATACCGCCAACCTAAAATGTTGTCACTGTTTCTCTCACTACTATTGCTGTTTGAACGGCTGAGTGTCACACCCACATCTCAAGAGTGAGTTGTTAGAAGCAGTTAAGTCAGCAGACTGAATTGTCGATTGACTCATCAGTTATATTGCCTGACTCAATAATGCAGTTATCAATACCCATCGAGTGACAAAGCCTTCTGCTGCACTTCGAATGTAAAATATATTGCAGCAAATCTGGACTGCTTTTAGGAAACACGAGTACCGTTCCTAAAGCAATGATAGACAGAGAAATGTAAAGGCCTACAACTATCTAAGGGCTCAAAGAGCAGACTGTTACAATCCCCCATCAGTGGGTGGGTGCCCATAAAATTCCTCACAGGGACTTCCCTCTAGGATCCCACCAAGCCTGACCTCTCTGTATCATAACAGTGTGATGGACTCACCCACTTTGCTCCTGCTGTGACTCTCTAAGTGGCCAATTAACTTTTTATTTAACTTTAGGAACTGTACTCATGTTTAAAAAAGCAGACCAAATAGGCACAGCAGATTTTCTTCTCAAAAGGACATCAGTGAACTGATTATACTCTCCCCTCGCCTCCCGTGGGCACTCCCTCCCCACCCAGACCTCTCCATCAACATTGGAGCTCCCTCTGCCCACTCCTGAGCCTCACCTCTCCTCCCCTCCCTGACGCCCCCACACTTACCAGGTCCTGGATTCCCAGGACTTGAGCAATAGGTGCCTAAGGTTTAACTTTTTTTTTTGCCAACAAAATTAAGTACAATACATCTTCAGCAATGTGATTTGTTGAGAAGCCTAAACTTCATGATTATGCTGAAACTATTGCATGATTCACCTCAAAAATGTTCATGAATTAATCTAGATCCAAAGGTGAATCGCATGCAAAACAATTTGTAGTTATTTGATACCTTGTAGTAAATGAATACAGACACCTCAAAATAGTGGCAAAAAAGTGGTACCCGAGGAGACTGAATGATTCATGTTAAAAGTATTGTTGCAACTAAATAAAGACAAATAACTCTTGATAGCATTATTATTGGAAAACTGACATTCCTTTTGGGCTGAGTGCAGCTGTGAGAGAAGATTACATGTAAAAGCCTACACCTCCATCATGTCAGAGAAGCCTGAACGGCATGTTTCCGGGTATTTCTGAGTCTCAGCACCAAAATAGAAAGCAATTGAATTGAATACATTGAGGAAGAATCAGACCGTTACAATACTGCTTCAACTTTGCTGGCCACCATCCGAGGATTATGCACGAATGCGCTAACTTCTCTTTAAACTGCCCTCATAGCCTTCCACTTCTTACCTTAAATCTGTGCCCTGGTTATTGACACCTCTACTAATGGAAAAAGTGCCTTCCTATCTATCCTATTTCTGCCCCTTATTCTTACATACCTGTACAGGTCCCTTCTCAACCTATGCTACCCCAAGGAAAATGACTCCAGCCTATATAATTTTTCCTTATAGATCAGATCATCCAGCCCGGGCAGCATCCTGGTAAATCTCCTCCACAACCCCTCGCGTATAATCACATCCCTCCTATAATGTGGTAACCACAAATGTACACATTTCCAAATATAATCTGTCTGCTCTTATTTTACACTTCAGCCAAAAAAGACAATAATCCCTTTTGGCTTCTTAACCATTTTATCTATATGCTCTGCTACCTTCAGGAATCTGTGGATGTGCACAACAATGTGCCTTTGATCTTCAGTACTTTCCAGGGTCATACTATTCATATGCAATCACTTGCTTTGTCAGCCCTCCCCAAGTGCATTCCTGCACACACTTCCAGGTTGAATTTCATTTTTCACTGCTCTACCAACCTGACCAGATCATTGATATCCTCTGGCAGCTTGCAGTTATTGTCCTCACTCTTTATCAATGTCCATATCATCTGTCAATCTCTTGATTGTACCCTGTGTGTCTGAGTCTAAAACGTTTACACCACAAACAGCAAGAGCTCTGAAGAAGGGACATTCTGGACTCAAAATGTTAATTTCATTTCACTCTCCACAGATGCTGTAGACCTGCCGAATTTCTCTCGCACTTTCTGTTCTTGTTTCAGATCTCTAACATTTGGAGTATTTTGCTATTGACCGAGGTTAAACTGACACGCCTGTAATATCCTGGTCCGTAGATTCCTCTGGCACCTCTTCTGTGTCCAAAGAAGATTTCAAAGCTATTGCCAGAACCCCTGATATCTCCTACCCTTCCTCTGTCAACAGCTTAAAATACAACTTACACAGGCTTTCATATTTATCTACTTTTAAGGCTGCTAAACTCATTAGACCTCCACCCTGATGTTTATATGTATGTCTTCCTTTTCCATTATGAAGACTACACAAAGTATTCATTGAAGAACGTGCTCACATCTTCTGGGTTCACAGATTACATCTATGGTCCCTACAGAGTCCTACTCTTTCCCTAATTAAACTCTTATATTATGGACCAGACCAAAGACCCTCAAAACATATCACAGAAATAACCTAGGCCTTAACTTTTATCTTATTCAGAGGCAAGTGTAAGGGTCTGTGTTCCAGATGTGATTCAATTTGTGAAACTACTAGGCTTTAAGCAAAACACACTGTGGCTCTTACACCACAGTTAAAATACAAACAGAAAAAGAAAAATTGGCATGCCTTTAACTCTATGAAAAGACTTAATAAGATATTGTTTAACAACTACTCATCAACTGTTCTAATTGAGCAGCATCCCATAAACACAACCTTGACAAAGGCAAATTCACCAAAACATATTTCCCTCACTTGCTGTCTCCTCCAGTCCCGCAGAAGGAACACTGACAGAATGAATAATGCAGCAGAGAGAGACCTCAAGCTTTTTGCAGCAGCAGACAGAGAGCTGTATCTAGCAGATTCAATCCCAAAGCTGCACCTTCAGTAACAGAAAGCAAATCTAAAACCGTGGGTCTGTGTGAGCCTCACTCCATCCCCTTGTGCTTCTTTCATCGAGCTTTTTTAAAAAAAACTCAAAGCTATTTTCTCTGTTTTCCACTGAGACATCTTGGTGTCAGGTTTACAACACCCCACTTCAAGAGAACTAGAACAGTCAAATCCCTCTTAAAGGCACGTACCATCATACTTACTCTTCATATTTTAAAGAATTTTAAAGAATGTTCACATTGTTTAAATAAAACGGAGAATGCATTGTGCAAGTTGGATGAAAAATTGTGTAACATATGTGATTAACTGACAGTTAAAAGCATGTTAAGCAGGTACATAAAAAATCAATCAATATAAGTTAAGGAGGTTACAACGTATTTTATACTATTTCAAGGGCGCCAACTCTGCCCAAGTCCTGTGTAAATGAGCTCATAAAGCAAAACACAGACAACAATTTCACCGAGTAGACAAGGCAAGATCTGCCAAAATAGATGATGGACTAATGGCGTCCTTGAAGCCTCTTATTCAACCTCAAATACATATCATGTCTTTGCCAATGCAAAAGTAAAATGGAATGACTCATCAATGATACCAACAGCACGATTTCGTTTCTCAGTAGAGCCAACAGGCCATTTTAATAAGTGACTTGGCCATCCAGTGATCTTGATATACAATGGTTGGTTTCACATCTCAGCTCATCATACATTAGTAAATGTGATCTAGTTGTAAGTTTGGAAATGTTCCCAGACCCATCCTAGACCTGCTGAGAAAGCAGCCGTCATAAATCTTAAAGTAGAAAGTAGAACTGGGATGAAGAGCAACTCAGAAAGAAGAATATTGTTTAGCTAAGTGCTCTCAGCATTTGCTAACACTTCATGATGAAGAAACATTAGACAATCTAGTATTGCTATCAGCCAAGCAGTTTTCCTCACAACAGGTAAAAGAAGTGGCATTACTTTCTGATTGTGTCCGATAACAATGAGTTCTACTTAAAAGACAGTGCTTTTCTCTGTTCTAGGCAATTACAGTAATTCAGAGTAGCTTATTTGTTTATGAGATTTGGAAAACGCTATTAACAAGATTACAGAAATGGGTATGAAATTAAATCTTACTACGAAAGCCGAAAGACAACATGAATACATGAACTAATAGAGGATAAGTGTGCCACAGATTAAACAGCCAGTTGAACCTCAATGACAGTAATATCATAGATCATAGAATAGATCATAGAATTTCTACAGTGTGGAAACAGGCCCTTCGGCCCAACAAGTCCACACCGACCCTCAGCTCATCCCACCCAGACCCATTCCCTATAACCCACCTAATCGACATATCCCTCAGCACTATGGGCAATTTAGCATGGCCAATCCACTTAACCTGCACATCTTTGGACTGTGGGGGGAAACTGGAGCACTTGGAGACTTTTAAAAAGGGGAGGCTATTGCATTGTAACAACACAGGCTGGGTTCTGGACCACCAGGTGATTCTTCTGTTCTTACTTCCTGCAATAGGCACATTATGAGGATTTGCAGGTTAACAATATTTATTTTCTATTCATTTGTGGGATTTGGGTGTTGCTGGCTGGCCAGCATTTCTTGCCCATCCCTGGTTGTCCTTGAGAAGGTGGTGGTGAGCTGCCTTCTTGAACAGCTGCAGTCCACCTGCTGTAGGTTGACCCACAATGCCATTAGGGAGGGAATTCCAGGATTTTGACCCAGTGACAATGAAGGAATGGCAATACATTTCCAAGTCAGGATGGTGAGTGACATGGAGGGTAACTTGGAGGTGGTGGTGTTCCCATATGTCTGATGTCCTTGCCCTTCTAGATGGAAGTGGTTGTTGGTTTGGAAGGTGCTGTCTGAGGATCTTTGGTGAATTTCTGTAGTGCATCTTGTAGATAGTTTACACTGCTGGTTCTGAGCGTCAGTGGTGGAGGGAGTGGATGCTTGTGGATGTAGTGCCAATTAGGCGGGCAGCTTTGCCCTGGATGGTGTCAAGCTCCTTGAGTGTTGTTGGGGCTGCACTCATCCAGGGAAGTCGGGAGTATTCCATCACACTCCTGACTTGTGCCTTGTAGATGGTGGACAGGCTTTGAGGAGTCAGGAGGTGAGTTACTTGCCACAGTATTCCCAGCTTCTGGCCTGCTCTTGTAGCCACTCTGTTAATGTGGTGAATCCAGTTGAGTTTCTGGTCAACGGTAACCCCCAAGATGTTGATAGTGGGGGATTCAGTGATGATAACACCATTGAATGTCAAGGGGTGGTGGTTAGATTGTCTCTTATTGGTGATAGTTATAGTCTGGCATTTGTGTGGTGTGAATGTCACTTGCCACTTGTCAGGCCAAGCCTGGATATTGTCCAGATCTTGTTGTATGTGAACATGGACTGCTTCAGTGTCTGAGGAGTCATGAATGGTGCTGAACATTGTGCAATCATTGGTGAACGTCCCCACTTCTGACCTTATGATGGAGGGAAGGTCATCGATGAAGCAGCTGAAGATGGTTGGGCCAAGGACACTACCCTGAGGAACTCCTGCAGAGATGTCCTGAAGCTGAGATGATTGACCTCCAACAACCACAACCATCTTGCTTCGTGTCAGGTATGATTCCAACCACCAGAGCGTTTGCCCCGGAGACCCATTGATTCCAGTTTTGCCAGGGCTTCTTGATGCCACACTTGATTGAATGCAGCCTTGTTATCAAGGGCTGTCACTCTCACCTCACCTCTTGAATTTAGCTCTTTTGTCCATGTTTGAACTAAGGCTGGAATGAGGTCAGGAGCTGAGTGGCCCTGGCGGAACCCAAACTGGGCGTCAATGAGCAGGTTATTGCTGAGCCGGTGCTGCTTGATATCACTGTTGATGACACCTTCCATCACTTTACTGATGATCGAGAGTAGACGGATGGGGCGGTAAATGGCCAGGTTGGATTTGTCCTGCTTTTTGTGTACAAGACATACTTGGGCAATTTTCCACATTGTCGGGTAGATACCAGTGTTGTAACTGTAACTGTACTGGAACAGCTTGGCTAAGGGAGCGGCAAGTTCTGGAACACAAGCCTTCAGTACTATTGCCGGTGTGTTGTCAGGGCCCGTAGCCTTTGCAGTATCCAGTCTCTCCAACTCCAGTGTCTTGATATCACGTGGAGTGAATCGAATTGGCTGAAGACTGGTATCTGTAATGCTGGGGACCACTGGAGGAGGCCGAGATGCATCACCCACTCGGCGCTTCTGGCTGATGATTGCTGTGAATGCTTCAGCCTTATCTTTTGCACTGATGTGCTGGGCTCTTCCATCATCGGGGATGGGGATATTTGTGGAGCCTCCTCCTCCAGTAAGTTGTCTAACTGTCCACCACCACTCACGACTGGATGTGGCAGGACTGCAGAGCTTAGATCTGATCCGTTGGTTGTGGGATTGCTTAGCTCTGTCTATCACTTGCTGCCTTCGCTGTTTTGCAGTCTGGGTTTCTGTATCAGTGACCTTACCGCCGTTCCCCCTATTATTTCACCAAAGTGACAAAATGAATGATTTACAGTCTGTGAGCTGAATTATTATTTCAGTGCCACACCTGGTTTCTTGTGGAGGAAATCCAGTTTGGGGTCAGGCATTCCCCGTGTGTAAATCTGCCGCTGCTGAGGTTGGGCTCCTTATTTTAACCTGGGGATAAAAACTGGATTTTCTCCTGTATAAAGGGTGGCATGGTGGCTCAGTGGTTTGTACTTTGCACTACTACTTCACAGTGCTAGGCACCTGGGTTCAATTCCAGCCTCAGATGACTGCCTATGCAGAGTTTGCACATTCTCCCCGTGTCTGCGTGGGCTCGCTCTGGTTTCCTCCACACACTCTAAAGATGTGCAGGTTAGGTGGATTGGCAATGCTACATTGCTCATCATGTCCACAGATGTGCAGAATAAGTGGACTAGCCGAGCTAAATGGAGGCTATAGAGAGGGGTAGCTCTTCAAAGGGTCATTGCGGACTGAATGGAATTCTACAATTCTATTATGTACCATTATTACCTGTTGGTGTGAGGCAGACCTCCAGCCAATCTTCTTCCTTTGTCTGGAACATTGTCTGTCAGTTCCTTCTCCATATTATCCCCCTTGTTAACTTGAAATGCCATCTCAAACTTTATTCTCTTACACCATGTCTTAAATCAGGACCACAAATTATTTTCTCATTTGCAGCTTGCATCCATTTTCATCTCTATAATTTGCTATCTGAATGGTGCTACATTGATGTATTCAGTTGCTAGAAGATTCAGATCATTTTTAATAGCTAGGAGTGAAGGGGCAAGGAGGTTCATATCTGTTGCAGTTTACAATAAATCACACATTTTTGCTGCAATAATATTTAATATGTATGGAGTAACAACCATTTATTCAGTTAGTACCTTTTTCTATAATTATTATTTTCACTGCAGAGTGCATAACAACTCTTTTAACACAGATCATGTGCCTTCTACCTGTGTTAGAAAATGAGTCATGTAACAGGATGGCTCAAAACCAGCCCACTCTTGTACTGCAGAGTATCTAGGTACACATCAAACATCTCATCTGGTTACGCAGCACAAATCCAAACATCAGTAAGTATGATCAGCAAGCCAAAATGCTACCTAGCTTCTTTAAATAAAACAACAGAACTAACACTTGAAATACCAGCATTTTGTGCAAGAATAATATTTTGGATGTAAATTCTTGTAGTGTGCATTTGTAACTACTCACTGCATAACTTTCTTCTCGTTCCCAGAAGCCCTCATACTTTTAAACTCGATTAGGTCAGAGATCGCACAACACCAGGTTATAGTCCAACACGTTTATTTCTGAATAAGAACCAAAAGAACTGTGGATGCCGTAAATCAGGAACAAAATCAAAGCTGCTGGAGAAGCTCAGCAGGTCTGGCAGCATCTGTGAACGAAAAAAACAGAGTTAACGTTTCGGGTCCAGTGACCCTTTCTCAGAATTGATGGTGGCTGGGAAAACATAATTTTAAATGTAGAAAAAAGGGGAGGGGGACGGGGTAGGGAGTAAGTGATAGGATGGAGCCTAAAGAGAGAGAAGAGCAGTTGGACAGACAAAGAAATCAACTCTTGTTATCAACTCTTTGTCTGTCCAACTGCTCTTCTCTCTCTTTAGGCTCCATCCTATCGTTTACTCCCTATCCTATTCCCCCTCCCCTTTTTTCTGCACATAAACTGACATTTTCCCAGCCACCATCAGTTCTGAGGAAGGGTCACCGCACCCGAAACGTTAACTCTGATTTTGCCTTGACTGATGCTGCCAGACCTGCTGAGCTTTTCCAGCAACTTTGTTTACATTTATTTCTGACCTTGTCTACCCCAGTCCAACGCCAGCACCTCTGCATTAAACTGGATTGGCATTGATACAAGTATGACCAGCTAAACTCTTTTTCTTTTTCTCTCACCCTTTCTATCTCTCCTGCCA
>JAHRHZ010000144.1:80089866-80121438 GCA_024137785.1 Ginglymostoma cirratum
TGCTGCTTGGCCTGCTGTGTTCATCCAGCCCCACACCTTGTTATCATTAATTTTACCCTGTTAGTTTTTTAATTGAAGCCTTGCTTATGGGGTAACTTTTACTCTTGGGCAGCATGTTAAAGGCTATAGAATCAAGGCAGATATACAGAGTTAATGTACATGTCAACTATGATTGAATTGAGTTGAAAACATGATGTATTGAATGACTTACTCCTTGTTTTCCCAGCTGTATCCATTTTTTAAAAATAGCCTGCATGGTTAGGTTTAAATACATGTAATTGTTTTCTAATTGCAAACAGCAACCAATTGATGCAGAATTGCCACCAAAATCCAAGTTGACAAGGGCCTGAGACAGCGAAAAGGTTTTGCTCACCCATCGAAGGTGGATATAATAGAATCAGCAGTCAGTCCCTCAGCCATGAAAAACATGCTGATCCTGCTGGTTTTCCTCCACTCTGTTCCAACAGTGAAGAGCACTGCTGCTTATGTGTGACTCTTTCTTGTTTCCCTCATCAGCCATTCTGCAGCTTTCCAAGTTTGACTGTCAATGAATTCCAAAGCATGGCACTTTTACATACTTCGGACTTTTACCTACTTAGAACTAATTGCACAAATAAATTTTGCATTTTCACATTATAATCAACCAACAGAGGTCTTCAATTCTTTCATCTTGGCTGGCTTCAAATTGGGTCCAAATTTCAACATCTCAGTCCTCAGTCATTTTGCTTTCAAATTATAACTTGATTTCACTATTTAATCAAAAACATATTTGCAAGCCTAAAACAGGTGTGATTTGCCTCACCTCGTTTTGACCATTTTTTTATTTCCTAGAATTTCACTGGCAATGAAAGTTTAAATTTTCTCATATCCATTTTTGCCATTTCTTCCAATTATGTGAACTGTTTTTTTTAATCACACATGATGCTGTTGTCACCAAGAATCCCAGCATTTATTGTCCATCCCAAGAATCTCACAGTTATCCTTCCATGTTTTCTTTCATCAATCTGTGCTGCATCTTCACTGTTTTCTTGATACTTGCGAAGGAAACGAAGTGATTGTAATGAGGCCAACCAGGTGGACCCCATAGAATATGAGTTCCCTGATTGGGGCTGTTAATCTGGTCCGATCACGGAGTCCTGGCTGACAGATAAGAACAAGAGTGTCAGACATCTTGACACTGAGAGCTGGCTTGAGGGAGCTGGATCAGTGTCAAGGACTTTGAACGTGTAAATAAAGGGTGACTTGGTGATGGGATATCAGCCTCTGTGAAGTTATTTCAGTAAACAACTGTCACTATGTCTATTGCTCCTGTTATTGGGCTTGCTATCCAGTTCATATGAAAGATCATTAATCCAATGGCATTAACTTTGGTTCTTTCCTGACAGGAATTACTTGACCTGCTCTATTTTTCCAATATTTTCAGCTTTTGCTTCAGATTTCCAGTGGCCACTATATTTTGCTTTGATGTTACTTTTCCATTATATTGACTGCTATAGGAACCACAGCAGCCAATTTGCACACAGAAAAGTCCCATAAGTCAGCAAAGTAATAATGGTCAAGTAAACTGCTTTAAATATGATAATCAAGGAAGATATATGAAAGGAATTCTCCTGAAGTTCTTTGTGATCAGTTCCTGTTCCATTTATTTTGTTCCTTCCATTATCTTCCATAATTCCATACTTTCACATTCCAGATATTGCTTTAGTTCATCCCTGTTTTAATCTGGCTACTGTTCTAGTCAATCAGCTTCTGCTCATAGCTGAACACATAGGCAACTAACTGATCTATTCCAACCCAGCCTGAATATTGCTGTCTACTTTTTCTGTTTTGGCACTATTGAGTCTGTGTTCTGGATTATAAAAACTCACTCTCTCTTCATTCATGGTATTATGTTTTCTCTGTTTTCCCACTATCAAAAACATTACTTCTGTCAGTTTTGCTACTATGTTGTCTGTTCTATTTTACTTGCTGAAAAGATAATGTGGAACAGCCAGCTGAACCAGAGAAAATAATCAGCAAGCATTCTTGCTAATAGCTTATGACTCAATCCCTCCTGACATGAGCTAAGAATAATGCAGCTCAAAAACCACTGAAAATTATTGCATGGATTGGCCACTTTTAGAAACTGTGTATGGTTAACATTTCATCCGCATTTTGGGAAGCTCGTCACTCTATTAACTCTTTCATCTACAGCAAGTGTTACTTCTATTCCTTACGTTCAAAAAACAATGTGAACCAGACAGTAGAACAAGTCAAATAAAACAGAGGATGCTGGAAATCCAAAACAAAAACTGAAGGTAATGGTGAAACTAAGCAGGTCTGGCAGCATCCAAGGACAGAAAGCACAATTAACATTTCAAATCCAGTGATCCTACATCAGAACTGAGAGCAATCTGGGAAATGGTGGCATATATGCTGATTACAGGGGGTGGGGAAAGGGTTGAGTAGAACAGATAGAGATATAACCCCTGGGGAGAGAGGGGAGTGAAGAGAAGCAGACGAAGGGATTGCTGATGATAATTGGAGAGAGATGAATGCTGAATGGGTGGTATTCGAAAGTGTGAATAGTTCAAAATGAATTGGTTGTACTGGGAGTAATCCAAAGAGAACAAGACCTTGAAGGTGGGGGAATGAGTAATGAACAGAGATGAAAATGTTTACGCCCTGAAATCATATTGGTAATGAACATCACGGGCATAGTTATTCAGGTACCAAGGTGCCACTATCTACTATTTCATAGTGCCATATTAAGTCATTTCCATATACCTATATTTTCACTCCCCAAGATTGCAGCTCTTACCCGCCAACACACAAAGTCAAATTTGTATTCTGCTGCAATTATTTCCCATGCCTAACTTCATAATTTCATGCGTGGAAACCTCCCTCTTTCTTGACAAATACCAAACATTATTCACGTATCGATTTATCCAGAAATGTCCAGATAAAATGTTTACAGGAGTACTTAAAAATGTGATATAATTCAGGGAATCATGCAACACAAACTGATCCATCATATTGTAATGGGATCTCTACCACTACATGGCAAAAATGAGGGAGGGCAACTAAAGCAGTTGACAGGATTCTCGCTGAAAAAGCAAGTATGTCTTTGGTAGAGAAAGGCCTGGTAGGAAGGGAGCTCAGACGTGAAAAAGAATTCCTCAACCTAATTTTGCCCGCACAGTCAGACCATATATATAGTGCAAACAGATCCTTGTTTCTTCTTAATTTCCCTTCCTGCTTGCAATGAACTGATGCCAGTGAAATAAAGAACCCTGTTTCATGATCTTTCAGCCTTCCATGTGTTACTTTCTGTTACTTTCCGAGATAGTAGGGACTGCCGATGCTGGAGAATCTGAGATAACAAGGTGTAGAGCTGGATGAGCACAGCAGGCCAAGCAGCATCAGAGGAGCAGGAAAGCTGACGTTTCGGGTCTGGACACTTCTTCAGAAATGTCTTGTTATCTCATATTACTTTCTGTTTTGCTTTTCTGTAGTTCCATGCTATGGGCTAGTGAAATACATTTTAGACATTTTCACCAAACTAATTCCTGAGGTTGCATGACTGATACACAACAAGAGACTTTTCACTGGTTAGGACAATATTCACTGGAGTTTAGAAGAAAGGGGGGAGATTTCATACAAGCCTATAAAATTCCAAAAGGACTAGGCAGGAGAAATGCAGTTAGAATGTTGCTGAAAGCTGAGGAGTCTAGAACCAGGGGTCATACTCTAAGGATACAGGGCAATTAGGACTGAGATGAGGAAACATTTCTACACACAGAGAAGAGTGAGCCTGTGGAATTCTCTGCCACAAGAAGTGGTTCAGGCCACAACATTGAATAGTTTCAAGAAGAATTAAAGGGTATGAGGAGAAAGTGGGAACAGGGTACTGAGTGGGATGATCAGCCATGATCATATTGAATGATGGAGCAGGCTTGAAGGGCTGAATGGCCTACTCCAGCTCCTATTTTCTCTTTTTCTATATTTTAAAATACATACAAATGTGGTATGAGGTAGTCAATGACATAATCGAGGGCCACAATATACAAATAACCTGTAGTTACCAAATGTCAAATGTGGTTCAAAAGCAGCGATGTACTTCTGAGACTTTATAAAGCTCTAGTTAGGCCCCATTTAGAATACTGTGTCCAATTTGGGACCCACACCTCAGGAAGGACATACTGGCACTGGAGCGTGTCCAGCAGAGATTCACATGGATGATCCCTGGAATGGTAGGCCTAACATACAATGAACGGCTGAGGATCCTGGGATTGTATTCATTAGAGTTTAGAAGGTTGAGGGGAGATCTAATAGAAACTTACAAGATAACGCATGGCTTAGAAAGGGTGGACGCTGGGAAGTTGTTTCCGTTAGGTGGGGATACTAGGACCCGTAGGCACTAGTAGAATTAGTGCCTACTTAATTAGTAGGCATTACTAATTATGCCTACTTAATTAGTAATTAGATTATTGATTAGAATTAATTAATAATTAATTAATTATTAATTAATTAGAATTAGAGGGGGTCGATTTAGAACGGAAATGAGGAGACATTTCTTCAGCCAGAGAGTGGCGGGCCTGTGGAATTCATTGCCACGGAGCGCAATGGAGGCCGGGACATTAAATGTCTTCAAGGCAGAGATTGATAAATTCTTGATCTCGCAAGGAATCAAGGGCTACGGGGAGAGTGCGGGTAAGTGGAGTTGAAATGCCCACCAGCCATGATTAAATGGCGGAGTGGACTCGATGGACCGAATGGCCTTACTTCCACTCCTATGTCTTATGGTCTTATGGTTTTATCATTCAGATCTTAACCCTAAGCTTGTCCCACCTCAATTAAATGAAAAAGAATATTAAAATTTAATGTTTGATTTGCCAAATGAGAAATGAAAGGTTTTCTGAACATTTCTGGTTCATGCAAATTTGGTGAAAAAAAGAATGAAAGCAAAAGAAGAAATGAAAATCCAGAAATGAGAAGGGGGTGAAAGGGACCATGAGATCTATGAGACGTTACCAATTTATCTTTGATGGTAGCACATCAGAACAGCTGGCTTTCAAAAGGGTCACTCATTTATGACAAAGGTCAGGAAGAATTTCTTCTCTCAGAGGGGTGTGAATCTGTGAAATTCTTTACCATAGAGGACTGTTGAGGTTAGGTCATTAAGTATATTCAAGGCTGAGAAAGACAGATTTTTAATCAGTAAGGAAATGAAGGATTGTGGGGAAAGGACAGGAAAGTGGAGTTGAGAATTATCAGATCATCCATAAACTCATTGAATGGCACAGCAGTGTAGATGGGCTGAACAGACTACTACTCCTCCTCTGTCTTATGGACTTACGATTGCAAGTAGGGACTTGGTTAAGCCAGTGCTGAAGAAACTAGATAATTTTGTAAGAGTAGAACTTCCCCTAACTCCGAACTTGTTCATTCTTACAAGGGGACAGGGCAAGGATTCTCCAATCCGGGCCATATCATATCCTGAGTCTTCACTGCATGATAGGTGGCGGTACTCCTACTCAGAACTAGCTTAGCTTAAATTCTAATTCTGAGTCTGGGTCTCTAAGAAGAAAGCAATTTTTTAGGGTTGTGAGAAAAGCAGTGACATAATGAACTGTTTGCAGCCTAATAATATATTTATTGAGGCAGTAAAGTAATATAATTACTTTCTTAAGGAGAACAGAATCATAGAAGTCACAGCCCAGAAATTCAGGGGATACAAACACACACTCAAGCTCATAGGAAATAAGTGATACCATTTAATAGAAAGGTAAACAAGAAGATCCACTATCCATTATTTACATTAAGATTAGTTTTGCAGCAAAACACTGCTTTGATCAGCACCAATGTATATTAATCTGTAAATTAAGCCAAACTAGTGCTCAGTAAAATTTTCTGACCATATGGTCCTCATTAATCAAGACAAAGTGTTTAAGAGCATTAAAATATGCTTGGAACAACAGCAGTTGCCGGATTTCTTAGCAAGAAACATGGAATAATATGAGCCAAATTTTTACTGCAGCAAGTGCAAAATAACTCAAGGCATGCTGCAAAGCTGCAAGCTCCAGATTCTAGACTACCGAGAGAGAAAAAAAGACAGGCAGCGGAGATGTTGGTCCATTCATTACTGACCTGTAGTATTTAATTTCTATCCAATTGAGTTTGCTTCATTTCCTTTCCCCCAATTTTCTCTTTGCTATCTTCCTCACTTTTCTCCCACTTCTTTATTCTTCTCCACCTATTTCTATCATTCCACCCTTAGCTGCCCCAAGCCCCTATTTTATCCTCTTTTTCTGTTACAATAATCAGATGCATTTTCTTTAACCTTGTCAGTCAGTTAAAGGTTATAGGACAGATAGCTGCCCACAGAGATAACATTATTACAGGAAACACTTCAGACAGCTATATTTTGCAAAATACCCAGTGGACTATAACGATCCCTGTGAAGATGACAGCAGTTCTGGATAGCCTACTCAGTCATTAGACTTTGACCAGCTTAAACTGCTTTTGACTTTATGACACTTCTAGGCTGTAAACAGTGTTGAACCAGTGTACTGAGTCACAGTGGGGGGATGAAGGTGTTTGAATGATACCTAAATATTCTTGCAATTTTTAAATATCTTGGCCCAGATCCCATTTAATCTCTATTCACAGCAATATGGCAATCTGATCTGGAATCCCATGCAGTTCACACCACAGAACATAATTTGATTACCTGCAGTGAAGTGCTAAACAATTGTGCATGTGCCAATGGCTTCAACTCTCTGCCCGTTGACCTTGCCCAATGTCAATGGAAAGTTTACACAGGTCAACAACAGAAGGATTGTACAGTAATGACTGATAGCTTAGCTATTTCGCCGAGAAGACAGCATCCTGAATTGTCAATATTTCCACAACTAAGCTTCTGTTCTGAAGAGGTGTCACAGTGGACTCAAAACATTAACTCTGTTTCTCTCTCCACAGAGGCTGTCAGACCTGCTGAGTTTCTCCAGCATTCTCCGTGTCTGTGGCAGATTTTCAGCATCCACAGTCTTTTGCTTTTCTTCATGCACTTACATCTGCTGTCTTCAATCGATCATCCAACTATTCTAAGTGTGTGTTAAGACTGCTACCGAAACATTTGAAACTCCAAACGCTGATGATGTTGCTAAGTTGATATTGACAGAAGCCTGTTTCTACTTTAGCGTGTTGCATGCATTAATGTGTCTATTATCTGTCTATTCACAACCTCCCAAGGCACTTTACAGGCATTGAGGGAATATAAAAGTGCAGTCATTGTTGTAATGTGGGATGTTGGGAGACAATATGATCAATTTGCACATGGCAAGCTCCCACAAGCATCAATATGTTATAAGTGTCATGAGATCTCTTAAATCCACCTGTGTGTGAATTCAGGGTCTGGGTTTCACATCTTAAATGAAAGCCAACACGCAACTGGAAACCAGTGAATTAGTATTTCTAGGATACCAGAAGCTGCTACAGCCATGATCCTATGTTTGTTTAACCTAACACTCGATCAGTGGCGCTGACTAATTTGATTCACTTTGTTTAAAACAAAGGCAACTGCTCTATCTTGTGACTGCTTCTGGGATTGCAGTGAGACAAGCTCAATACAATCGGTGCGCTTGCTTGCTTCACTTAACAGATGAGAATATGGAATTTGTTAATAGTAAAGGAAGTCATGCAGAAAAAAGCTGCATTTGTCAAAATATCTGGGTATTGGAAAAATTTCTGAACGAAAGTAGGGATAGAAGCCTGTTGTTACAATGGCTTAACCCAAACACCAAAATTGTTTCTTCTGATTTTGAACTGGATTCTTACATTGGTCACACAGCACCTCGAAATCATTAAGGTGGGTAATATTTAGCATTTTCCATTAAGTAAAAGGTAAAGGAGCTGTATTCCTAGCAGACGATAGGATTGTTCTCTCAGTAGAAAGAGATAACTGATGGTCGTTTAACACAAGGTTCACCAGGTCCCACGTAAGGAGAAAGGTTGGAAAGAAGAGATTTTCATGGTACTTCAGTCAGTGTGGGAGTTGAAACTATGTTGTAAGCAAACCAGCCATCCAGCTGAGCTAACCAACCTCCCCCATGCCCCTGGAAATTCTCATATGCAGTCTTTGAGGCCTCTGATAGAGACGAACTTCTACTATATGCTAACAGTGTGAAAGAATCAGACAATATTTTACTTGGAAGTACTAATGGCATGATAAAAAAGATTTCATGTAGCTTACATTGAATCACATACAATTCAAAACACAGAAACATGTTGGTATTTCATCTCATCCTATCAACGTATCTACCTGCTCTTTTCATGTGAACTTATCTACTTGCTGAATCAGAAACTAAAGCCTGCAGTCTTGCCTCTTGATCAATGGTTTTATGAGTAAAAACTAAATACATTGTAAGAATGAGTTCCCAGATCATAGATTTCATCAATAATGACATTAAGACGACAAGCCAGATCAAAACTCACATCTCAACTAACGTAGCTTTCTACATTGTGCATTGCAACATTTAAAGTTGTAACATGACCATGCAATATATCTTTATAAAAAAAAGACTGATGACATGACTCAACGTCAAAGTTAGATCCTTCTGGATTGCAGGAACAAGGGCTAACACTGACACCAAATTTTCCACTTTAGGTTTGTGCAAATTTAAAGAATTGTGTAAACATTATGGAAAAGTAGATGGAGATTTATTTCCTGCTCCTCTGATGCCGCTTGGCCTGCTGTGTTCATTCAGCTCTACACCTTGTTATCTCAGATTCTCCAGCATCTGCAGTTCCTACTATCTCTGAAGATTTATCCAGCTTACCCCTTCTTCCTGGGCCCATCATGCGGTACCTCAGGGAAAGGAAATGGCAACTTCCTTTAAGCATCTAAAATGTGCAAATCGACAAGCAAGCTGGATACTAGTTCCCAACATTTGTGTATGCATACTGTCCTTTCGCAATGCACTCGTGTGAAATGTGTGTCTAGGGTTGATAACTGATGGTGAATTTAAAAAAAGGTAGAGTTGCTGTGAGCCACTCTCTCATTGGACAGAGACGACTGGTGATGGTTTAACCAGTGGGTCACCATGCTTCAGGCAAGGAGCAAAGTTGAGAAAGACCCCAGCTGGTGCCAGAATTGAACCCATACTGTTGGTATCACTGCCTCACAAATCGGCTGTCCACCCATCTGTGCCCACCAACCCCCTGTATGGTAAGGAAATGTACATTCATTGAATGAGCATTTTCTGCATTTGTTTCTGTTGCCACTTTTAGTATAAAATCATTGCGCTGTGCATGATTTTGCCACCTACACCATTCCTGTTGCCAGGGAGAATTCCATCTTTTTTAAATGGGGAGGTAAAGGCCCTTCTTCTGCTCACCGCCCAAAGGTAGTTCAGATCCAGAGCCTACACCACCAGCACAGCGAGGAAGCAGATCCTGAATACACACCAGCTGGAACAAGGACTCGAACCCTCTGTTGTTGGCTGCAACCTGTGCCAGGCCAGCAATCCAGCCAACTGCTGCTCTCTCCCTGCACAAAGGAAAAGAGGAGGATTACGTGCAACTAAAATGCAGAGGCACTACCAGCAAAAATAGATGGGAGAACAGACTCGATTGCATCAATATCTGACAAACTGCAATGTTGGATGGTTCATCAGAAACATCCCAATCACAGCATGTAAATCTGATTTTGATTTATTGTCTTTCCCTGATACTACACACACAATTATTAACAGGCAGCCCTAACAATTGCCAGCAGCTTTGTGCACAGGCATTGCTGTTACTGCTTGTCAAAGGTCACGAGAGACAATCGTTGTGGTTTTCTGAGGTAGCTGACAGCTGGGTGTAGTATTGTGTATTTTTACTATGCAGCACATCACTGACTCAGCTAGTTTCAAGGGGGAGCAAGACCTAGCTTCAGCCAACCTCAGGCCTCACAGCTGAAGCACACGTCACCTTACAGCAGCAAATCCTAGCTTGTGGTAGACCAAGCAAATTTCAGTCTCAGAGTTCTTTCTGTTAACGGTATCACTTTTAACACATTGATTGTTCTGAATACCATCGTGGGAGGTGAGTGGAGGAGGCATTGCAACGAGGTAGACTGAATGCACAACACATAGGTATTGGTAAAAATGTATTACCGAATTGGTCGTCCTTATCCTGCTGGCCTCTATTTCCTCTTCTCCCTACTTCATTTATTCTGCCTCCATCAAAATGAGGAAAAACTAGTGACTCTCTTGATGGTGGGGGGAGGAATTCAATGAAAAATGGGTGGTAGTATGAAATTCCAGAATGTTTTCTTGTCGGCACTGCTTACTAATTACTTTGGGCAAAATTTTACCACCTCGGTGGATTGACATTCATCACCACGACCCTACCTCACCAAGAGTGACCCTTCCAGTTGCTCATACCAACCAATTGTCTTCTTTCCTCTGGGTTCACCAAACATTTTGGGAGAACAGACAGGCTCATGCTTCTAATGCGGCAATGAAAGATCTCCTAGAGTCATAGAGTCGTACACCATGGAAACAGAGCCTTCAGTCCAACCAACCAAGTTGAACATGTTCCCAATCTAAACTAGTCCCACCTGCCTGCTCCTGGCCCATATCCCTCCAAACGTTTCCTATTCATGTATTTATCTAAGTGTCTTTCAAACATGGAATCTGTGCCTACATCCACCATTTCCTCAGGAAGTTCATTCCACACATGAACCATCCTCTGCACAAAAACTTTGTCCATCATGTCTTTTTTAAATCTCTTTCCTCTCACCTTAAGAATTTGCCCCTCAAGTCTTGAAATTCCACTTTCTATGGAAAAGACACTTTCCATTGATCCTATCTATATTCTCATGATTTTATAAACCTCTATAAGGTCACCTCTCAACCTCCTATGCTCCAGTGAAAAAAGTCCCAGGCTATCTAGCCCTTTGTAACTCAGACCTTCCATACCCGGCAACATCCAGATAAATCTCTTCTGACCCCTCTCTAGCTTAATAATATCCTTGGGACATCCACAATGGCAGCACTGTGCAGTGTGTATCACTCATTGTGAAAGAGGAGGAAAACAGATGGAAGGTACAGAAAGGCTGCTCTCCTTGTTCATGGATGGTCTCCACTCTTTGGTGCTAATGTTGAAAGCAGTCAGGCACACAGAGACAGAACGTGTTCATTCCAGGTATTGGGTGGTCAGCCAGATTCATCAAACAAGCTTAGCTTGTGGATGCACAGGAGGACAGCCGATAGATGCATCATGCTCAGGATATGGATTCAATCCCACGAACAACTCACTGACCTTCTAATGTCCAATGCAGTCTAATGCAATTCTCAGCAGGCAGCCATCACTCCATCACCTCCTAAACAATGACCTGCATATCAATCCCAATGAGCCAACCACTTTGCTGCTACACAAGGCCTTTCCACCCCAGGTTCCTCCTCAGGTCTCCATCTCTATAGGCACTCAGCAGCAACCACTGACCTCCCAAGCTCTAGTCACCACCACCCCTTGTCTCAAAGGTCTTACCTCCATCGTTAACAATCACGTCATTCCTCACACTCCTAACACGTTGGCTTTTGTGGCCTACACTCCAGGGAGTGGTGGAGAAGACGGGATAGAAAATAGGAACAGAAGTTTGACCCTTTGAGCCTAATCCACCATTCAGTATGATCTGATTGTTGGTGATTATACTGTGCTCTGTCGGAGACCAGTTTCATCTCCCGCAGATGTGTTGTTGGAGTACAACAGAAGATGAAAAGGCAATGGAAACCACAATAAGGAGCATCACTCTAAGGATGACACGGTCACATGATTCACACATTCCCTTCAGTAGAACAAATACACACGTGCAACTCATGGTTTATCATGCTGGGAGAGAGAGTGGTTACATTTCACGTCAGCAAGAGTAGGTGCTGGAGGGAAGGACAGAAATGGGTGCCAGGGGACTGAGGATATCTCCAGCTTTGTTCAGAGATGCTGGAATCACAGGGTCATATTACAAAACTGGGACTTGTGAAGTGACAATGGGAAATATGTAGACATTTCAGAATTCTCAGGGACAGTGTTCACAGAAGATGGATGAGGAAATCTCTACCGTAAGTGCATCGTCTCAGGCATTTGGGCTGATGATCACCTCCACGAATAGAGGGGCTAACCTCATGGAGCATCAGATGTGACAGGCCAACAAGTGCAGACAATGGCCCCACCAACAAAGGGCACTTTGCAAAGCAGTGACAAAAGAATAGAGGAACACAGCAAGCCAGGCAGCATCAGAGGAGCAGGAAAGTTAACGTTTTGGGTCGGGACACTTCTTCAGAAATCCAGCTCCACATTGTGTTATCTCTGATTCCTGCATTGGCACTTCTTGCTATCATTGACAAAAGAATGTCCTTGATGGCTGAACACCGCAATCAACTGCAGCCAGCTGGCTCTCCTTCTCTAGATAAGCAAGGTAGGTCCTGAGATGGAAACTGTGGACAGGGAGGATAACATCAGAGACAAAGGTGCACATGCAAAGTCCTGCCCCTGTGCGTGGAACTAGGGTAGTCTTTGGCAAGGTCCTCAAGGGCACAAAGACGCACAGGAGGGCTATCACAAACATCTCTCATCTCAGAGCAGATAAATGGATAACCTGCCTCTGGTTCTATTGAAGCTACAGGAGTATTTTTGCATAGGAGCAAGACAGGAAGGATATGGCAATGATCGTAGTGTACACACTTGCTTTGATGACACCAGCATCACAGACTAACATACAAATTGCCAATTTTATTCGTAATGAAGAATGTGGTTAACAATGTGATAAACTGGGATAATCTATTTTAATGATGTTGAATGAGGGATAAACATTGACAGGAGCACTGTGATCTTTGAGATAGCACCATGGGATCTTTCACATCAACTCAAACAGAGAGATGGAGACTCAGTTTAACATCTCATCCAAATGACAGCATTTCTGACAGTGTAGTGTTCCCTCCTTACGTTGTGGCCATGGCAATGAAGGAGTACTGTGCAATTACACTGTTACTATCAAGTGTATAAAGTTTTTTTTCATTAAAAAATTATTTTGGGTGACTTGATAACTTTCAGGGCATAATGTGTGCTCCGTACCACATTGGCAGTAGCAGGTAAACGCTGATGAAAGCCCCAAGACTTACTGATGAGTATATAATGCTCAGAAGGTTAATGGGATGCCTGTGTAGCTTGAGGTGGTTTCTTATTGGATAGTTGGAGAGCAGTGTGCTGGAATGAGTACAATGCTACAGACACAGTACTCTGTTGCAGCATGCCTGGATGACTGCAGCACAATCTAAGGCTACAGGCAGAAAAAAACCCATCAGAAAGTTCATGCTCCTCTGAGAACATTGGACACTTGCTACCTTTCTGTGACGCCAGCTCAGGTCCTCTCCGCGGTGCCATATGGCAGCTGAAAACACAACAGCCCCCCAAATCCCTAGGAGATCCTTCTTAGGCCATCCTTAGGCTATGCCCCCCCAAATCACACAAGGCACAGGAAATAAAGAACTGCGGATGCTGTAAATCAGAAAACAAAGCAGAAATTGCTGGAAAAACTCAGCAGGTCTGACGGCATCTGTGGAGAGAAAGCAGAATGAATGTTTCGAGTCCAGTGATGGGCACTCAATTGTCAGGAGCCAATGGCTTGGTCAATTGTCACTCTGGTAGTCAGATGTCTCCAGCTGCCCCCTTCCTGATCCTCAGTGATGGGGCTCCTCAATAGGGATCACCAGCCCTGTGGTATGTGAATACTCCTTGTCCCATAGGCTATTTTTTTCAGAACTGGAGAGAAAAGCAAGGGAATTGAAGACTGGCAAAAGTCATGGCAGCTCCCTGCATCCTGAAGAAGGTTAACACCTGAAACGTGTACTGCTCCTTTCCTCCAGACACTGCCTGGCTTGCTGAGTTCTTCCAGCCTCCTGTTTGTCCACCCAGCTCCCTGACTACCTGGTGCTGACTTGCATTATCCTCTTGCAATGGCGACAGATCAGCTGAACAATAAAAGGCCAGAAGCCCTTCCAGATGACAAAATAATGCCTAGCTACTCTGGTCACATCTTGATTCCCCCATAGACACAGCCTACAACCCCTTAAACGTGTGAAAGTCTGTTCTGGAGTTAAACCGCCAACTCTCTGGGATTGACGGGCCACATCCATGTTAGAGTGATGGTGCTTGCAGCCTCACAAAAGGCGGAACTGGTAAACTGATTGATACAATGCACAATTCTTACAAATGTCAGGTCCAAAAAAATCAAAGCCTGTGGTTACCTTGAGCCACAAAGCACAATGGGAGACATCCTGCCCCTACTGACCTCGGGTCATCTTCTGGGGCAGCAGCCTGAGGTAAGGTTGCTCAAGAAGCTCGAGGAAGCTGACCTTTGCACCAAAGGGAATAACTCCTTCAAGGTGCAATCATATGTCCAACCCCTCCGTTCCATTCATGTGGCTGTTCAGAAGTGCTGGAGTCGCTGTCCCCATCATGGTGGCTGCTGAGCTGAAGTACACTGCTCCTGCCATTCAGATGTCCAAATCACTTCCAAATATCAGAAGAACAGTACACATACAATCCCCTGAATGACAGGATGACCTCCCCCTCAATGTACTTAAACTAACTGGCACTAGACCACAAGTCCACAAGGTATAGGAGGTCATTCAGCCCATTGAGTCTTCTCCGCCATTCAATCATGGCTGACATGTTTCTCAACACCATTCCCCTACCTTTCTCCCCGTACTCATCAGGAACCTATCTATCACTGTCTTAAATACACTCAGTGACTTGGTCTCCACAGCCCTCTGCGGCAATGAGTTCCACAGGGTCACCAATCACTGGCTGAAGAAATTCCCTCCCCATTTCAGTTCCTTTCATTCTGAGGCTGTGCCCTCAGGTCCTATTCTCTACTACTAGTGGAAACATCTTCTCCACGTCCACTCGATCCAGGCCTCTCAGTATCCTATAATTTTCAATCAGAACACTGCGACTTAAGTTGTTGGGCCAATACCAACTGATTGTTAAAGTAACTATTCCCGTCGGTGCAAGATCTTCATTTTGGCTGATCAAAGACTCGGTAGTATCATCTTTTATGGTGCTTATAATCAGGTCAGTTTGATCCTTCAATGAACTCCTGCTGTGCACTTGCCTCTCCAATCTGCTGATTTACATACAGAGCTTGTAACTGAATACTGTTCAGCAAGGAGGGATTCTGATTGGATGCTAACAGTGGCTTTGAATCAGCTTAATTATCCCAAATTGTTTCAGAACATAAAACATAGAACAGTACAGCACAGTACAGGCCCTTTGGCCCATGATGTTGTGCTGAACTTTTACCCTAATCCTAAGGTCTATCTAATCTCCACCCCTACCTTATACTATCATCCATATACCTATCTAATAGCCGCTTAAATGCCCCTAATGAGGCCCACTCCACTACCCTCTCTGGCAATGCATTCCATGCCCCGACGACTCTCTGAGTAAAGAACCTACCTCTGACCATCTCCTCTACATCTACTTCCACTCACTTTAAAACTGTGTCCCCTCGTAATAGCTACCTCCACCCTAGGAAAAAGTCTCTGGCTGTCTACTCTATACCTCTGATCATTGTGTACACCTCTATCAAGTCACCTCTCATCCTTCGTCATTCTAAAGAGAAAAGCCCTAGCTCTCTCAACCTTTCCTCGTAAGGCCTTCCCTCCATTCCAGGCAACATCCTTGTAAATCTCCTCTGCACCTTTTCCAACGCTTCCACATCTTTCCTGTAATGAGGCGACCAAAACGGGACACAATGTGTCCAGATGTGGCCAAACCAGGCTTTTGTATAGCTGGAGCATAACTTCACGGCTCTTGAACTCAATCCCTCTATTAATGAAAGCTAACACACCATACGCCTTCTTAACAACTCTATCCACCTGGGTGGCAGCTTTCAGGGAACTGTGCACATGAACCCCAAGATCCCTCTGCTCCTCCACATTGCCAAGAATCTTTCCATTAACCCCGTATTCTGCTTTCAAGTTTGTCCTTCCAAAATGAATCACCTCACACTTTTCAGGGTTAAACTCCATCTGCCACTTCTCAGCCCAGCTCTGCATCCTATCAATGTCCCTTTGTAACCTAGAACAGCCCTCCGCACTGTCCACAACTCGATCCACCTTCATATCGTCCGCGAACTTACTAATCCACCCCTCCACTCCTTCATCCATGTAATTTACAAAAATCACAAATAGAAGGGGACCCAGAACAGGTCCTTGTGGTACACCACTCGTAACTGAGCACCATGTTGAAAATTTTCTGTCCGCTACCACCCTTCATCTTCTAAGGGTCAGCCAACAGTGAATCCAATCTGCCACATTTCCCCCTTATCCCATGCTTCCTTACCTTCTGTTTTCCTACGTACTTGCAACCCAGCCCTTGGAAAGTCTGTTTGGGGTAGGATTATGTAGGGATCCTGAACACGTTTTCCAGAACTATTCATCCCCAGACCTACTTTTCCTGGCCTTGGAAAAGTTCTGGCCAATGTGAGCCAACTTTTCTTGGATGTTCAAAGTGTAAGATCAGCCCAGTCCCGAATTAATAATAATTTGTGTAACTGTCTCTTTTCTATCTTTCTTCACTTAAGTCGGGCACAACCCTCCTGCAATGGAACTACTGAAATAGGCAGTTTTGACCTTGTTATTCTGTCACATACCTGAATTTGGAAAAGAAATTTTATTGCACTTTCATGTAAATTGTAGAATGCGTACAACTCTGGTCTACCCAAATTTCAGCACCCTACACAATAAGCGCACATGCTGTGATGGAAACAAATGGAGGAACCTCAGGCCCCAAGACTCTACACAATAACAGGAGAAGTTGAAAGGGATTAACAAGTGTGATGGAAGCCTAATTCAAACTCAGCAGTTCCAACTGGCTCAATTCATTCATTTTAAACATAAGATATCAACTACATGATGTAACACAACCCAGCTTCGATCATGCAAGTGGACAACCAAAACAGGTCAACTCTCAATTCCTCCTTCCATCTTATGCACTTTCTGTCTTCCTGCACCTGAAGCCATTTCTCAAATTTGCACAAACGAGGAGTTAAATTTTGACAGATTTGAAGGAGTGGTCCGGGGAAAAAGCCTTGCACGGCTACAAAATTTAACTGGAGAGAGCATAACAAGTTGGAAAGTCCGGGCTCATTCTTTTGTTCTAATGCAATTTCTCAAATTTCGCTGGAGTAAATGGGAGGATTTGTTTCATTATTCAGCAAATGTTATTTTTTCCATTTTGCAACTACAGCACCACCGCGGCATTATTTCAATTTACACCATCATCATTCCCCAACTTCAAGCACAATTGTCTGGAGTTTTTTTTTATTCATGGTATATGAAATCAATAAGACTCTCGTTACCATGGAAACATAACCAGGCCAGCGCAGTAGCAGAAGCTATGAGAGAGCTAATTTTAGAAGAGCCATTCATACAGTTCACTTAATCACGGTCATTCCTTTGAAAGGTACAGTACAAAAGCTTCTGAAGACAACACCCTCTGACACCTATACAAATTACGTAAACAAATAAGTGCTCTCAAAACCATGTCATTAAAAATTGCCCATAAATCCAACTGCACAAGTCACAATCCATCACCATCTACCAAACAAAATTCTTCAAAATTCTTTTACCTGAGACAAAAACATTTCTCGTGCGTGAATTATTTTCTAAATTTCACAAGCATTCCAGCTGCATCCATGTAACAGCAAAGCAACAGAAAATAGCAGACTCAGCTAACAACCTCTCAGTCCACAACTCGATGTTGTCAAATCTTGGATGATCTCAACTTACTCAACTTGAAGGACAGTATGGTTAGACGGTTAATGCTCAGGCATTTACATCAAACTTCTTTTCCCTTGTTTTAATTCTGTCTCTGCTTATTTCCTGCTTTAATTTTACTTTTGCAAAGAAATTTCCTCGACAATATATTTCTCAATGCATTATCCCAGTTGTAGAATCATGACCATCTGATAGGTTTATGGCCACAGAGTCAAATTTTGAGTCATGTGATTTAAGTTTGAAGAGATACACAAGGCCCAGATTTAATTAGGCATGCAAACTGAACAGGACAGTAGGTGGTGTGCTTGGTGAGCAAAAAGCCCTCAGAATTGTGTTGACAAGCCTGAGCATTTGTCCTCCCAATCGCATCAGGAAGTCCACGATGCACTCAATTTTTGGCATAATTCCTGACTTCCAGCATGGCTGGATCTCTTAAAGTGAGGCTGATCTTTGCTGAAAGAACACTGAAAGAGGTGAGCATCAGCTCAGTAGAAAGGCTGCCTCCTGCTTTTATGACTACACCTTGAAGGTTCTGTCAGAAAATCTAAGGCAAGGAGCACGTAACCGCTCTTTAGAATATAGAATCATAAAATCCATTTGGTGTGGAAACAGGCCATTCGGCTCCACAAAATATCTCCAACATCACAATGGAGCAGTCTTGTCAAGAGGAAGTGACTGAAAGGGTGACATCTTCCACCGATACTATCTTCACCCCAAGACCTGCTTTCATTGCAGCAAGGTGTTCAATGCCCTGACAATAGGAGTTATGGCTGTCTCATCTCTCAATCTCTCTTGACACTCCCTCCCTTCACCAATTCCTTTCAAGTCATCACAGTTTTCATTATACAACAACAAGGGCACGTTACGTCACATCTCTTTCATTACAAACTCACTCAGGTCATTCATTACTTCCTTTATGCCACATACGGACATCTTTCTCCTCACACATCATTTTCTTTACATGACAGCCAATTTCTCCCAGCATTCCTTCCTCACTTCAAAACACAAACAGTTCTCTTTAAATTTATCACATTCCCAGCCTCACTCCACCTTGTTTCATCTCAACACATCCACTGCATGCACAAGCTTCACCTAGCTCCAATGATCTTTACGCACCATCTCTCATTCTCTCCCTCTCCCTCTTCCTGCAGGACATAGGTGGCACAGTGGTGAGCACTGCTACCTTTACAGAGCCAGGGACCCAGGTTTGGTTCCAGCCTTGGGTGACTGTGTACTGACCCCATAACTCTTGGCTCCCTTGTCTATCAATAATCCAACTCAGCCTTGAGTAAATTTAAAGACTCTGTTTTCTCTCCACATATTCAGATCTTGAGCATCACAGTTCTTTGTTTTATTATACTGCTATGTCATCAGCTCAGTAGTTACCATATGTTCAATCCGCTATCCTCCTTAGCAGCAAGACGTTCCAGTACAGTTCGATATCTTGTAGGAGCACAATCTGCCTGAAGATGTACCACCACATAGTCCTCAGCTCTTAGACACCAGCTCAACAGCAGCATTCTTTGTAGCTTAGATAATGAGGTAGAGGGGCTTTCAAATCATGAAACACCCAGCAGTAGGTACTGTTGGTGAGGACAAAACAGGAGGTAGCTCACTACAGCTTGAGTTCTCAACATGTCGACATAATCACATTCGTATAAACTGCTATTACTTCCTCAATTGTGGACTTAAGCGACTTCCCTTTAAAGACATCCATACTGTTTGTCTCAACTCTATATCTTGGTAGTGAGTTCCAATTTCTAACCACTCTTTGGATGAACAAGTTTCTCTTGAATCAGCTACTGGATTTATTAGGGAGTGTTTTATAGTCATGATCTCTAATATTGATATCCCAACAAGCAGAAACAGTTTTGTTTTTGACATTTATGATTGTTGATCTATATATGTGTGTTCTCACTCCTGTTAACTAGCACTTCAGGTGAGGGCCTCTACGATAAATAATACTAATTACTGTATGTTCAAAGTAAAATGTGTATGTGAGATAATGGGTTGGTGAACCAAGAACCTGCACTTTGGAAAGTGAATAACCCACCAGAAAGTAAGTGAGTGCCCTAAACAGATATATGGTATGTATTTAACCAGAATATTTAACCTTGAATTAATGGGGGGGGGGCAGGGGGTTATGAAGTCATTGAGTACTTCAAGATAGAGATCATTGAATCATACAGTACAGAAGATGGCCCATTAGTCTGTACCGCTAAAAATACAATACTACCTATACCTACGGGCAGTGGGCCCATAGCCTTGAATGTTATGACATTTCAAGTGCGCATCCAAGAGTTTTTAAAGATTATGAGATTACCCACCTCAACTACCTTCCCAGGCAGCGCATTCCAGACCTCCACCACCTACCAGGTGAAAAATCTTTTCCTCAAGTCCCCTCTAATTTTTCTGCCTTTTGCTTTAAAATTATGGCCCGTGTTGCTGACCCTTCAACTAAGGCAAACGGTTGCTTTCTGTGCACCTTATGGGGCCCCTCACGATCGTATACAACTCGATCAGGTCACCCCTCAACCTTCTCTGCTGCAAAGAAAACCTGAACTTATGCAGCCTCTCTTCATTGCTGAAATGCTCCATCCCAGGTAACATCCTGATGAATTTCCTCTCTACCTCCTCCGGTGCAATCATATCCTTCCTATAGTGTAGCAACCAGAAGTGTGGCCGAACCAAAGTTCTGTACGGCTTCAAGATAATCTCCTGTCTTTTAATCTATGCCTCCACTGATAAGGGCAAGAGTCCTGTAAGTCTTCTAAACCATCCTGTCGTACCACCTTCAGGGATCTGTGGACAAGTACCCCAAGATTCTTCTGTTTCTCTGAACCTCCTCATGCCTGCCATTGATTGAGTACGCCCTTGTCTTATTACTTCTTCCAAAGTGTATCACGTCATATTTATCGGTGTTAAATTCCACTGATCTCCCCATCTAACCAATCTGTTTATATCCTCTTATAACCTAACACCTTCCTCCGTCAATTACCTGGCCGATCTTTGTGTCATCTGTAAACTGACATATCATCCCTCACATTCTCACCTACATCATTTATGAATATCACAAACAATAAAGGACCCAGCACTGATCCCTGCAGTATGCCAATGCACTCCGCGCTCAAGATCAATAAATTTCTAGTTATTAATGACATCAAGGGATTGGCATAGTGCAAGAATATGGCATCAGGGTTGGTGATCAGGCCTGATCTAGAATGCTAAGAGCAGGGTCAAGAGGCTGAATGGTGAACTCTTGTCCCTATGTTCCTATTCTGAAAAAGTGTGCATTTGCAATGTGGACGGGTGTAGGGCAACAATGTGCATTCAGTGAACTTGGTTACACCCATTTTCACTTTTATGTCATGACTTGATGCGTTCTCTACATCATAAATGATGAGACCTAACTACATTTCAGCTAAGCACCTGCAAATAAAACCACACTGTAGCACCACAACAGAATTAGCAGCTCTTCTTTCAGGTGTTTTGTTTTAAAAGAACACGCTGCAGTCAGCTATAGTCAGCAGCTGAGGTCTAGTTTTATACGCTGGTTAATGCTGCTGACTGCTTCAAGGGTGCCTGACATTTCAGATTTGTTTGAGTGGTTCTCGACAGGTCAGCCACAAGCCAAGGCAGCAAGTGGCTCAACTGGAAAAATAGAATAAACAAGCAGTTTGTTCCTCGGTGTCAAGAGAGAGACCTGTCATTCATTCTCTGACTCCAGTAATTGGCTGCATATCACTGTGTACTCAACTTGTACAGTTCTCAATTAAGAAAGAAGTGACAGCCCGATCAGAACCCAACGTACACAACAGCAATCTGATTCCCATCACAGTGGGTGAGCTTGTTGACTTGAGTCTCGGACTTCCACACAAGCACATCATCAGTCTCTGACTGAGTTTCAATGCTGATTGCTCTGGTAGGTGGCAGGACATTGCTTTTCACTGTGTGGGTTACTCATTTCACAGCCTCACACAGAAAACCCAAATCGAGAGAGCACTTTCAGGTACAGCCCTTACCATTCTTTCCATTTAGAAATGTTTGGTGCTGACTGAGCTTAGGCCACGTGTCCTGTGGGTAGTGCCCCAAAAACGAGATCCTTCTGCTCCCGTCTCAATTCAGGCTGGATTTTTGTTTTAGCTTTATTCCCTCTCAGCTTGACATCACTTGGCACTTTCCTGCCACCTTGAATCTTACTCAGGTGCTCATTTTCCATGTATGTGCACCTCAGCAGAGTTACCCTGTCTGTCATGACAAACTAGGAGCCAGAACCCTGATTGACATTCCTGTTTTCTCTCCCATCATTCTCCCAGGTTATCTGGACATCTGCAGGAATCGTAGAATCCCTAGTGTGGAAGAAGGCCATTCAGTCCACACCACCCCTCTGAAAAGCACCCCACCCAGACCCACCCCATCTCTGTAACCCTGCATTTTCCATGGCTAATCCACCTGGCCTGCACATCCATGGACGTTATGGGCAATTTAGTGTCGCCAATCCACTTAACCTGCACATCTTTGGACTTTGGAAGGAAACCAAAGCATCCAAAGGAAACTCACACAGACAGTGGAGAATGTTCACACTCCACAGAGAAAGTCACCCGAGGCGGGAATCAAACCCGGGTCACTGGTGCTGTGAAACATCAGTGCTAACCACTGAGCCACCATGCCACCCCGTAATGGAATGGAAGATGAATCTTCTGTTTCAATGACTACTAACTCAAGAGGAGAGTAAATTTGGCAAAGAGCATTCGAAGTTAGCATTTGCATTTGTGTCTGTTTGCTTTCTTCAAACACTCACTGGCCTCAGAATATCTCATGGCAAGAAACTAGAATCAAAGCTACTCAACTACTCAGGTCACAAAATGAAACAGCAGTGGGAAAAGTGCAATATGCAACCAAATGCCACTGGATCAAATGTGATGCAAGGAACTCACTAGAAATACCCTCAACCAGGAGGTACTAGCACTGGCTGAGCTAATTTGAAGAAAAGGACATAATTGTGCTGGAAATGGTTTAAAGAGGGGTCACTTGACTCATTTCTAGGATGAAAGCTATATCTTTTCAAGAAAGATTGAATAACGTCCTACATGGAATTTAGAAGAATGAGAGGTGAATGTATTGCAATGTAAGATCCTGAGGGGACTCGATAGGGTGGTACATGGAGGATGTTGCCTCTTGTGGGGGAACCTTGAGCTAGAGAACACAGTTTAAAAATGCAATCCATCTCCTGCCAGTGCACTGGAATCAGATACTGGTGCTGATGTTATTCCTGTGTGCCCATTGTTGCTGCCTCTGCCTCGCTGTCCTGCAGCACCCATGTGCCCTCCTCACCCCACTCTGCCGACCCACTCTCTTTTCATTCAGAGTGGGCACTGAATGAAGTTTCAGGTAATGCAACAAAGATTTTCCATGCAATTTGTTTTAGTGGTACAAAGCTGCTACATGAAATAGACTTGAACCTGAAGTACAAAGCCCTTTCACAGTGCCTGTGGCATCATTGGCAGTGATTTCCCAGGCATTGTGACTATGTGGCCTGGGAATGCACCCTTTGCAATTGCAGTAGCTGCAAATACAGCCTAAAAAAATTAAAAAGTCTCCCTCTTGAGATAATGACAAGAAGAATGGTTTTCTCTCTGAGAGGCATTAATCTGTAGAATTCTCATTCCTAGAAAACAGTGGAGGATAGGTCATGAAATTTGCTCAAGGCAGAGTTAGATACAGGGATAACAAGGTGTAGAGCTGGATGAACACAACAGGCCAAGCAGCATTAGAGGAGCAGGAAACCTGACGTTTCGGGTCTGGACCCTTCTCCAGAAATCCAGACCCGAAACGTCAGCTTTCCTGCTCCTTTGATGCTGCTTGGCCTGCTATGTTCATCCAGCTCTACACCTTGTCATCTCAGATTCTCCAGCATCTGCAGTTCCTACTATCACAGAGTTAGATACAGTGGTGACAGACAATGGTATCGAGGGTTAACAGGACACTGGAGTGGAGACATCAAATCACCTTGTTTAGGGGTGGAACGTACTCGAAAGGCTGAATGGCCTACTCCTGATCCTAAATTCTATATACCTTTGTCCCTTTGAACCTTGTTCACTGAAAACCTACCTTTCCTACAGTTCAACATCCAAAACCAAACACAATTATCTGAAAGGAATACAGTCAACGCTTGTACAACTGAAGCATCTTTTTCTCACACTTTTGAAGTTACAGCTTGTTCTTTTGGACTGCTCAGTGATAACAAGAAAAAATGTCAGCAATGGACAAGTGGATAGAGAGAAATAAGAAAATAAAAACAGGAAATGCCAAAGTGATTGCTGTACCAGAATTAGTGCTGTGCAACAAATACCTATGCCTTGAACATACACAGCATTGTTAACACTGGAAAATGTCCCAAGGCAAATTATAGGAGTATCATACAATAGAATTTGAAACCAAGTCACATAAATGATATGAGAGCAGGTGACTAAAAACTTAGTCAAAGAGGAAGACATTATGGAGCATTGAGAGCTGGATAGGCCAAGACATTGAAAATCCTTTTTTACGTGAACATCAAACATGCAACTATCAAGTGCAGATAGATCATAGAAACAATGAAAACAGGAAGACAAGTAGGCCATTCGGCTCTTCAAACCTGCTCCGCCAATCAATATGATTGTAGTGATTATAACGAGGTCAGCCAGTTGGATCTCATAGAATATGAGCTCCCTGGTTGGGGCTGTTTATCTATTCCAATCAGGCAGCCCTGGTTGACATAAAAGGATGAATGTCAGGGATATTGAGTCCCTAGAAAATCTGACTCAGTGAGAAGCAGTGCTACTGTCAAAGGCGATACATTTATAAATAAAGGGCCATTGCTGATGTTATCCCAGCCTCTGATCACCCAATTCATTGCCCAATTCCCACTTTCTCCTCATGTCCTTTGATCCCTTTAGCCCCTTAATCCAACGTTTATGTCTCAACTGCTTTCTGTGGCAGAGAATTCCACAGGTTCACCACTCTCTGGGTGAAGAAATTTCTCCTCAGCTCAGTCCTTATGGCCTGCCCCATTTCCTTAGACTGTGACCCCTGGTCATTAGGCACATCTTCCTCCATTTACCATGTCTAGACCTTTTAGAATTTTATAGGTTTTTCTATGAGGACCCCCTCATTCTTGTAAACTCCAATGACTACAGGCCTAACCAATCCAATCTCTCTTCACATTAGTCCTACCATTCCAGGAATTGAGATTAAATTGTTCCTAAAAGACCATTACAAAATTGCATGGGGTAGCAATTTGCTATTGGAGATGGTTTAAAGGAATGAGGCTAAAAATTTATGCCAACTAAGATGCCAAGATGGCTGGCAGGAAGCACACACACACATACTAAAGATGCAGCTCCTAACATGTTGGTGAAAGAAAGAGTACAGTATCTAGAAGCAATACCAGAAACAGGCTTGCATACGCATATAATAATCCAGGGGACCATTTCATGCCCCCAATGTCAAGCTTTGTTTGTCATGAAAATGTTAGCACTGTCCTTGGGACTGCCTGTGACCAAAAAGGAATTTACTCACCTGAGTACAAAGCTGAAGGGGAACAGAAATGCTCCCCCTGATTCCATATTTAAAGAACAAGGTAAATGTTATGGCGCATATTGTTAGGATGTAAATTAAAATCATTAAGGTACATATTAAACAACATCCCATGTGTGATTGCTAACATACAGTGTGTAATATTGTACTGATGGCCCATCAAAATCACCACCCATTTCTCTAGTCATGCTGTCGCCAGTGATGATAACACCTTCTTTAGATTAAATATGACCATGTTATGACCATAGACCTTAGTAGCTTACGATGTAGTTTGGGAACAAAAGTAGACAAAAAGTGAGTTTCGTGGAACCTACAAAAGAATAAAGCCAAAACGTTCAACTGTTTTGAATAAACATGATTTGCTATACGACCTCAAGCAGTAATACGCACAATGATATGTATAGAAATTATTTCAATACCCAGACATGTGGGATGCTCTAATCCAATACTCTGTATGTTAAACCTATACTGTTTTGAATACATCAAATATTACATGTGGTCAAGATGTAGAGCATACATTTCTTAGTAACTACCCCCAGGCGTAATGACACAATAGGTCATCAAATCTCATTAAACGAGATTAACCTTGAAACTCTCTCAAAAACTATTCCAACATGGATTGCCTCAATGATGGCTCATGTTGAGGTCAGACACACTCTTGTCCTAGGTTCACACTCTACAGGACTCCAAAAATTAGACTCCAGTACTTATACAACTCCAGTTTTTTTACTTACAGCAAGCATCATCAAGCTAATCTTACTTGCATTCTTCCCTGATCTCCAAACTAGTTCAGCTACGTAAAGCAGACATTGCTTGTGGCTTTTCAAGGCCCACTCCCACATTTGCTAAAATACACCTGTTCTATCATTCAGTAAGATCATGGCTGCTCTCTTGGTTTGTTGGGTTTCCCACATTCCTACCTACCACCAAAAACCTTTGATTTCCTTGCCAAACAAGAATCTACTTGCACATTGAAATATTCTATGATCCCCTTCTCCACTGCCTTCGGTGGCAGAGAGTTTCAAAATTACACGTCTCAGAGAAAAAAATTCTCAACTCTGTCCTAAAAGGGAGCCAGTAACTTTTAAACATAAGGCACCTAGTTCTGGACTGACCCACAAGAGAAAACATTCCTTTTCACTTCTTCCTTGTCAAGACTATTCAGGACTACATACATTTCACTCAAGTCATCCTCACTTTTCTAAATTTCAGGGAAACAACCTCAGTCTGTCCAAACTTTCCTCATAAGATAAGCACAGCTATCCTTAAAAAATGGGGACTAAAACTGCCCATGGTCTTCAAGATTTAGTGGTGTAAATGCCCTGTCTCAGCAGGTTCAGTGGGCAGAATGGCTAGTTTGCAATGCAGAGTGATGCCAACATGTGTTATCAATGCCTGTACCAGCTGAGAACACTATGAAGGCCGCACCTTTTCAGCCTTACCTCTTGCATGCAGTGTAGTCACCCTCACGTTAAACCCATCAATAGCCATCTCTCCCTAATGACAGAGCAGCCTATAGTCCTTTGGGACTATGGTGGCTTTCACTTTTTTTGTATGATATCCTCAATTTTACATTCAATTCCTCTCATAATAAAGGGTAGTATTCCATTAGCCTTCTTGATTATGTGCTGAATCTGCACACAGGCATGTTTT
This sequence comes from Ginglymostoma cirratum, assembly GCA_024137785.1. Lineage (NCBI taxonomy): Eukaryota > Metazoa > Chordata > Chondrichthyes > Orectolobiformes > Ginglymostomatidae > Ginglymostoma > Ginglymostoma cirratum. Next base: position 80,116,905 of record JAHRHZ010000144.1, read on the forward strand.
GACACATCCAATACAGCATCTAGATTCTTCTGCACCATAGAATTGGCAGTTGTTTACATTTTAAGTAATACTCTGTTTTTATATTCTTCCTCCCAAATGAGCAACTTCATACTTTTCCACATCATACTCGATCTTTGTCAACTCACTCAACCTATACATACTGTTCTACAAACTGTTTAGGTATTCTTCACACCATATTTTCCTATTTTTGCACCATCTGAAAAATGTAACTACCTCATCTTCACTCCCTTTTTCAAATCATTGATTAAAAATTGCAAAAAAGGAGGGGACCCCGCACACACAGCTCATCGCTGTGGAACCCCATTCATCACATTCTGTCTATAAATCGTATTTATGCACATTCTGTTTTCTTCCAGCCAACCAATCTTCCATCGTTGTCAACATGCAACCACGTTTCCATATTGGCTATCAGATCATATTTGGCTGGAGAAAGGGAAGATTCCAGAGGTGTGGTCCAAGTGGGTACCTATGATAATGTTACCACTCAGGAATACTTTCTTGTATAGAGAGAACAAGGAGGTAGGAATTAAGTTTGAAACCAGAGCATCAAATGTTATAATCTGTGATTATTAGCCAAGACAGGTAGAAACTGGCAGTGGCTACAAAAATCAAAGCAATGAATACGTTGAAAGCTGTTGTGAAAGATGTGGGTTCTGGATTACAGGCATGGGCATTGGCAAGTGTGGGCTCTACCACTGGGAAGTAGTGTACATTACATAATAAACAAGTTGATGGTGCACATTGGAAAAAACAAAATAAACACAGAAAATGCTGAAGATACGCAGCAGGTCAGCAATAATCTGTGGAGGGAGAAACAGAGTTAACATTCAGAGTCTAGTATGACTCCTCTTTCACAGAAAAGCCATTTCAGGCTTTCTTTTTTAAATTCATTTGTGGGATGTGGGCGTCGCTGGCTGGTCAGCATTTCTTGCCCATCCCCAGTTGCCCTTGAGAAGGTGGTAATGAGCTGCCTTCTTGAACTGCTCCAACAATCTAGCAGATGGATTATAATGTATGAAAATGCGAAGTTGTTCACTTTTGAAAGAAGAATGAGAAATTATTACTTAAAAGGAAATCAACTGCAAAATTCAGACACGCAGAGAGGATTACATTCAAAAATTTCAGTATGAAGGAACAGCATGTAATCAGGAAGGCTAATGGGATGTTTATTACAACAGCGTTGAACATAAAAATAAGGATGTTATGCTTTTTGTTACCTTAAGTTATGTAGGACATTGGTAGGACCACACCTTGAATACTGTGTGTAATTTTGGTCTCCCTATTGAAGGAAAAGTGTAAATGCTTTGGACGCTATTCAACAGAGGTTTACTAAATTGATACCTGGAAAAAATGGAGATAACAAGCTGTGGAGCTGGATGAACACAGAAGGCCAAGCAGCATCATAGGAGCAGGAAAGCTTGACGTTTCGGGCCTAGACCCTTCATCTGCAGTACCTATTATCTCTTATACCTGGAAGAAATGGGCTGGTTTATGAGGATTAGTTGGAAAGGCTGGGCTTGTTTCCACTAGAGTGTAGAAAAGTAAGGGTGACTTGATTTAAGTGTGTAAGGCCCTGAATGGTCTTTGACAGATGGACATGGGAAGGATATTTCCTTTTGTTTTAAACCGAGATGTTGCCCTTTTAGAACAGAGATAAGGATTTTTTTTTCTCTCTCAGAGGGGTCTGTCTCAAAAGGTGCTGGAAGCTTGAATATTTTTTATGGGAGAAATGGATAGAATCTTGTTAGGGAAGGGAATCAAAGGTTATTGGGATTAGATGAGAATATGAAATTTGAAAGCAAAACAGGTCAGCCACGATTTTATTAAACAGGGCGGAGGGTCTACTTCTGGCCCTTTCATGTATGTTCATTTATTTAGTTATTTCAAAATTCACTATTGATTTGTTTACCTTATTAAGAAGTTTACCCTTTTGTTATCACAACAAAAAGGCACATTTTTGTTGTGATAACAAAAACATGTGTTTTATGAATACAATCAAGGCCACACTTTGGCCAGGCTTTGGAGGAAGTAACTCTGCATTGATGCTAGGTGATCATTTTAAACATTCCAGCATTACACAGACAATATATATAATATTGTGGAAAGAAGTAATAATAGGCAGAATGTATCAAGAGTTCTGCCATAAAAATGCTCCCACCATGGAAATGTTGCAATTGGTACAATTCACACATAATCATGCGCAGCTGTTCCTGCTGTTGTTGGACTCAACATGCACTTATTGTGGTAGCCAATGGTACCACAATGGAAATTACAATGGAAAGGGTGGCCATCACTATGATTACTGTCACTTCCAGTCTGAAAAAACCTATATTCTTAGGTTTATTCTTCCTGTCCTTTCCTGCCATTCTCTGATCTTCATTTGCCATATTACAATTTTGCTCTCTTGCTTTGATTCGCCCCCTTGCTAGCTATATCTACCCAATCTGTCATAGATCACTGGCTCTCTTAGGACAAAAAAATTGCTAAAATTAGGAGATTTCAACAAATTGTAAGGATTATCTTTTGGTTTGTTAACAAAATAAACTTCTTACCAACAAGTATTCATCTGTTTACCAATGCCTTTTTCTCAAACCTGTAATTATTTTTTCTCCAGTTTTGTTGAAGTACATGAAACATATGCTACAGGCTTCTCTGCATCATCTTCCACATGTGAGATAACACCCTATCTAAGACTTGTGGTGAGGCGTTACACGGTAAAATACATTGCTTCTTAGAATCAGAGTAGGTCAAAACAACATCACTAGTCAGTGCATGCTTCATTTCTTCAAATGCTTTCTGACACTCCACAGACCAATCCCAATCTGCTCCATGTCTGAGTAGTTGATACAGGAGAGACAGAATGTTTTAGCTAAATCATGGATAAACTCAAAATAATACACAACAATTTCACTGAATGCTCTAAGTTCTTTGTTCTACTGTTTCTTTGCTTTCAAAACAAATTGTTTTATTCTTCATGGTTAAGACTCTTTGAGGGTTCTGTGATGAGAAATCTGTCTCCAATCGTGGCACAAAACAGACATCTTTAGATCATCTCCCCATTATACACAGTATCTGATAGGCTTCCTTATAGGAATTAAATCACAGGTGGTCTTCATGTAATGATCCCTTGACTAATGTTATAGCAATTTTTTATTTCCTGTTTTCTTGCAATGCATCTTTATTTCTACATTAATGTCTCATCATCGTAATTGCATAATTCCACTGAGGTTCTTTTTGCTATTCGCAGAGAAAGAAATGAGGCGAGGGTTAGAATTGAAACAGAGAAAGAAGGACAGAGAAAAATAGAAAGGGACAGAGAGAGAGACAAAAAACCTGAAAGTGAGAAAGAGACAAAGAGAAAGAACTGAAAGAATAGAATACCCTTATTTGTCACATGTACTCACACACAGGAATACAGGGAAAAGTTTTACAATGTCACCTCTTATGTGCTATCTTAGGTACAAGTACCCAGGTACAAATCTTAGGTACAAAAAGGAGGAATAAAAAAGAAAAGTAGCTGCATTACTTTACAGTGATTCATAGAATAAGTTAGAAATAAGACATAATTAAAAGGATAGACATTACAGTCTGTTAAACAAATTACAAATAAACATTACATTGCAGTAGCTCAGCACAGGGACTTGCACACCTGGTCTGACTGTCTGCACCAAACCCCAGTCTAAAAATTGTCCCCGCATCGCTCCAAGCCTGCAGACTGCTCTGCACCGGCTCTCAGCTGCTCCAAGGTAAGTTTTATCCAGGACTCGTTCCTCACATCGGCCTCCACTTCAGAATGGATTCCCCGTGCCAGCCTCCACTCTGGGACTCACTCCCTGCGCCAGCCTCCACTCAGGGACTCACTTCCCGTACCAACCTCCACTCAGGGACTCACTGCCCATACCAACGTCCACTCAGGGACTCACTCCCCATACCAACCTCCACTCAGGGACTCACTCCCTGCGCCAACCTCCACTCAGGGACTCACTCCCCATACCAACCTCCACTCCGGACTCACTCCCTGTGCCAACCTCCACTCCAGACTCACAGCCCGTGCCAACCTCCACTCCAGACTAACTCCCACGTCAACATTCACTCCAGACTCACTCCCCGCAACAACATTCACTCCGGACTCACACCCCGAGCCAACCTCCACTCCGGGACTCACTCCCTGTGCCAACCTCCACTCAAGGACTCACTCCCCATACCAACGTCCCTCCGGACTCACACCCTGTGCCAACCGCCACTCCGGACTAACTCCCGTGTCAACATTCACTCCGAACTGACTCCCCGTGCCAACCTCCACTTTGGGACTCGAATCCCCACACCGGTCACCACTCCGGGACTCGATTCCCTGCACGGGTCACTGCTCTGGGACTCAATTCCCTGCACAGGTCACCGCTCCGGGACTCAATTCCCCGCACCGGTCACCATTCTGGGACTCGATTACCTGCACCGGTCACTGCTCCGGGACTCAATTCCCTGCACCGGTCACCACTCCGGGACTCGATTCCCT
>JAHRHZ010000144.1:80121448-80147572 GCA_024137785.1 Ginglymostoma cirratum
ACGGGTCACCGCTCTGGGACTCGATTCCCCGCACAGGTCACCACTCCGGGAATCAATTCCCTGCACAGGTCACCATTCTGGGACTCAATTCCCTGCACCGGTCACCACTCCGGGACTCGATTCCCTGCACCGGTCCCCGCTCCAGGACTCGATTCCCTGCACGGGTCACCGCTCTTGGACTCAATTCCTTGCACCAGTCACTGCTCCGGGACTCGATTCCCTGCACCGGTCACCACTCCGGGAATCGATTCCCTGCACCAGTCACCGCTCTGGGACTCGACTCCCTGCACGGATCACTGCTCCGGGACTCAATTCCCTGCACAGGTCACTGCTCCGGGACTCGATTCCCCCTACCGGTCACCGTTCTGGGACTCGATTCTCTGCATGGGTCACAGCTCTGGGACTCGATTTCCTGCACCGGTCACCACTCCGGGAGTAGATTCCCCGCACCGGTCACCACTCTAGGACTGGATTCCCCACACCGGTCACCACTCTGGGACTCGATTCCCCATACTGGGCACTGCTCCGGGACTCAATTCCCTGCACCGGTCACTGCTCCAGGGCTCGATTCCCTGCACAGGTCACTGCTCCGCAACTCGATTCTCTGCACCAGTCACCACTCCGGGACTCGATTCCCTGCACCGGTCACCGCTCCGGGACTCAATTCCCTGCATCGGTCACCACTCCAGGACTCAATTCCCCACACCGGTCAGTGCTCTGGGACTCGATTCCCCACAACGGTCACTGCTCCAGGACTCGATTCCCCGCACCGGTCACTGCTCTGGGAATCAATTCCCTGCACAGGTCACCATTCTGGGACTCGATTACCTGCACCGGTCACTGCTCTGGGACTCAATTCCCTGCACAGGTCACCATTCTGGGACTCGATTCCCTGCACTGGTCACTGCTCTGGGGCTCGATTCCCCACACCGGTCACTGCTCCGGGACTCGATTCCCCGCACCGGTCACTGCTCTGGGACTAGATTCCCCATACAGGTCACCGCTCCGGTACTCGATTCCCCACACCGGTCACTGCTCTGGGACTCGATTCCCCGCACCGGTCACCACTCCGGGAATCAATTCCCTGCACAGGTCACTGCTCTGGGACTCGATTCCCCACACCGGTCACTGCTCCAGGGCTCGATTCCCTGCACAGGTCACTGCTCCGCAACTCGATTCTCTGCACCGGTCACCACTCCGGGACTCGATTCCCTGCACCGGTCACCGCTCCAGGACTCGATTCCCTGCACCGGTCACCACTCTGGGACTCAATTCCCCACTCCGGTCACTGCTCCAGGACTCGATTCCCCGCACCGGTCACTGCTCTGGGACTCAATTCCCTGCACCGGTCACTGCTCTGGGACTCGATTCCCTGCACTGGTCACTGCTCTGGGGCTCGATTCCCCACACCGGTCACTGCTCCGGGACTCGATTCCCCACACCGGTCACTGCTCTGGGACTAGATTCCCCATACGGGTCACCGCTCCGGTACTCGATTCCCCGCACCGATCACTGCTCTGGGACTCGATTCCCCACACCGGTCACTGTTCCGGGACTTGATTCCCCACACCAGTCACTGTTCTGGGACTTGTTTCCCCATACGGGTCACTGTTCTGGGACTTGATTCCCCATACGGGTCACTTCTCTGGGACTCCATTCCCGACACAGGTCATTAGTTGTGAAAAATCATGGGAAGGAGGAAAAAGAAGAGAGAAGAAAGAAAAAGAACAGGCAGAGCAGAGGAGCTCCATCTGGAGAGTCTTACTCTGCCGACATCTTGCTGAAATAGAGGGAGGAAGATGGAGAGAGAGAAAACTGAAAGGGAGAAAGAGTGAGAGAACCAATTCCAAAAGAGAGAAATGAAGAGTCAGAGAAACTAAAAGAGAGACAAAACTGAATGGGAAAAAGAGAGAGAAAAACAGACAAAACTAGAAAGTGAGAAAGAGATTGTGTGAGAGAGAAAGGGAGAAAGAGACAAGAGTGAAAGGGAGAAATAGGGACTGAGACAGACACAACTGGAAGGGAGAAAAAGAGAGGATGAAAGGATGAAAGGGGGAGCCAGAGCTGAAAAGGAGATAGTAAACATGAGTCACAAATGTACAGGAATCGGTGGTAGTGAGTCTGCTGCTATAAAGGGAGCATGGAAACCTCTCAGCTAATCAATATAAATTTGTATATCTGTTCATTCAGTGATTTGTTTGGCTGTGTGATTTAACTCAACTGGGAATGCAATGCATAATACAATATTTCAACCTGAACATTGCCTTTACTGGGCAAGAAAGAACCCCAAGGAATCTAACACCAGCTTTATCACAAATCCTAGGGGAACCTGTTTGTATCTTAAAATTACTTTCCTTCATGTTTTTCAGGAATGCAACTACAACATTGAGAACAGCCTGTATCAGATGCTGCAGAGAATAAACAGTTAATCTGTCACCATTTGCTCTGCATCGCTGCCTGAAAAGAACGTGCGCCCTTGCACAGCTCAGTAAGGATTCTTCATTCTGATTGGTGAAGAGCTGTAATCACATATCCCACCTGTGGAGGGCACTGTGCTAGACAGAGACACTTCATGCAAGTCTGAACTGAGGTGTCTGCAGAAACCAGAAACATGGACAACTGTTAGTGTGGTGAATAGTCAACACAGTTTCTTTGCTGCAAATCACAAAAGCCCAAGCAATTATTTTTATCAATATTGCAGTTCTTCTTCCCCCTTTTGCAAGAACCATGCCTTTTCTGAAGACTGTTGGAAAAAATAGTATTTAACCTTTTTATTAGAGTCATAAAGTCTTTGCAACATGGAAAGAGGATATTCAGCCCACCATGCCAACACCTGTCAACATACATCAATCTATTCTAATCCCGTTTTCCAGTACTCAGTCTGTAACCTTGTACGCTGGGTGTTGCAGGTGCTCATCTAAATAGTTCTTAAATATTTTGAGTGCTCCCACCTCAACCACCTTTTAAGTCAATGAGTTCCAGATACCTACAACCCTCTGGGTGAAAGCAATTTTCCTCAAATTCCAACTAAACCTCTTGTTCCTTAACTTAAAACCATGCCCCTGTTTATTGATCCATCTATTAAGAAGGAAAGTTTCTCCCTATCTACACCGTTTAGATTTTTGTACATCTCAATCTGATTCCCCCTCAGCCTCCTCTGCTCTAAAGGAAACAAGACCAATTTATCTAGTCTCTCTTCACTTTTTATTGCTCCAGCCCAGGTCATATCCTGGTGAACTTCTTCTGTGTCTCCTCTAGTACAATTACATCCTTCCTATAGTGTGTTGACCAGAACTGCACACAGTGACCTCACTAATATCATATACAGCCCCATCACGATGATCTTTCTTCTCCTGACTAATAAAGGCAAGTATCTCATTGCCTTCTTAAACACCTTATCGGGCTGTTCTTTTGCCTTCAGGGCAAAGGCACACCATGGTTCCCCTGATGCTCTGCACTTGTTACAGTCCTATCATTCAATGCATACTCTTAAAATGCATCACTTCCCAATTTTCAGGATTAAATTCCATTTGTCACTGTTCAATCCACTGACCAGTCTGTCTATACTGTCCTTTAGTCTAAGGCTTTCCTCCTTACTATTCACCAAACCACCAATTTTTATGTCATACACAAAATTACTGTCAGAAGTGACACGACACCAGGTTATAGTCCAATATCATGAAGCTTTCAGAGTGCTGCTCTTTCGTCAGGTGATGTCTGTCAGATACTTGCGAGGTGATGCGCTTGGGCAAGGCAAGGGAATACATGATGAACAGTAGGACCCTGGGAAGCACAGAGATCAGAGGGACTTTATTATGCATGCCTACCAGCCCCCTTAAGGTGGCCACAGAGGTAGATAAAGTGGTTAAGAAGGCATATAGAATAGTTTCCTTTATTTGCTGAGGCACAAAACTTAAGAGCAGGCAAGGTATGCTGGAACTTTATAAAATGGTGGGAAGTGATGGCCGAATGGTATTATCCAGAAACCCAGGTAATGTTCTGTGAATGTGAGCTTGAATCCTGCCATAGCAGACGGTGGGATATAACTTCATTAAAAGTCTGGAATTATGCGTCTCATGATGACCAAATACTCATCTGATTCTCTACTGTTGTTTAGGGAAGGAAACCTGCAGTCCACACTTTGTCTGGCCTACATGTGAATCCATACTGAAAGCAATTGTGCCTTAGGGGTCCTCTGGGGGCAATTAGGGATGGGCAATAAATGCTGGCCTAGCCGGTAACACTTATATCCCATGAATGAAGAAACAAAAAGGCCAGTGCAGTTCTGAAATCCACATTATAGAAGTGATATAATAGCATTGGAGAGGGTGCAGAGGAGATTTACCAGGATGTTGCCTGGGTTGGAGAGTTTCAGTTATGAAGAGAGATTGGATAGACTGGGGTTGTTTTCCTTGGAGCATAGGAGACCAAAGGGGAACATGATTAAGATGTAAAAAATTATGAGGGGTATAGACAGTGTAAACAGGAAGGAACTTATCCTCTTGGCAGAGGGATCAATGACTAAGGGCAGAGATTTAAGGTAAAGGGCAGAAGGTTTAGAGAGGATGTGCGGAAAACATTTTCATCCAGAGTGGTGGAAATCTGGAACTCACTGTGAGGATGACAGAGATAGACACCCTCACAACATTTAAGAAATATTTTCATGTGCACTTGCAATGATAATGCATACAAGGTTATGATCCAAGCGCTGGAAATTGGGATTAGAACAGTTAGGTGCTTGTTTTAAATCTGCACAAAACTGATGGGCCAAAGAGTCTTTTTTTGTGCTTTAGACGTCCATGTATCCATGACTTGTTACCTACGTTCAAACGCAGAAACAAAAACAAAGTTGCTGGAAAAGTTCAGCAGGTCTGGAGCATCTGTGAAGGAAAAAACAGAGTTAACGTTTCGGGTCTGGTGATCCTTCCTCCCCTCAGAACTGATAGTGGCTGGGAAAACATCAGTTTATTTGCAGGAAAAAGGGGAGGGTGATGGGGTAGGGAGTGAACGATAGGATAGAGCCTAAAGAAAAAGAAAACAGCAGTTGTACAGACAAAGAGTTGATAATGATCAGACTGGAAGGGTGAATAGTTGGTAATGGGGACTATTAATGACTAATAACAGGTAGTGTGTAATGCCAGGCTATGTGGTAACAAGGCCTGGTGTGTGGGTGGGGGGTTGGGACACGGGAGAGTTTAGGCCCTAAAATCACTGAACTCGAAATTGAGTCCGGAGGGCTGCAGGGTCCCCAAGCGGAAAATGTGGTGTTGTTCTTCTAGCTTGCGTTGAGCTTCGCTGGAACACTGCAGCAAACCAGAAACAGAGATGTTGGCCAGGGAGCAGGGTGGTGTGTTAAAGTGGCAGGTAACAGGTAGTTCAGGGTCTTTTTTGCAAGCAGAACGTAGATGTTCTGCAAAGTGGTCGCCTAGTCTATGCTTTGTTTCCCCAGTGTAGGGGAGGCCACATTGTGAGCAGTGAATGCAGTAGCTAGATTCTGGGAAGTGCAGGTTAAGTTGGGAGTCCTTCTCCCAGGGAATAAATATCAATTACAAGGGGACGTACATTTATGGTAAAGCAGGGTGAATTTAAAAGAAATATGAGAGATGTGTTTTTTTTTACACAGAGGGTAGTAAGTGCCTGGAATGTGCTGTCAGATGAAGTGGTAGAGGTGAATACAATAGCAATGTTGCATTCAGGCATCTTGACAGATATATGAATAAGCAGGGAAAACGGACTGCATTGTGACAAAAGGTTTTTAGGTCAGAAAGGCATCATGTATCAATGTGGGTTTGGTAGGCCGAAGGGCTTATTCCTGTGCAGTACTGTTCTTTGAAAGGTATGATTCTGAGTATTACTGTGTCAGGCTGGTGCTTGACCAGTCTGTGAGACAGCTCTCCTGTTGATATTAGTGAGGTCTTTGCAGAGTAGACAGGGCTGTGTTTTGTGCCAGTGCTGAAGTCAATGCCAGGTGATCCATCTGGAGGGCAGTTAAGAGCCAACCACATTGGTGCAGGTTAGAGGTCAGCCTGGGTAAGGATAGCAGTTCCTTCCCGAAAAGGCCAGACAGGTTTTTACATCAATTGACAATGGTTTTTAACAACTTACAATTTATTGAACGCAAATTCCTCAATTTGTCAATTACTAGCCCAGAGCCGATACCACAATGCCATCTCCTCTCCTGTTAGTCTCCCTTATTTATCAGACTGTTCATAAGTTCCAAAGTTCTGCAGTTCCGCAATACTCTCTACGCTATTATCAATTCTATGTTTATTTATTTAATAAAGAATAGGTTTTACGTAATCTCTAATGCTAACTTATTATTTAATCGCTAAATTTAGAGTGCAAATTAATAACTGAAGCCTTGCAATTTATATTCAGATTCCGTGTGACAGGTATGACTCAGTTCACAGCACTCTCACTTCTGAGTCTGGAGATTGTAGGTTGAAGGCCCATTTCAGGACCTGGGCACAAAATATCAGGCCGACACTTCAGTGCAGTACTAAGAAAGTGTTACATTGACAAAAGTGCTGGCTTTCAAATATGATGTTAAACAAGGCCCTATCTTGTCTGCGCACATGGATACTGGGGCAGCACAGTGGCTCAGTGGTTAGCACTGCTGCCTCACAGTGCCAGGGACCTGGGTTCAATCCCACCCTCAGGTGACTGTCTGTGTGGAGTTTGCACATTCCCCCCAAGTCTGTGTGGGTTTCCTCTAGGTGCTCTGGTTTCTTCCCACAGTCCAAAGATGTGCAGGTTAGGTGGATTGGCCATGCTAAATTGCCCATAGTGTTCAGGGATGTGTAGCTTAGGTGGGTTATAGGGGGATGGGTCAGGGTGGGATGCTCCTAGGGTCAGTGTGGACTTGTTGGGCCAAAGGGCCTGTTTCCACACTGTAAGGATTCTATGAATCACTTCACACTTTATAACAGATCCTGTGGTACAATTTGAAGACAAGCCGCTATTTCTGGTGTCCTGACTAATATTTATCTTTCAACCAACATCATGAAAACAGATTAACTGGTCATAATTGTGGTGACTGGAATGAGGTCAGCCAGGTGAATCTCATAGAATATGAGTCCCCTGATTGGAGCTGTTAACCCCATCCAATCCAGGAGTCCTGGCTGACAGACGCGGTGTCAATATTTAAGAAAGGTGGTAAGGAAAAGCCAGGGAGCTATAGACTGGTGAGCCTGACATCTGTGGTGGGCAAGTTGTTGGCGGGAATCCTGAGGGACAGAATTTACATGTATTTGAAATGGAAAGGACTGATTAGGGATAATTAACATGGCTTTGTAAGTGGGAAATTGTGAAACTAACTTGATTCAGTTTTTTGAAGGAGTAACGAAGGGGATTGATGGGGGCAGAGCAGCGGACACGATCTATATGGATTCAATAAGGCATTGGACAAGCTTCCTCATGGTAGAGTGGTTAACAAGGTTAGATCTCATGGAATACAAGAAGAACTAGCCATGTGGATACAGAACTGGATCGAAGGTAGAAAACAGAAAGTGGTGGAAGAGTGTTGTTTTTCAGACAGGAGGCCTGTGACCAGTGGTATGCCACAAGGATCGGTGCTGGGTCCACTGCTTTTTGTCATTTATATAAATGATTTGGATGTGAACATAGGAGGTATGGTTAGTAAGACTGCAGGTGACACCAAAATTGTTGGTGTACTGGACAGCAAAGAAGATTACCTCAGACTACAATGGGATCTTGATCAGATGGGCCAATCGGCCGAGGAGCAGCAGATGGAGTTTAATTTAGATAAGTATGAGATGCTGCAGTTTGGAAAGGCAAATCAGGGCAGGACTTATACACTTAATGGTAAGATCCTGGAGAGTGTTATTGAACAAAGAGTCCTTGGAGTGCAGGTTCATAGTTCCTTGAAAGTGGAGTCGTAGGTAGACAGAATAGTGAAGAAGGCATTTGGTATGCTTGACTTTATTGGTCAGTGCATTCAGTATAGGAGTTTGAGGGTTATGTTGTGGCTGTGCAGGACAGTGGTTAGGCCATTATTAGAATACTGCGTGCACTTCTGGTCTCCCTGCCATAGGAAGGATGTTGTGAAACTTGAAAGGGTTCAGAAAAGATTTACAATGATGTTGCCAGATTTGGAGGGTTTGAACTATAGGGACAGGCTGAACCGGCTGGGGCTATTTTCCCTGCAGCATCGGAGGCTGAGGGGTGACCGAATAGAGATTTGTAAAATCATGAGGGTCATGGATCAGGTGAATAGACAAGGTCTTTTCCCCAGGGTGGGGAAGTCCAAAACTAGAGGGCATAGGTTTCAGGTGAGAGGGGAAAGCTTTAGAAGGGATCTAAGAGGCAACTTTTCACACAGAGGATGGTGCATGTATGGAATGAGCTGCCAGAGGAAGTGGCGGAGGCTGATACAATTACAATATTTAAAAGGCATCTGGATGGATAGATGAATAGGCAGTGTGTAGAGGGGCATGGGCCAAATATTGGCAAATAGGATTAGATATATTTAGGATATCTGGTCGGCATGGACAAGTTGGACCAAAGGGTCTCTTTCTATGCTGTACATCTCTATGACGCTGTGTAAACAGGGGTGTCAAGAGTTCTGTTCACACTAGGAGCCAGCACTGTGCTCACTGAGTCAGTGTTATGTGTAAATAAAGGATGACTTGGTGACGAGACACTGGCCTTTGTGGAGTTATTTCAATTGTTGTATCAGTATCTGTGTGAGATTACTATTTGGCCGTTACATTTCCTAAACAATAGCAGTAATACACATCAGGAGTACTTTGTTGGTTGTGAAGCACGTTGGAATGTTCATGATCATGAAAGGTGGAAATGGAAATGAAATAATAGAAGTCTTTCTTTCTTTCTTTGACTTTTCCATTAGCTACAGTATTAGTTTTCTCATCACTCTACTTGTTTCATTGCTTAGATTATTATGCTAGTGATAAAAATTGACTAACGTATTTTAACTTTCATCATCTGATTTTTATTACCTGGGACCTCTTGTGAACTGAAATTGTTTTAGAAAGGGAAATTACTGAATTAAGACCACTGCAGTGGCCACCTAATCAGTTTGAGCACACTCCATCTATAAGTATCAATCAACATTGTTATAAAAAGGCATTGAAATTCAGAACTATACCTCCTCGTCAGTTCATTCCTTCCTGGAGGTTTCACAAATTGGGATGAAAGTTGTATGCAGGTATTCCAGCTTGAAAAGAGTGTGAATCCAAACACAGAAATACACAGCAGAATTGGATTTCAGGCAAGAGTTTTTGGACAGAGAACAAGCGTGCTGTTTTTGAGAGGTTGAAAGAAATGCAGTGAGAGACAGAGTCTTCCAGTTATACTGTTATCAATTAATTTTCCTTCTCCCCTGTCCCAGATATTAAAATCACATGATGGAAATTGAAATTTGTTCGACCATTTTTACCACAAAAAAGAAACATCCAATCACCATGATCACAAGGTCATCTACAAATTTTGCCACTGCTGAAGACACAATGAAACAACTGTGGTCTCAGATCAAAACCTTTCATCTCAAGGACTTCTTTTAAAAGTACCTATTCTCACTTCTTGTCACCTGGTCATAACAAGGTTCCCCCACATTATACTTACAAGTCCACTCCAGGCCTTTCTGGTGATGTCCCATTTTGTCTGAATTGAATTTTCCAAGCTCAAAGTCAATTTGAAATTTGCACCTATACACATGGCAACATGTTTAAGGGTCTCTACCCTCAGATTCACCACAACCAATGCAATGTGAGTAATTTCAATAAAGGGGCAGTTGCTACTTCTGATACAGCACAAAGCAACACTTCAATCAATTGGATATCCATTCTATATGTTTAGCATTTCTCCTTAGAAGGTGAATAGCTATCAGCTACAAAATGATCACAGGGCCATAATAAATACTGAGCGTCAACGGAAAAATGACAGGAAGACAGCAGCTTCATGAATTGAATAAGGAAAACATGAGATATTAAGATATGCAATGAATCCTAACCATTCTCTCATCTACATCATTGGTTTGCTTGCCTTTTCCAAGACCTAATTTTAGCTATTGAGAACATACAGAATATGAAACAGCTTTTAAATTAATAGAATCATGGAACTGTACAGTACAGAAGGAGGCCATTTGACCCATCATGTCTGCACTGGCTCCTCAAGAGCTACCCAACTAGTCCCATTCTCCAGCCCTATGTTCGTAGTCCTTTAATGTCATTACTTTCAAATATGTATCCAGCTCTCTTTTGATTCCTCCTATAGAATCCACCTCCGCTACTCTCTGACAGTGCATTCCAATTCCTAAAATCTGAGAAAAAAAGTTTCTCCTCCTAGCTCTTTTGCTGACAATCTTGAAATTGTGATCCCTAGTTACTGACATACCAACTAGTGGAAACAGAATATCCCTCTTCACCCTGTCAAAATTGCTCATAATCTTGAACTCCTCAATAAAATCACCTCTTAATCTTCTCTGCTCCAAGGAGAACAAGCCCAATTTCTCTAATCTTTCCTTGTAACTAAAATCTCTCATTCCTGGTCTCATTCTAGTTACTTACCTTTGAACTTTCTCCAAGGCTTGAGCATCCTTCCAGGTGCCCAAAACTAAAAACAAAACTCCAAAAATGATCTGACCAATGATTTGTAAAGGTGTAGTACTACTTATACTCTATGCCT
Organism: Ginglymostoma cirratum; assembly: GCA_024137785.1. NCBI lineage: Eukaryota > Metazoa > Chordata > Chondrichthyes > Orectolobiformes > Ginglymostomatidae > Ginglymostoma > Ginglymostoma cirratum. The sequence continues at coordinate 80,132,114 of JAHRHZ010000144.1, forward strand.
CTATTTAAATACTGAAGCCTATAAGCCTTTTATGAACGGTTTCAAATTGCTTGGCCAAGATTCAGAGAATCATGCACGTGAACCTCAAGGTCCCTCTACCCCTGTACTCCCTTCAAAATTGTACCATTGAGCCTGTATCCTCGATCCATGTTTCTTCTATCAAAATGCATTACCTCACATTTCATCGCATTGAAATCTGCAAGGTCATTTAGCCAACTTGACAATGTCCCTCTAAAGTCAGTCAGCATCATCCTCACAATTCACTATTCTCTCTAGCTCAGTATCATTTGCAAATTTAGAGATTTTGCCCTCAACACCCATCTCCAAACCGTTTACATAAATCAGAAAAGGCAAGGGTCCCTACACCAATATCTGGAGAGCACCACTTTCAATTTGTCTCCAATCTGAGAAATGCCCATCTATACCTATCCTCTGTTAGCCAACAACTAATCCATGCTGCCAAAGACCCATTAATCCCAAACAGTTTTAACTTGCTAACCAACCTGACATGTGGCACCATATCAAACGCTTTCTGAAAGTCCAAATATACAACATCCACAACACTGCCCTCATCCACTGTCTGAATCTTCATAAATATAGTTCAAAACTATATACATACATGTAACAGTTTGCTTTAGCTTATAATACTATAATCACTCAATTGGAAGTTTGCAGGTTCAAAGTGTCAAAGTGAGTGGATACAGTGCATGGAATTGTTGCAATTGCTGAGCTCAATGATTTGAATGCAGATTTCTTCCATCACAATGTAGCATTGATGACCAAGGAGAATCATCTTATGACTGCATCAGACCAAATCTTCAAAGTACAATTCAGCTTGGTAGCTGAACAGTGGTGTTTTGCCAGAGCTCCTATCATTTGAATGCATTGTGAAACCAAGGCCCTCAGACAGACATTAAAGATTGATACTGCTATTCAAAAAGAACCACCAAACCCTGCCAATGCCATTGCTGATGTTGCTTCCTCAGCCAAAACTACCAGAAATAGATTAATTGGTTATTTGCCTCATCGTTGTTGGTGGAGCATTGTTCTGTGCAAAATGGCTGCTGCATCTCACCTTTACAATAGTAAATGTGGTACAGATTGCCTGAGAGCTCTGTGACATCACTGATGACATGATTAGGTGCTACATAAATGTGTTCATCAATAAAAAAACAATTTTAAATAAACATTATGGTTAAAGATTTGCACTTGTGCACAATATAGCAAAACATAAATGTGAGGAATGCTTCTGTGATTTTCATTCAAAGCTGTGTACATATGTGTTTAAAAATGTAGTACATCTCTAACACAACTGTTGTAGATTGTAATCCACTTTATTTTAGTGCCGAATCACATCATCAGTTCAAAAGCAACTCGGGATGTGCAGTGCCACCCACATCCCATGAATGAATAAAAATATTCATTTTCATGAATGTCATTTTCTCAATCTGCCCAGCAGCATGGAATCATGAGGGCACTAACACTCTAAACTCTAGACATGTCACAGATTAGTGAGACAACTATATTCGGTATAGATTCTTGATTTGAACATGGAGCAGCAGCGACATTCTTAATCTGGAACATTACAGTTGTCAGAGCAGAGAAGCTCATTCCAGAGCATTCCTTTCTGGCATAACTTTTCTTTGGCAATACTCATTTCAGACAGAATCCACACTCGCGAATGGGGTCATCCACTTTTCCACCTTTTGCGTTCAGTCATGACATTAAGCCAATCAATGGGAATCTGAAACAAAAATCACCACCGTTCCTAGCTACCCACAAACACCTCCTATTTCCTGACTCACAACCTTCAAGTCAGAGTAGAGTAATAGAGCCTTATAGCATGGAAATAGACCCTTCGGTCCACTCGTTCATGCTGACCAGATATCCTAAATTAATCTAGTCCCAACTGCCAGCATGTAGCACACATCCTTCTAAACCCTTCCTATTCATATACCCACCCAGATGCCTTAAGTGTAATTGTACCAGTCTCCACCACTTCCTCTGGCAACTCACTGAGTCAAAATTATCTCTATCAATCAACAAAGTCACATCTCTAAATCCGAAACCTTTCTTCAAGGTTGTAATCATTATGCTATTAGTGATGACACTAATGGAAAATGCTAATTAGACCTAATTTATATTATAATAGCTTTGTCAGATTTAGATAAAAGGCTTTAATGGAAAAAAGAATGTGCTGGAAAAGTCAATATATTTCCTTATCAAAAAATATAAATTGTGCCATACTTAAATTTCTTCAGGGCTAACTAGGCTATCAAGTGTCACAAAGCTGAAATGTCACGGTGGTAGTACTTTGAATTAATGGGTTCAAAAGTTCAGGAATCGCTGTCATGAGCATTTAACGAGTATTTTCTGCTGAAAAAGTCCACAATGTGCGGGGAGAAGAAGCCTAATGTCTTTGCTCAGGACCCCTGATACACAGTGGTAATGTCCCTACCTCTAGTCCAGGAGATCAGGGTTCGAGTTCCACCTCCTCAGGAGCTCACGTCTGAACAGGTTGATTGGAAAACATCTATCGTGCCCTACCTGTCGGAGAATGAAACTGGTGGAAGTTGTCTCGGACGATGTGCTTCCATCGGATCGTTTTAACCTGCTCCTCCTCCTGTTCACCCGGGTCAACTTACCGAACATGGGAGGAGGGAAGAGAAAGAGGGATACGTGAATGAATTGCTGTTCGATTTAACTGTCAAATCATACAATATTGAATCAGTGGGCCGTAGCAATAACATACAACGCATTAGAAAGAATGAACTGTCTTTTCTAAATAAAAATCAACCTTACAGAGTTAATTTGCAAAAAAGTTTCTCTTTACAATGAGATGGGAAACCTTAGAAAAAGAGAAGTTACATTCCTTATCTGAGCGTACTCACGGAATGGAATAATTAAAAGTAGCACTTTTTTGACTATTTCAACATCAGTTCAAGCTCCTGTTTAGGCTACGGTCATGCAAAATAAATCACAAATTGGCGTGCAGGAGAAAGGAACAAGTCAACGTTTTAAATCACCCCCACCACTACTACTAATAATTTCAGAAACGCAAACAGAAATTGCTGGAAGAGCTCAGCGGATCTGGCAGCATCTGCAGACAGGAATCAAGAATTAACGTTTCGGGTCGAGTGACCCTTCCCCAGAGGTTAATAATTTCAGGCAATCCCTTACCTGAAAGATGGGCGGCTGCAGCCCATCGCCTGGAATTTCTTTGGTGAATAAAGGTCCAACTCCGGACATCTTCAAATAGATCATGAGCTCGGGACGCTGCTGGAGCTGCTTAGCTGGAATGAGGGATCCAGTCCATTGAGCTGGTGCTACTCCAGCCCCTGGTGGCTCTCACTAGCCGCTGGAGCTGGCCATCGGGACGTGCTGTCTGGCTGACGGGAGAGGGAGGGGGAGTTACTGTACCCACCGTCTGATCCCTGCACCTCCCTCCCCTACCCCTCAGGAACTCACTCAGTCCCGGGCACGGCCGTAGCTGCCCTCACCACCACAACCCCCCCCCCCCCCCCCAACCCCCCTGCTGCTAGTCAGGAAGGTGTCAGGAGTTACAGGGGGAAACCGGGGCGAGAAACATATCCGCCTAGGGTGGGGGAGGGATGACAGGAGGAGGGGTCAGTGATGCAGGGAGGAAAATTAGGAACCAGGCTGGGACAAATGACCTTCTGCAACTGGCCTCCTGTCCGCGGAGATGTGCCTGGTGTGTTCAACGCAGTTTGCACAGTCAGGGCGGTTCACCTTCAGGGAGCTAGCGGGGAAATCACAGCTTTTTTTTTTCTCCTGTACGAAAGACGTCCCAATCTAACGACTGCAGCAAACGCATCGGTTTTTTTGGATCATTTGCACCGCCAGGAAGAATTACGAGTGACAGGTCATAATGTTTGTAATTATTACCACGAGTCGTTATTATAGAGAACTGCAGATTAAATAATCTCAGCGCCTCGGCAATGCTCAGGTGCACCCTGTGTTTGACACATGGCTATCCATTTCCAGAACTATCCCTGGCGTGGATTTGAAATCCATCCCCCCGCTACTTACAGAGGAAGGGTCACTCGATCCGAAATGTTCATTCTGATTTCTCGCCACAGACGCTGTCAGACCTGCTGTGCTTTTCCAGCAATTTCTGTTTTTGTTTTTTTGGAAAAAATGAAACTACTTTATTCAATTTCAGGACAATGACACCAGTTGATCTTTCCAGGGACAGTATCTGCATATACAGCATGATAGAATAACAGAAAAAGGCTGTGCCAGCTTCTGAACTTTTCAAGCGTTTTGTTTTGGTTTTGTTCAGAACCCCAGTATCGGCGCTTTAAAACAAAACGAGGAGCAAGAGAAAACCAGCATTCACTTTTTTTTTATTTTAACTTATTCTTTTCTGTATTGATGTGGTTGCCACTGAAAGGCCAGCATTTATTACCCATCTCCAACTGTCCCCGAACTGAGTAGCTTGCTAGGTCATTTCACGGGGTAGTTGAGAATCCAGAGTGACATCTAGCCCAGATTTTTTTCCCATATTCGTTCACAGCGTGTGCGCACCACTGACCAGACCAGTATTTATTGTCCATCCCTAATTGCCCAGAATTTGGTTAAAAGTCAAACAGATTGCTCTGGGTCTGGAGTCACATGTAGGCCAGACCACGTAAAGATGGCATCAGAGATAATACGAACTGCAAATGCTGGAGAATCCGAGATAACATGGTGTGGAGCTGGATGAACACAGCAGGCCCAGCAGCATCATAGGAGCAGGAAAGCTGCTTCTATGATGCTGCTGGGCTTGCAGTGTTCATCCAGCTCCACACGTAAAGATGGCAGTTTCCTTCCCTCAAGTGAATCAATTTTTTTTACCCCCAAACAATCATCATGGGATCCTTAGTTCCATTTTTGTTTTAAGAATTGAATTCATCTACCACTGCAGGATTCAAAACCAGATTTCAGGGTTTGGGTCACTGGATTAGTTGTCTAACACTACCACTAGGCCTTCACCTCCCAAATCAGGTAAGATTGGCATAAACATACCTTCCTTTCTTAAAAGACTTTATGACCATCACTGATCATCACTTTGGTTTCTGTTTGACTTTCGCAATCCATCTCCACATCCCTGAGAGACTAAAGGCATGCCTATTCCCAGCCTTAAGAATATTGTTGCATGCATTGGTACACCCGCAACTCTCTGAGGTAATGAATTCAACAGATTCAGAGCCCTTTCAGTGAAGCTATTTCACCTCATCTTAGTCTTAAACAATTGGCCCCTTGCCTTTAGGCTCTGTTCCCTAGTTCTGTATTGCTTGATCAGGAAAAAACAAGCTGTCAGTATCTGTCAGTCTAACTTATGGTCTTGAACATTTCATTGCATTCACCTCTCTTTCTTCTAAACTCCTGAAAGCATAAACCCGATTTAGAGTCAGATAGTCATAGACATGTACAACTCAGAAATAGACAATTTGGTCCAACTTGTCCATGCCAACCAGTTACCTTAAATTAATCTAGTTCCATTTGCAAGCATTTGGCCCATATCCCTCTAACCCTTCTTATTCATATATCCATCCAGATGCCTTTTAAATGTTGTAATTGTACCAGCCTCCACCACCTCCTCTGGCAGCTCATTCCATACACGCACAATCCTCTGCATGAAAAAATTGCCACTTAGGTCCCTTTATATCTTGCCCCTCTCACCTTAAGTCAATGCCCTTTAGTTTTGGACTATCCTGGGAAAAAGACCTTGGCTATTCATCCTATCCATGACCATCATGATTTTATAAACTTCTAAAAAGTCACTCCCTCAGCCTCTCATGCTCCAGGGAAAATAGCCTCAACCTATTCAGCCCCTCCCTATGGCTCAAACCCTCCCACCCTGGCAACATTCTTGCACATATTTTGTGTACCCTTTCAAGTTTAACAACACCCTTCTAATAGCAGGGAGAGAAGAATTGAATGCAGTATTCCAAAATGTCTTCAGCCTATAGAATGAATTAGTAGGATTTCTTTTCAATGACTAGCAAAACCACGTGAGAATTATTGTGTGAAATAGGGTGAAAGGGTGTCCATTTGTAATATAAGGATAGTTGTGATCCACTTTGCTGTTAGTTCTTTGTTGTTCTATATCCCATATTTGAAGTTTAAATAGATCTCATAGAGGCCATGGAGGAACAGCGCAGTTGGTCATAGTGCTTTAAATTAGGAACACGAACCTTAGCCAGAGTTTTTCTTCTGACCACTACACTTATTACTACCAGGTGATGATAACTCTCAAGTGTTATGGCATCGCTACCTTTAAAATGCCTAGAAGAATGCAATGTTGAAGATCACATAGGAAGAACGACATTTCTACTGAGCGCAGGAAAGGACCTGCAGGACAAAACCTCAACAAGAGATCAGTGACTTCAGAAGAGAGGTATGCAAAATTTGCCACAGAAAATTGGAAAGAAACAAATGGCTAATTAGGACTAAGTTGAGTTGCTTGCCAGCTTGACACAGGGAGCTGCAGGTTATCAGAGGTCTGTGATCATCATTCATGCAGGATTTTCATACATGACACTCTGAGCCCTCAAGAGTCTGGAATGGGATACCACATTTACTTTGTGTAAAAATATACAGCCTGGATAGAGTAGATTAACAGGGTGGCATGATGGCTCAGTGGTTAGCACTGCTCCCTCACGTGACAGGGACCCAGGTTCAATTCCAGCCTTGGGTGACTGTCTCTGTGGAGTTTGCACATCCTCCCCGTGTCTGTGTGGGTTTCCTGTGGGTGCTCCAGTTTCCTTCCACAGTCCAATGAAGTGCAGGTTAAGTGGAACTGGCTGTACTGAATTGCCTGTAGGGTTCATGAATGTGCATTCCAGATGGGTTAGCAGTGGGAAATGCAGGGTTACAGGGAAGGGGAGTTGGGGGTCTGTGTGGGATGCTCTTTTGAGGGTCACTGTGGACTTGCTGGGCCAAATGGCCTGCTTCCACACTGTAGGGATTCTATAATTCCTAAGTTGTTCTGCTCATAATAGAAGGCATAGATTTAAAGTGATGTGTGAAAGCAACAAAGGTGATGTTAGAAAAACTTTGGCACACAGCAAGCAGTTAGGGTATGGAATATATTGCCTGGAAATGTGATCGAGGCAGTTTCAGTTGCAGCATTAAAAGGGCATTGGATGATTATTTGAAGTGAAATAGCGCGCAAGGGTATGGGGAAAAAGCAGCAGATTAGCACGAGGTAAAATTGCTCGTTTGACGAGTTGGTGCAGGCGCAATGGACCATAGCCTCCTTCTGTGTCATAACAACTGATCATTCCATGATAAAGCACAGTTTTGTACTGATTGAAAAAGAGCTATCCAGTCTGATCTCACTGTCCAGCTATTAATCTATACATTTTGGTACCTCAAGTGCAAAATCAATTTTTTGCCGTGGAGACTTCAACTTCAACACCCTTTCAGGCAGTGAATTTGAGAACTCCATCTCTCACTGGGTGAACAAAAAATGTCCTCAACTGCTCCCTAATGGTTCTGGGTCTGCCTCACATGCACCCCTCCCGCAACACCAGTTATTGACTTCTCTGCTGAGGGATATTGGGCATTCCAACCCAGTCTATAGAGGCCTCTCATAATTTCATGCAACTCAATTAAATTTCTCTTCAGCCTCTTCCATTCAAAGAAAATCACAACAGCCTATCTCTTACCTCTTAGCTAAAATGTCGTAGGTGTCTGCATGTTCCTCCCTTTGGTAAACTCGCTAACATTTTTTATCAGTTACTATGCAGCAATTATGATGTTTTCTGCATTGATGTCAAGGTTATCTTTTGGCGACTGGTACAGCTTTGTTGAAAGTTAAGGTGTGGGACTCCCTTTTGCGTTGGTGCATTTGAAAGGAATATCCAGGGTGAAAGATCTAATATTTGTTTCATACCATTGAAGTGCTGCAAATCAATGTGAAGTTGTTAGCTCATGCAGTTTCTCCTCTGTTACATTTATATAAACGGCATATTAAACAAGCCAGGATTAAAAATGGAAAGTGCCTGTCCTCACGAGATCACCGGCTGAAAAAAAGGGTCAAGCTGTTTAAGGGAGTGCAAACTGGATTGTTTGATTTACTAGTCATAAAGAGGGAGATCATGTTTGAGTGATGATGAATACTGCCAGCAACTCCTGAGTACATTTGTCGCCAGATGTCACTGCTCATTTCATAAGGAATCTGTGTCTCAGCAGTAACCTCATGCATTCTATATTTTTCCAGATTTTGAATGATAGTTTTCTAATGTAGAGAGAATATTTTAGTAATTATTCTAATCTATCTCAATCGATGTATAGCATGGCACTGCAGTGCTGAGCTGGACAATCATGTGCCAAATGCCCATGTACACTGTCTAACTCCAAATAAAGAACTCTGACAAAAGTTCATAGAATATTGATTTTTTTCTATGTATTAAACTCAGAGGATAGTTAAATGTTTTGTGAAATCTATGTGGCGTCTATTGTGTTTATTTATTCTTAAATCTGTGTGAAATATGACTTACAACAGAATGGAATTAGTGGTTTGAGAGGAATATCAGAATCTTAAAGATAGATAGATTTTAATCAGTAAGGGAATCAAGGGCTGAAGGGAAAAGACAGGAAAGTGGAGTTGAGGATTATCAGATCAGCCATGATCTCATCGAATGGTGGAACAGACTGAGTGGGCTGAATGGCCTACTTCTGCTCCAATGTCGTATGGTCTACGTAGGACATCATAACATTTTCAGTGCATAAGAATTTTTATCTATATAATGATTTATCACATCCTGGAGAAGTTCCACATCACTCATAGCCAATGTGTTAGATTTTTAAATGTGGGTACTGTTGCAGACCAGCACTGTCAGACTGTCTCCCTGACACTGGTTTACCACCAATCTTTGCTACATTGCATGTTTTTTCTTTCAATTTAATATTATCCTTAGATTCCCTACTTAGTTTATCTCCTTCTTAGAGTCCACTTTCAGCACTAATTTATATTTTTGCTGTGATTCATGAACTATTTTCTTAAAATTTTACGATTGCCCCTCTACATTGTTTTTTTCTGATAAACTGCTTTCCGAGTTCTCTGTGGTGAACCCCAGCCCTCGTCCCTATGTAATTACCTTTATTTAAATTTTGTACAGGTGTTTCTGACCCCAAGTTTCTCACTATCAAAATTAATTCTAAACTCTGCCAAGTAATGGCCACTGTTCCCCCAGTGATCCCTTACTCTAAGATCATTTATTACACATCACCAGACCCAAAGTAACTTACTCCCTGGGTTTAATGTGCCAAAACTCCCCAGAGGGATCATGTAGCTAAGTTATACACTTCTATGTGAAAAACAGAAAGGAAGTGTGTGAATTAAATGGTGATATATTGAGAAATGGGCATATACAAAGGAATCTGGGAGTCTTTGTACACCAGTCAATGAAAGTAGACAGAGATAAAAGGTACTGCAGATGCTGGAGAATCCGAGATAACAAGCATGGGGCTGGATGAACACAGCAGGTCAAGCAGCATCATAGGAGCAGGAAAACTTGACGTTTCGGGCCTAAACCCTTCATCAGAAAAAAATCCCGAAACGTCAAGTTTTCCATGAAAGTAGACAGGCAGGTGCAGCCAGCAATTAGGAAGGCAAATGGTATATGAGCCTTTACTACAAGAGGATTTGAGTTCAGCAAGAGGGATGCCCTACTGCAGTCACACAGGGACTTGGTGAGACTGCACCTAAAATATGCAGCTGTAGCCTCCCTACCTAAGAAGGGATATGGTTGCCATTAGATGGAGTGCAGTGGAGGTACACTAGGCTGATACCAGGGATAGCAGGACAGTCCCATGAGGAGAGATTGCTTTGACAAGGCCTGTATTCACTAGAATTTTGAAGGATCAGAGGGAATCTGATTTTGAAACATATAAAATTCTAACAGGCTGGACAAAGTAGACACAGGGAGGATGTTTCCCCTAGTCAGGGAGTCTAGAACCAAGGGACACTGACTCAGGATTCAGGGTAGACTATTTAGTACTGAGGCAAGGAAATCTTTATTCACTCCAAAGATAGTGGAATTCTCTACTCAGAAGCTTGGGGAGGCCAAGCCACTGACTATATTTAAGAAAGATATAGTTACTTCTGCAGATTTTAAATGCATCAAAGGTTTTGGGAGGGAGTAGGAATATGGCATTGAGAAAGAGGATTAGCCATGATCAAATTGAATGGTGGAGCAGGCTTGAAGGGCCGCATGATCTACTTCTGCACCTATTTTCTATGTTTTTATGTTTCTATAACAAATTCTTCCAGGAAACAGTTCTGCATAGACTGTATGCATTCTTCCTCACGGCTACCTTTGCCAATTCAATTTTCACAGTTTACATAAAGATTAAAGTCATCCATGATGAGTGTACTGCCTTTTTCACATGCCTCATTATTTCATGATTTGTGCTTTATCCATCTGCATAGCTACTATTAGGGCCTATAGACAATTCCCACGAGTGCCCTCTTCCCCTTTTCTGCCCCACATCCAATCCAACATCATTTCTTGTTATCACACTAATTATCATCTTTTATTAACATATTTAACCCTCCACCTTCCCTTCCTGCCTGACCTTTTAAAAAAAATCACACATGACTATATATTTAGTTCCCAAGTTTGATGTGCTTGTAGCCATGTATTGGCTGTAAGGTCCTACCCATTAACCGCTATTTGTGCCATTTATTTTATTCTGAATACTAAGTGAATGTCAGTAAAGAGTCATTGATTTTGCCTTTTTCCCTCATGACCCATTCTATTGCTGCTTTCTAATGCTTGTGCATTCTGTCCCTTCATATCCCGCACTGCCCCTACAGAACATTCTCTCTGAGCACTTCAGGAATATCAACTACGTATTTGTACCAGATCTTTGCCCAGCTTTGATGATCAGCCCCTAGACATGACTGACAGACCCCGCTGCTGTGTTTTTGCACCTCCCCAAGTAATAATATGTGATTCCCCTGAGAGCTTGTACTGGTCCTATAGGATTGACCACTGAACACTTCCCTAACTGTTTTAGGACAAATCCCCAGACTTTGAGCATTCCAAATGGATGACTGACTGTGAGTGAGCCACTGTATTGTGTGTGGTCTAAACTTGTGACTGATGTTACTGGCACCCTCGTGATAGTCAGTACCACCCACTTAACAGCTGGGGACTAGCCCCCACCAGTCTGTAGGTGTTACATTGCTATCTCATTGTGCCATGCTTGTATTTGTGATAAAGTGCCCCGAAGCAAGGCAGTGATGGCTTTTGCTCTGGCTGAAGTATCTATGTCTAACAGGCATGGCATGGAATGGTAAGGCAAGGCGTAGATGGTGCAAGGATGCACGTGGGCATAAAATGAGCGAGTGCTAACAAAGCAAGTGAGCAGCTCTGAAATGCAACCTGGTCCAGTCTGTGAACTAGATTCTTGTCCGTGCGAACCAAATATCCCTGCTGCAGCCTTCTCAATGCTAGCTGTCACTGTGCCCTGCAGGGCAGGTCTGCACCTCATGAGTGGCCTGTCGGTGTATAGGGGAGGTGCCATGATGGCCATGAGGTATTGGCAGGTACCAGATGCCACTGTCTGAAGATGAAGAGTGCATGCAGCTCTGCCTATGAGCTGTGCCCTGAGCAGTTGCTTCCCTGTGCCGAAGATGGAAGTCGTTCAGAGCAAGTGGAGAGCTGAATCCACCAGGTACATGGTCTGTATTTTCCTAGCATCTATCTTATTCAGCAACACACCCAATTCCGAAAGGAGTCTGAATAATCAGGATGTGAGTTGTATTAACAAGTCATTTAACAATCAATAGTTAGCCTCAATTGGTATCTCTCTGTTCCCCAGCGAGAATCTAGCCACTCTACTTTTGAAAAGCATATAAGCTGATGTGTGGTGACCTTCATGTTGAGACGAGCTTTATTACCTGGTAGTGCCACACGTCACCCAGTATGCCACATCGCTCAGACCCATATAAGATTCCACCCACTAGGCTTCACTTCAGGCAGTGAAACCTACCTGTGAGGCCGGGGAGAGGTGGGGGAAGGGTGGGTGGATTGTATGGTCTTATGGTCTTATCCCTTGAGCATAGAAGATTGAGGAGTGACATTGTCAAAGTGTTTAAAGTAATAAAGGGAGTTGATAGAGCAGAGGCAGTAATTCTTTGAGAGAGAGAATCCAGAACAATCGGCCAGAATCTTAAAAATAAGGCAAGGCCATGAAGGAATGAAATCGGGAAGCAAATTTTCAAACAAAGAATCAAAAAAAATCTGGAAGTCTTTTCCCCAAAAAGGAGCACAATTTAAATTTTGAAAAAAAATATATCAAGAGATATGAAAAGAAGGCTGGTAAATGGAATTAAATTGTAAATAATCAATGCTCTTACTGAAAGATGGATCAGACTGAAGGAGCTGAGTGACCTACTTATGTTCTTAGGTTCCTGTGGAAAGCCGACTTTTTAATAATATGGAAATGCATTCAAATTTGCAGGGTATCACCCACACAGAAAGGTTTGAAATTGTTGGACAATAATTATGGTGTTAATGTTTACATTCTTTGCCAGGGGCTTCATGTTCAGATTGAGAAGATTACGATACAGTACAAGAGAAAAATAATTCAAGAGCAGGGCCCCAGTGGCTAAATAAGGAGGTCAAAACTAGCCTAAAGGCTAAGAAAAGGTATTTTAGGAGTAGTATCAATCAAAAATAGCATGGGCTGGGAATTGTGCAAAAGTCAGTCGAGAATAACTAAAATGAAAATGAGATGGAGTAATTGGACAATGGAAAAGCCGATTGCTTATTGTGAGCAGGATGAGAATACTGTTTTTTTTTGCAGTGACTGTAGTGGACAGAACGTAAAAGATCAGCTGGAACTTTAGCAGATCAAATTAGTTCAAAATATGACCACATTTGGAGGTTGTTCAGCCCATCTTGGCTGTGCCAGCTCTCCAAAAGAGAATTTCATGTAGTGCTATGGTAGTGGCAAATATGGATTATCAAATTTCAACTTCCACCACCTGAACATTATACCTGAGAGCTTTCATGTGTTAAAACAACGTGGTCGGCATGGACAAGTTCGACCGAGGGTCTGTTTCCATGCTGTACAGCTCCATGACTCTATGACTCTATTAAGTAAATAGAATTATCAAATATGAAGCCTGTGTAATGCAATATATGAAATCATCATACTTGTGAATTTCTTGGCACTAACTTAATTGCCTGGATTTGATATCTTTACATAAAATGATAATTTCAGTTATGGACAGTTTTGTGTCCTATACTTGCCTCAGTCTGTGGTCAGGTGATTGTGGCAGCCATTTTAGGTGAGTAAGGGCCCTTTTAGCCAAACTGTTTTAATTCGTGAAAGCTCTCAGGTATAATGATTGGGAAGAGTTGTGGATAACTAAATTTTCTTTTAAAGACATTAATAAAAAAAATAGAACTTTGTGTTAATAAGGCATACCTTAACAGTCACATGGCATATGATAATTGCAGACCTCCTGTCTGGGTTTACAACTGACAGGGTGAAGCTTCTATTTTGGGGATGGTTTGGACTTTTCACTTGGTGACCACCCTAATGAAGGGAATAGGTTTAAGCCCAGCTCTCCTGATTGTTAATACCTCTTGTTGTGGAACTAATGAGATACCTGAAGCATGATCATCCTCCTGAAGAACATCTGGAAGAACTCTCAATGCTGTGTTTGGTAAAGATCCGTTTGCTTGTGTTTGGTGTAATCCATCTTTGTGCACCACAATATCAGAATGACAGCTGTCTAAACATTCCACACCTTACTCTTTTCTTTTGTCCTCGAGATCTAAGACTTATTTGCCATTTTTATTTTCCCAAAATGAATCTCTGCAGAGAGAAATCTATTTTCCCTTTGCCCAAGGTATTTGTGTTTTGGATGATATAGGAGGTAAACATTCATAATTTCATATTATGAACTAAGTGTGTTAACTAATTTTGCATCAGCGTTGAATAAATTTGGTTTATATTAAATCAATAAAAGTAACCTGATTGATGGATCTTTTTATTTAAATCTTATATAGAATAAACACATGATTGGCCTATTGAGAACCAGGTAAAACAACTACCTTTGTGTGTGACCTGTGGAGTAGTCGAACTAGTAAAAGAGAATGCACTCTTCCCATTTAGATTGTAACAATAGGAAGCTGAAAGGCTCACTTACCAGCTTAAAGGACAATGGAGCTAGACTTGGGAACATACAAATATATTTAAATACACATATATGGATGAATAACAGCAAGGACTGAAACATTCACTTTCCCTGCCTGTTTCACTCATCATCTCAGAAAAAAGTACCCATTGACTGAGAAAATTGGGAAAACAATCATTCATCTGCAGCATTTCATGCAAACTGACTGTGTGTGTCAACAGAAATATTTATCTGTGGAGAAACTGCCTTTGTATTTAGTATTAGCTCTACAATGATTTGAAGTCTACATATCTAACAACTCTGCAAAGACTGTTTATACAGGTTTATGGTTCTTTCACTATTGTAAACATTTAAGACTGTTTCATTGAAGTTTAATGCTGCAACCATATAATTTGAAATCATTCATGTCTCAGGAAAAGATAATATTATAATATGCTTTATGAAGAGGAACTATTAAAGAAAATGCATGTAATGATCAAAATTGTCTTCTGTAGAAAATTATATAGAAGGAACATCCTTGTATATATAAAGTGAGTATTGTTACTGTCAAAGTGAAATCTGTAGAAATAGAATGTATATAGTGATTAGCCCCCATCTTGGATAGCAACTCTTGTAACAACACTGCACCAACATTGATGTCACTGCCATTAATAGCAGTGGAAATGGCTTATACTTTGGTTCTACTAAAACTAATGCAGTCATCAATACAGCTTTCGAGTCATCAAGGGCAGGCTGACCGTTTTTTCATTCAAGTTTCTTTAACAAATTTATCAAATGAGCCACTAGAGTGCTAAAATTCAAACCAAACATCCAATTAAATCCATTCATGTCGATAGATTGCAAATTTGACATTTTGTCTTAGCCCTTAAGGTAGCCATTCATTTTGCTTCTCTATGTGTTGCTTTGTCATGTCTGAGAGTGGATCCCAAATAAGTTGGCTTTCTTTGGCAAATTCACTTTTAGCTAAATATACGATCAGGTTAGCTGTTCATAACTGATCAAACAGTTTGTTCAAGTGTTGTACATTTTCTTAACAAATTTGGCTGAACACAACCAAACCAAACCATCCAAGTTATACAGCACAGTTGCGTAATCCTTCACTGAATTTGTTAGGTCACCATTGAAAAGGTGCTGATACATTTTTTTGTTTCAACCAACATGACTTTACATTGATAAAGTCCACTCAGTGTTACAAAAGTTGATATTCCTTTGGATGTTTCAGTCCTTTAGTATCCTTCTAACAAGTCATTTTTTGTAACATCTCAATAATGTTGACCAATCATGGAATT
>JAHRHZ010000144.1:80147582-80170605 GCA_024137785.1 Ginglymostoma cirratum
CATTCTTTGTTTAACCCTCCTCTCCTACATATGTACCACACAGGGGTAGAGGAAAAGCAAGCTGAGGAAATAGGAATATAAGAACATGAGAAACAGGAGCAGATCAAGAAATAGCAGCAATCAATTTAGACATAGTAAGAACTGCTGATGCTGGAGTCAGAGATAACAGTGTGGAGCTGGAGTAGCACAGCAGGCCAGGCAGCATCAGAGGAGCAGGAAAGTTGACATTTTGGATCGTTTCCGAACCGAAATGTCAACTTTCCTGCTTCTCTAGTGTTCCTGGCCTGCTGTGCTCCTCCAGCACCATACTGCTTTATCTCTAGCAATCAATATAGTCACCCAAGCCTCCTGTGCCATTCCATATGATCAAGGCTAATCTTCTGCCTCAGCGTTACTTTCCCACTCTCCATATAGCTCTTGATTCAATGTGTGATCCCTGTCTTAAATATGTTAAATGATAGCACATTCTCATCCCTCCAAACAGTCATGGTTTTTTTAATCCACTCATTAGATGTAGCTATTGCTGACTAGCCAGCACTTATTGCCTGTCCCTAGTTGCCCTTGAGAAGGTGGTGGTGAGCTGCCCTCTTGAACTGCTGCAATCCATGTGCTATTCGTTGACCCACAATGCCCTTAGGGAGGGCATTCCAGGATGTTGATCCAGTGACAGCAAAGGAACGATGATAGTTTTTCAAGTCAGGAGGAGTGAGTAGCTTGGAGGGGAACTTGCATGTGGTGGTGTTCCCATGTATTTGCTGGGCCTTTCATTCCAGTTGGAAGTGGTCGTAGATTTGGAAGGTGTTGTCTAAGGAACTTTGGTGAATTTCTGCAGTGCATCTTGTGTATGGCACACTGCTGCTATTGAGCCCCGGTGATGGAGGAAGTGGATGCTTGCGGAAGTGGTGTCAATTAAGTGGGCCACTTTGTCCTGATGGTGTCAAGCTTCTTGAGTGTTGTTGGAGCTGCACCCATCCAGAAAAGTGGGGAGTATTCCATCACAGTCCTAACTCGTGCCTTGTAGATGTTGGGCAGGCTTTGGAAAATCAGGAAGTGCGTTACGCACCACAGTATTCCTAACCTCTGACCTGTTCTTGTAGCCATTGTGTTGATATGGTGAGTCTAGCTGAGTTTCAGTTTTATCCTGACAATCCCCTTTGGGATCTTGTACGTTTCCTAAGATAACCCTCATTCTTCTAAACTTCACAGAATATCAACCCAATTTACTCACGATATCATCATCGGATGAGGTCTCAATCTCTTGAATCAATTTACTAATCTTTCATTGTGCTACCCCCAATGTAGTAAGGATTAAATATTTCCTTAAGTATAGAGACTAAAACTTACATAGTATTCTAGGTGTGGTTGCACCAAATCCCTGCATATTTTCATCAAGACATCCTTATTCCTGTGTACCAATCCTCTTTCATTACGGGCCAATTTGCCATTTGCCTTTCTAATTTTACAATTTTGCATGGTGGGGAGAATGGCATTGGATATTGCACCATGAAGACACCAGACACAGGGGTCAGAGATGATAAAGTGAGCTTAAGGCCCAGAGCATGGATAATATGTTTTATTGAGGCCTCCTTTCAGTGCCCAGATATGGGCTGTGTGACTGGAGTGAGTGTGTTCCAGCTGCAGTACGGAACAGCTGTTTAACTTGATCATTTTCAAAGTCTAATGAGCTTTGTGTAAGCTCATAACCCAGTCTTCCCTGAAAGTTGGATAATTATATTGAGAGAAATAAGTTTCTGAGAGGAACCCAAATTCATTTAAAACAAAGGCATATGGAATGCTCCTATACTAAAAGTATATATTTTCATACATTTCTGAAGGCCAGGATACAACCGAGAAATGCATATTGCTTTATTTTTACTAATCAAACTTCACTTTTCTTGCTCCATCATTTTGATTAATTGCTTTTCTTATTCATTTCTATTTGAAGAGGCCTCTTCATTTAAATAAGCTTTACACATACCCTGTTTACAGGCCAGCGGTGATCCAGTTTCTAATTGTCCACATTATATGCATGGGTAATAGGCTCTATATAGAGCTCAACTTTCACCCCTGGATAATACAGATAATGATACTATAGTGTGATCCACTCCAATATCTCATTCATTTAGGCTGTACAGCAAATGGATTGACTGTGTGGCAGCAACTCTAAGAGTGTGGCTGAAATAACTTGGTACTCACAATGTCCCTGTGGTTTTTGTTGTGAAAATCAAATACTGACACAATGGATCTGAACTGATTCAGAATCTCATTATGACGAGTCATGTCTGTGGCAAGAACACACCTAAAGGAAGATAAAGTTGACATTAGTTCAAGGGCCTACAGAAGTGTACCTCCTCATACATGTCCATAGGAGCCTATTTCCGAACGCAGAGAGGAACTTTGCCCACCAGCAACATCGTGTGCTGCATGTGATTTTCTGATATGTGATAGGAACAGACAAGGTTTCTCCACTGTCAACCCATAAACCTAGCAGATTACATAGAGTATTAAGAATGAATTTATCACGTGGATATGTGCAAACAGGAGTTACTATTTGTTTAGTTCGTTTTTTTCATTAAAGCCATGTTGGTTTTATTGTGATACTGATAAAATATGGACTAATGATTTTCAAAGTCCATATCTTATTTTAATAACTGGATACTTTCATGGATTGAAATCACTTTAAAATGGGAAAATAACACTGACATTTAACCACACAGGGTAGTCAAGTTTCAGGAAATCAATGTGAAATAAATGAAATCGTCTTGAACTGAAACTAATATTTTGTGAAAAGGCATTGAAACTTGTGCACCCCACCAGGCATGGAAAGGCTCTCATCCTCTATTTTGAATCACATCCCTATGGCAGATTTCACATTTTGGAGGTAAAAGACATAACCTGCTTTATCAAGCTTTTAAATAGTGAACTCAGGCATTAAAATACATAAACCAGTTTATATTTCAGAGAACTGCTTGTGGCTGAACAGGAGGGGGTTGGATTTGTGACTGCAAAATTGGAGAAGCTCTCTGATTCTCAACAACTCAAGAAGGAAAAGTGCTTGATGACCGAAGTGGTTGAAAAGAAACATCAGCACCCCACAAACTCAAAGA
This sequence comes from Ginglymostoma cirratum, assembly GCA_024137785.1. Classification (NCBI taxonomy): domain Eukaryota; kingdom Metazoa; phylum Chordata; class Chondrichthyes; order Orectolobiformes; family Ginglymostomatidae; genus Ginglymostoma; species Ginglymostoma cirratum. The sequence continues at coordinate 80,150,690 of JAHRHZ010000144.1, forward strand.
ACAACTGAAATATTGGTTGTTGTTGAGGATCCAAGACATCAATTAAACAGCCATGGTCTTAAGTTAAACATTTCTATGCAAAGGACATTGTAAGGTTTTTAAACTGTATTTTTTCATCTTCCTTTTGAACTGGATTTTATCCTTTTTAATTTTTGTATCTACGTGTATGTATCATTGATGTCATGTCATTAATATTTTAGAACATAGAACAGTATAACACAGGAACAAAAACAAAGTTGCTGGAAAAGCTCAGCAAGCCTAGCAGCATCTGTGAAGGAAAAAACAGAGTTAATGTTTCGGGTCTGGTGACTCTTCCTCAGAACTGTTCTTTGGTGTTGTGCCACGATGTTGTGCCAAACATGACACCAAATTAATCCCTTCTGCCGGCCCTTGGTCCACATCTCTCCACTGCTTGCATATTCATGTGCTCGTCTAAAAGTTCCTTAAACGCCCTTATCGTATTTGCCTCCACCATCACCCCTGGCAGCACGTCCCAGATTCCAACCACTCTCTGTGTAAGAAACTTGCCCCTCACATCTCCTTTGAACTTTGCCCCTCTCACCTTAAATACATGCCCGTCCAGTATAAGACATTTTCTCAAGATTAGCAGATAAAAGAATGTCCTTTCTCTACACAAGAAAGTCTTGTAATTGGTTCCGTACTGATACAGTGGGCATTGTTACATTTTTAGTAAAGACAGGGAAAGCCTCATATTGGAAAAGAATTTTAATTATTTTTGAGGCCAATTAAGGAGATTATAATGAGAATAGCTGGTTACCCTTCCTCACCTGGTCATAACAGTTTATAAAACAGTTCTTCAATCATTAGGCAATAATGATTTTTATTTTTCTAAATTCGAAGTGACTTAGCTGTTTTTGTGCAGCACTAAGAGTTTTGCAGCATCTCTGCAGTCTCTGTTCTGCTTTCCTTCAACACTTCCCAAAACAGATTACTAAGTACTATCAAGCAGCGTTCACTCTGTCAGAAAGTATTAGAAATCCAAATTTGGTGACAACACAATAAACAGCAGTGAATAAACAAGGCAAAATATCAACTATATATATGCAATTGGGCTGACATATGGCATTTGAAAATCAAATTGCAACCAACAAAGTTAAAGGATAAAATGAAAGATGTGGAACAGAGAACTGCAGTGATACAACTGAATTACAGACTTGGAGAGGACCTGGGAATAATAATATACACATCAATTTCCAGCTGATGTGATGCAGCAGTTTCAAAATGTAATTGAGTGATGAGATGGAGATAAATGTTCTGAGGATCTGCATACAGCATGCAGCCTTGCAGGGCATGGCAGGGTGTTCAGGAGTGACAAATTGGGCACAGGGCCACATACACATAATTTGAAGTGTTCCCAATTTCCCAACAAGCAGTTTACGGGTCAGTTGGAGAGTAAAATAAGGTTGCATTACCAGCAAAGGAGAGGCTGGATTATCACAAAAAGGCTCAGGAACATTTTCTTGCACTGTGGAATGAGGCAATGGGAATCAGACCCTAACTTATCCAAGCAAGACACTTTATCCCTCTTTCCAATTTTCCTTTGATATCATGCTTCCTTTCACTATTCTCTGCTGATCAAGGCATTTAACTGGCACAGTACAAATGTTGCAGGAAGAAGATGTTTGAAAGAAACAAGTTTTTTATTTAACTAAAGATGAACACAATTATGAGAAGTTGAGTAGGTTGAGCTTGCACATTAGAGTTGAGGAGAATGAGAAACATATAAGATTCTTAAGAGGCTTGTCTGAGTAGATGAAGAAAGGTTGTTTCTCCTTTGGGAAAGTCCAGCAACAGAGAGATTAATCTCACAGTAAGGGGTCACCTATTTAAGACAGAGGTGATGAGGAATATTTTTCTCTCAGAGGCTAGTGATGTCTGGAATTCGTCAATGCAGAGGCCTGTCAAGACTGGGTCATTAAGCATGTGCAAGGCTGAGATAGACTAATTTTTAATCAGTAAGGGACTCAAGGGTTATGGGGATTAGGCAGGAAAATGGAGTTGAGGAACAGCCAGGATCTAAATGAATGGCAGAGCAGACTCAATGGGCTGAATGGCCTGCAACTGCTCCTATGTCTCATGGTCTTAGAGTTTTATGGAATATTCAGTTTGATTTTTTTTTCTTTATTCATATATGGGATGAGGGCATCGCTGGCTAGGTAGCATTTATTACCCATCCTTAATTGCCCAGAGGGCAGTTAAGAGTCAACCACATTGTTGTGGGTCTGGAGTCACATGTAGGCCAGACCAGGTAAGGATAGCAGTTTCCTGCAGATCTGTTAAGGGTGCTCGACCTTGACCTTAAGTTTCTTTTAGTATTAAGTCTTGGTGATATTTAATCCTGGAGAAAAAGTTCAAATTCACTCAGAAAGAAGTCCTAGAAGTAATCAGGTACAATAAAGTGACAGAGACAGAGCTCAGAAGATACCATGTGTCATGAATAGTTCAGTACAATAGAGAATTGGGGTTGAAAGCCCACAGGGATAACTGCTTGCTGTACCTGAGTAAGACAGGAAAATACATAGGGGTAGGGCTGACTTGGTGAAACTTATTGTTTGTAAAAGAATTTGGTGGTCTATCTGTGGACAAGAACTGGGGTGATGTTTCTAGGATCCAGGGGACTGCAATCCCTGAATATCTGCTAAATTCTATGCAGGACTCGATGACTCATTGCTCAATCTTTGAGTACAGGAGTTTAAATTTCATGTTGAGAATGTACAGGACATTGGTGAAACCTCTTCTAGAATACTGTGTGCAGTTCTAGTTGCCCTGTTATCAGAAGAATATTATTAAACTAGAGAAGATTCAGAGCAGATTTACCAGGATGTTGCCACGAATGAAGGATTTGAGATAAAACAATACACTGGAAGGGCTGGACCATTTTCGCTGGAGCGTAGGAGGTTGAAGGGTGACCTTATTGAGGTTTATAAAATCATGAGGGTGCAGATAAGGTGAACGACAAGGGTCTTTTCAGCAGGGTGGTGGAGTTCAAAACTAGGGAGCATATTTTTAAGGTGAGAGGAGAACGATTTAAAAAGGACATGAGGGGCAACTTTTTTACACAGAGAGTGGTTCGTGTGTGGAATGAAATGCCAGAGAATGTGGTGGATGCAGGTACAGTTACAACATTTGAAAAATATTTGGATAAGCTCATGAAAAGGAATGGTTTGGAGGGATTTCGGCCAAGTGCAAGCAGATGAGACTAGTTTAGTTTGGAATATAGTCGGTGTGGACAGGTTGGACCGAAGAGTCTGTTTCCATACTGTGTGACTCCATGACTCTACTGTCCAAGAGCCTTGTAAATGGGTACAAATGAAACTGCCAATTATGAACCTTCTTATGCTTTGATTGTAAAATAATACTCTTCACATTTCTCATTTGGCTGTGCTCGATGATATCAGCAAGGAGCCCTCAAGCCACCCAGTGGTTATGTTATGAATAATTCAGAAAAAAACTCGTCTCCCAGGGCGAATATTAATACTTACTTTATCATTCCTTCTCGAATCCGTTTAAACTGTTCTGTTGTCAAATTTCGGAATATGTTGTTTTCAGGCTGTAGGTGCCAGGAATAAAACAAATATTTACTAAATGTTAATCATCAATTATAACCAAGAAACAACTCAGCAATAGCACTGGCATTGTCAAACGATTATGTGCAAAGTCACTGATTTTAGTATGCACAAAAAAATGGATGGAATCACAGGATAAGATTTACGAAATGCTAATAAAAGTAGTCAGATCACAGATTATGATCCCCAAACATGAATAAAAATATCTGAATTCACATATATGATTCCTGAAATGATTAGAATCAAACAAGATAGTCCACAAAAGGCTAAGTAAAATCCTGGATAATGCTAAATATCACATATTGAAGGCAAGTTTGACCTATTTAATTGCTATTCAATTAGAGCATCCAATTGTACATGCATCACAAAATAAATATGTAAACAGATTTGAGAAAAAAACACAGAATGCGTATTTAGAAAGAAATCACAAATTAGGTAAATTTTGTGATGTCCCTTTGGAGAACACGCAAATTGGATAAGTTATCCTTAGCCACGCTTTGTAGCCAACTTTATATGGCCACCACTTCCTAGCCAGTTATACCTATGTACATTTTGATGATTTCATTCAAGCAAAACAATTTAAATTAATGCTTTGAAAGGCTGTTTTGAATGCATGCTATGGATCATCCATGGATGGATGGACAATAAATGCTGGGCCAGCCAGCGATGTCCACATCCCAAGAATATGCAGAGGAAAGCACACTTTGTTTTTTAAAAGTTACATTTTTATGAAATATTTAACTCTATATTATCAGGATAGGTTTTACTCACAGGACAACTTTGACGAAGTCAGAATAGTAAACTTGTTTTTTTAACATCTGGAAATTTGTCGGATATTACTGTCAAAAAGTGAACTTGAGTACTTTATAGAACTTAGCAATACAGAAGCAAACATTTTTCTGATGAAGGGTCTAGGCCCGAAACGTCAAGTTTTCCTGCTCCTATGATGCTGCTTGACCTGCTGTGTTCATCCAGCCCCACGCTTGTTATCATAGAAACGAGAGAAGGCTGTTCAGCACCCGAGCCCATTCTGCAGTTAGATAATGGCTGATCTGTACTTCAATTCTATTGGTCTTTCCATAACAAACATATATTTACCTGTCTTGAAAATTGTAATTTATCCTTCTGATAGTGTCATGACCAGAACTGCACACAGTATTCCATCTGTAACCTAACCAAATTTTCATAAAGTTGTAACAAGACTTCCTTGCTCCTATATAACAAGGTTTGGAGCTGGAGGAACACAGCAGGCCAGGCAGCATCAGAGGAGCAGGAAAGCTGACATTTCGGGTCTGGACCCTTCTTCAGAAATGGGGGAGGGGAAGGGGGGTTCTGAAACAAATAGAGAGCGGGTGGCGGTGATAGAAGATGGATAGTGGAGCAGATAGGTGGGAGGGAAGACGGACAGGTCAAGGAGGCAGGGGTGAATCTAGTAAAAGTGAGTGTAGGTAGGAAATGGGAATGGGGGTTGGTTAATAAGGTGGGAGGAGTGGATAGGTGGGAGAGAAGACAGACAGGTCAAGGAGGCAGGGATGGGGGGTGGCTGGTCTTGGGATGAGGCTGGCGGTGGAGATATTTTGAAGCTAGTAAAATCCACATTGAAACCATTGGGTTGTAGGGTTCCAAGGTGGAATATGAGGTGCTGTTCCTCCAGTTTCTGGGTGGCATCGTTGTGACACTGGAGGAGGCCCAGGATGGACATGACGTCTAGGGAGTGGGAGAGGGAGTTGAAGTGGTTCACAACTGGGAGGTGTTGTCGTTTGTCACGAACAGAGCGCAGGTGCTCCAGAAAGCTGCCTCCGAGCGGTCTCACCAATGTAGAGGAGGCCACATCGGGAACAGCAGATAAAATGTGCAGTGAACATCTGTTTAATGTGGAAGGTTTTCTTGGGGCCTGGGATGGAGGTGAGGGGGGAGGTGTAGGGGCAGGTATAGCACTTCCTGCGGTTGCAGGGAGAAGTGCCAGGGGTGGTAGGGCTAGTGAGGTGTGTGGAGCAGATGAGGAAGTCACAGCGGGAGTGGTCCCCACAGAAGGCAGATAAGGGTGGAGAGGGAAATATATCCTTCGTAGCAGGGTCAGATTGCAGGTGGCGGAGAATGATGCGTTGAATCTTCCTTGCTCCTATGTTCTACACCCCGGCTAATGAAGACAAGCATCCCGTCTGCCTTCTTCACTGTAGTGATTATACCGAGGTCAGCCAACAAGTGTTGTTAAGGAGGGAATTCCAGGAATCCGAGTCAGTGACAGTGAAGGAATGATGTTCTTTTTTCCAAAGACACTATAGTGAGTGGTTTGCAAGGGAACTTGCAGGTGGTGTTCCTAATTGGTCCAAGCACAGGGTCGTGTGATGAATGGTCAGTGAAGGCAAAAGTAATGATGGGGTTCTGGTGGATGGTTACCAAATACCATATTTCACAATGAAGTGGAACAAAGAGAAAGAAATATGCCATGAGAGCAGTGATACTGAATCTATTCTGCTTGTACTCACCATTATGACATTAAACAAATATAAAGGCATTGAAATACGTAATTGTCAATAACCAAATACCACTATATCGATGGCATAATGGTAGACTTTTGCCTTCTGTTGAAGGTCATCTACAGCCAACCTAAATTCTCCTTTAAACATACGGATACACATTTGCAAGGTACAGAAAATAATGTCCTGAAACATGTTTTAAATTTAACTTAATTTGTCTAATACATTTAATTTGGCTTTTAACCTATGACTTTCTCAGGGTTTGATGCCAAGTTACCTTTTCCAGGATCTTAAAGGCCACAGAACAATGATGGTTCTCCAGGGGAGAGATGTCATTGTATCTCAAAGCCAGTTCTGTGCGAGCATTGATCTGAGGAAAAGCAAACGAGCAGATCTTTGGTTTTCCACTAAACTCACTCGATCAATAACAAAGAGAACGTGCACGTTGATCAGTAGAATGCATTAATCACAACTTCAAAATTTCATGTGAGATAGATCTAACTCGAAATGGCATATCTTAAACTACTGTCAATCACTACCTACCACACGAGATAAAAGGTACTGCAGATGCTGGAAAATCTGAGATAACAAGCATGGGGCTGGATGAACACAGCAGGCCAAGCAGCATCATTGGAGCAGGAAAACTTGGCGCTTCAGGCCTAGACCCTTCATCAGAAATGGGGGAGGGAAAGAGGGTTCTGAAATAAATAGGGAGAGAGGGGGAGGCGGATAGAGGATGGATAGAGGAGAGGATAGTACCTACCACACAGCAGGATGTGACCAATAATCCCATGCACTCTATGGACAGAATACAACAGCAGTGCTGCAGGTCAGATGTTTCAACATAGTGTAATGATTGTAATGAGGTCAGCCAGGTGGTCATCAGAGAATATGAGTTGCCTGATTGGGGTTTTTAACCTGATTCAATCAGGGGGCCTTGGTTGACAGATACAAACAGGAGTGTCAGGGGTTCTGCTCACTCTTGGAGACAATTCTGTGCTGGCTGTATCAGTGTCATGTGCTAATCACATGTAAATAAAGTGTGACTTGATGGATGGGACATCAGCCTTCATAGAATTATTTCAGTAACAACAAGAACAAAACATGCCTTTGAAGAGATTTGCTTGCAACAGTCGTCTTTGAGTTGGGGTAATCATTTCTGGAATCATGCCGTTATTTTGGAAGCTTGACTTATTCATTCCTGTCAAAGACTGAGCCCAGTATGAAGAGGGAATGCATTACCTTTTCCAGGCAAATGACATTGGGGCAGATGAAATGCAATGAGCAATTCCTCGGACACCTTGTGGACCCGCAGCTCTTTCAGTTATTAGGAGTCTAACTTTCCCAGAGGCACCATGTATTAAAAGCTTTCAAGAGTTGATGGATTTATGAACCCAAGCCTCCTCTAATTCTGAGATACTACCAATTTTACTCAACAGTTTGAGAACCAGGGGAATTTGCATCAGGATTTTTGAGGAGGTTAAGACGAGTGGCAGAGGCATGTGATATTGGATTTAACCCTACGTGAGATGCTGAGAGACTGTTTGGTATTTGAGATTAATGATGTGACCATGCAAAAGTGCCTACTGGCTGAAACCCAACGGGACTTCAGGCACTACAACTGGCTTTGTCATTAGACAATAAACCTAATCTTAATTCAATAAACCTAATTCTAATTCTAGGAAATGTGACAAGGCAAGTAGAGCACATGACTCACAGGGTATTCCAATGGAAGTGGACACGCTCGCCAGGCCAACTGAGCTTGGGGAACACCACCTGAGTGAAGGCAATTGCATAGGCTCATTCAGGACATATCCTGAACAGAGGGACTCACTGTCAACCTACAGCAAAACCTGAAAACAAAGCCAAGTTTCGGCCAAATGATTAAAATTTTCTTCAGGATCTAAGTCAGCAAGCCATTTTAGTTGCTGCCAGTATGTGGACTAGAAACAGGAAAAGAGTCCTACTAGGCCTGAATTGAGTAAGAGAACTCATAGGCTGGTATCTAGGAGAGTGCACACCCTACAGCTGGTTTGGATCAGTTAAATTGCTTAGTGACATCCAAATCAGAACCAACCTAAATAATATCTGGATAAATGGTCATCCAGTTCTAATGGAGGTCAATTGTGGCATGGCTATATTAGTGATGTGGAACCAGTCTTTACCAAAATTTGCTTTGGACTCCAGCCCTTAAGTTCGCATAACCTCGGCCAGGCTGAGAACCTATACCGGGGAGCCCCTTACAGATTAACGGTACCCCTACGTTCATGGTCGCTTATGAGAAGCAGTTGGTTCAGTTACCACTGATTGTAGTAAAAGGCTCAGACCCAAGCTTGTTGGGGCAAAATTGGTTGAGAAAAATTCAACTTGATTGGCTAAACATTTTCTGATCAGAAAGTGGCTGCCTGAGTGAAGTCCTAATGAAATACTCAGAAGTTTTTCAGAAGGTCTAGGGACTATCGAAGGGGCCAAGGTCACCTTACATGTTGACCGAGAAACAATTCCACGATTCTGCAAGACCCGTCCAGTGCCATTTGTCTTATGGGCAAAAGTAGAGGCAGAAATCTGGAGGCTGGAATGTGAAGGAATCATCAAACCGGTGTAGTTTCTGGAATGGGCAGCACTGGTCACACCGATTGTGAAGCCTGATGAGTCAGTTCACCTTTGCAAAAGGTAAACCACTTTTTTGCAGCTGGATAAATACCCAATGCCTCACATAAAGGACTTATACACAACACTGGCGGCAGGGCTGTCCTTCATGAAGCTGGACATGAGCCATGCTTACCTGCAATTTCGGTTAAATAAGGATCCCCAGAATTATGCTACAATTAATACCCATAAGGGTTTGTACCAATATTTGAGTCTGCCTTTTGGGGTATCATCAGCCTATGCTATTTTCCAGCAGAGAATGGAATTCATTTTACAAGATCTACCCTGGATCACCATTTATCTGGCTGATATGCTAAAAACTAAGAAGACCAATAAAGAGCATTTAGAGAACTTTGACATGGTGCTTAAATGTTTCTCCAAAGGGGTGTACACCTTAGGAGAGAAAAATCTGTGTTCCAGGCACCCCAAGTGACCTGCTTTGGCTACAGAATCGATAAGACCTGGTTACACCCATTGGAGGATAAAGTGAGGATGATCAAAGGTGCCCCGGCTCCCCTCTGTGTACCAGAACTTAGGTTTTTCCTTGGGCTGGTGAATTATGACAGAAAATTCATACATAACCTGGCCTGCATCTTGGCACCCTTACATCTGTTATTGAAAAACGGTCAGCCTTGGAAATGGTCTCATAGCCAAGATGTAGCCTTTAGGGAAGTGAAGAAGCAGCTATTGTCATCTGAAATATTGACACACTACGATCCCAAGCGAGATGTGGTGCTAACATACGATGCTTCCCGGTAGGGTATTGGGGTAGAGTTTGCTCATGATAGCATATGCTTCCCAGAGTTTGGCTGATACCAAATGCAAATATGCCCAGATAGAGCAGGAAGGTTTGGTGGTCATCTTTGGTATGAGAAAGCTCTGACTGTACCTTTAAAGTTATAAATTTGTAATAGTAACGGGCCACAAACCCCCGCTAGGGCTACTTAAAGGGAATGGGGTCATGCCGCCCACATCTTCAGGTCGAATTCAGCAGTGGGCTCTTATTCTGAGTGCATACAATTATAAATTGGAAAACAATTATAAATTGGAAAATAAGGCCAAGTGGCAAATGTGGATGCCTTGTGCCACCTCCCACTGGTGGATACACTACCAGTGGTGCCACCACTAGAAGAGCCCATTCTGATTTCAAACTTTCTGGATACCCTTCTGGTCATCGCTGACAATATCACACTGTGTACACAAAAAAAATCGCGTCCTGACAAAACTAAAATGGTGTTGGGGGAAGTGAAAGGGCCATCACAACCAGAACTGAAACCTTTCTGGCCCTGGCAAGATCAGATCACTACAGAGGATGGCATATTATTATGGGGAGCAAGAGTGATTGTCCCGAGCAAAGCCTCGGGACAATCCTGGGCAAACCAGGCTTAAGAGGCGGGCTACAGTCTGATACAGTATCTGAGACAGAGTCACAGGACCCAGAACTGGTGCGGAAACACCCCAAGAGAAGATACATGAAAAAGAATGGGCCTATGTTCCAGGATTTAGAAGGAGAGGGATGTAGTGAATGGAATAAGGTCAGCCAGGTTGACCTCATAGAATATGAATTCCCTGATGGGGGCTGTTAAACTGGTCCAATCAGGGAGCCCTCACTGACAGATATAAACAGGAGTGCCAGCAGTTTTGTTTACCCTCGGGGCCGGCCCTGAGCTAGCTGGGTCAGTGTCAAATACCACACAAGTGTAAAGAAAGGATGAAAGGGATATTGGCCTCTGTGGAGTTATTTCACATAACTTCCCACTAACCATGATCCATGTGTAATCTTATTTTCAAACAAAAACCGACATTATTGTTTTACAAATCCTTGTTGTGTGGTTGGTATTTTTACAACAAAACAGAATATATAATACACTGTACCAAATTCACATCTCCAACATAAAGATTACAGAGGCACTACTATTTAAGAAAATTGTAGTCAGGTATAATGCAAGTAAGTTTTCTGCATGCGTATTAACTAAAGTTATGCCATTTGTAAATAATGTCCTTATTATTTTGTAATGACATCTTGACAGTAACAAATAAATCCAATGATCTTTGAAGTCTTGTTGAAATAATAAGTAGGTGATAAACCTATAAATGTAAAATCCCATGCACCTCCAGTTCCATAGCAACTAGGTTCAGTACATTAGGTTTTAAATATGCCTCAATTTCTCAGCTTCTTGATCTGATCAGCCACATTTTATCTCTGCTGTAGCAAAGGATGGGTCTGTTGGGATTAGCAGGTGGATAAATTTTGATTGAAGATATGGAAGACAGTATCTAAAATTTGGATCATCCAAAGATAAAGTCTTTTTCTAAAAACAAATGAATGATTAAGGAACATTTCCATTAAAGACCAGAGTGGATTAGCACCATTGTTGTAACATTGATGTGCAGTTGCTTTAACTTGGATCTTGGCACTAAGCACAGTCTACAACTTTACCATTCTCAATAAGTTGAACCATTTTAGGAGCATGTTGTGTTTGTCATTTGAGTGCATTAGGAGATGCGTACCGCCTCAAATCTGCTGGTAATTCAAATTACCAACAGCTCCAAAGTCTATTCACACTCTACTGTCAGCAAGGTAGATGTGCCTTCCTCCTAGACCTGTCTGAGGTGCAGATATCTAATGAACATAAAAGATATTTGACAGTCTCCTGTGGACTATACAGTTACTATCTTTACAGCACCAGTAACTTTGAGAGATACTGTTATGAGATAAGAAAATAGACCACGTGTCACATCTGATTACTTTTCTACTCCTGATGTGAAGCTGAGTTTACACATCCTGTTTTTAATCTTCCCAGTCTATCAGAGATTACAAATATCAGGTGGGTCCTTCTTGTCATTTCTTCATTCACTCGTGAGATGTGGGCTATTGCCTGGCCATTGTTTGTCACTAATTGCCTTTGAGAAGATGGTGGTGAGCTGCTTTAGAATTATCATCATCGAATCATAGAATCCCTACAGCGTGGAAGTACACCATTCAGTCCCTCACGTCCACAATGACCGTCCAAAGAACATCCTGCCCAGACCCAGCTCCTACCTGTAACCATGCACTTCCCATGGTTAATCCACCTAGCCTGAACGTCCTTGTACACTATGGGCAATTTAGCGTGGCTAATTCACCTAACCCACCCATCTTGGAACTGTGGGAGGAAACTGGAGCACGTAGAGGAAACCCATGCAGAATGTGCAAACTCCACATAGACCTCGCCTGAGGTTAAAATCAAGCATGAGTCCCTGGCACTTTGAGGCAGCAGTGCTAACCACTGGACCACTGTGCTGCACTGCTTTCTCACAGTGCTGTTAGAGAGGGTACTTCAGGATTTTAGCACAATGACAGTGAAGGGACAGTGAAGGGACAGTGATATAATCCCAAGTCAGAGGTATCAGGTTTGAAAGGTACTGTTGAAGGAGTGTGGGTGAGTTGCTGCAGCTTATCTTGGGGATGATACTGCCACTATGCATCAGTGGTGAAGAATGTGAGTGTTCAAGGGCGTGGATGTGGTGCCAACCAAGTGTGATGTTACATCCTGGACAGTGTTGATCTTTGTGTGTCATTGGAGCTGTTCTCATTCAGGCAAATGGAGAGTATTCTAGCACACTGCTGACTTGTACCTTAATTGTTGATAGTGAACAGCCATTTGGGAGACAGGCCCAATGGTGATAATCCCATAACATGAAAAGCTAAACTCTGAACCAAAGAAAGGTTTGATACAGTACCAACGACCTACAACCCAACAAGCAGTAAGGTTTTGTCTGCCCTTGGTCCATCAATTACTCACAATGATAGACCACAGAAACTCAGAAATGCTATCATGGAGGCCAGGAGAGAAGGAATCTTCTGATCTTCCAGGAATAATTAAAACCTACATACTGAGCCTGTGGCAGGAAAATATAAAAATACTGGAAAATTAAGCTTATTGACCTTCCTGGATTTCATTGTCCAATTGTAAACAGCGATATAACATGGTGGCTTGGGTATAGTAATTTTCCAATTTGCACGAACACAGCAGTGAAGGCTATGGGCTACAAACAGAGGGTTTCGCACACAGGTACTGTATTAAATTAAGGCTGTGCTCGTCTATTATTTATCACTCCCAACTTAACTATTTAGATTGATCTAGTTTCTGCAATAAGAAGCCAGACACATACTTTGGTATACTTTAAGGATAAAGTGTGAGAATGTTTGTAAATAGGGAAACAGTCCATGATGTGCAAGTAATGAAGGAATCCAAATATTTGATAGCAAACTTCTGCCTTTTTCTGCCATTACTATTAATGTAATCAGAAAAATATTCATTGATTACATAAATTGCATAAATAATCAAACATGTGTGCAAAACAGTGCTGTGTAAACATTGTTCCAAAGGATATTATTACCTGATATGCATTGTTATAGCCTGGATGGTCCAAATCATGGCATATTGCTGAGGTGAGCATGGTTAGGATATCAATATCGTCCATTTTGTTTTGAAGATCGGTTAACCAGATCAACCCATACATCTGTATGAAGCCAAATAAGACACACAATGAAATAAGTCCTAAAGAACAGACTGAATGTTCCAACATTGTGGTGACATTTCAATTTCAGTTCCATGGATAGTTTCTCTTCGTGAGGCCTGGCAGCATTTCTCACATAATTCCCTGCTGTTCACCTCACTAAGTACATATGCCGCCTCCACGGCGACGTTCTAGTGCACTGGTACAGTTAGCAGCGGTAGAGGTGCTCATCCATGCAGGGACCTTCCACATTCACTCTATGGGCACTATATTTAAACCCCATTTCAAACACGGCAAGCCATGTACTGGCCTTCACACAGCAGTATGGCAGCTCAATACCATGTCTGAGAGGTATAAGTTGGTACATGAGAGGGATCTGGAGATCCTTGTGGAATGGGCTGTACAAAGGAAGGCCATCTGCTTTCTGCAGCAGTCCCCGAGGTGAGTTACTTCTGCAGGATTCCTAGCCTCTGACCTGTTCTTATCATCACAGATTTTATATGGTTTCTTGGGCGGGTATTATTCAGCAATGATAATGCCATTGAATGTCAGGGGTGAGGGAGATTGTTAGATTGTCTCTTATATTGATTTATTCCCGGTGTTCCTGGTCTATTGGGTTCACTCTGGATATCAGTAACTCAAGTCAGTTCTGACAACAGAATATACCCAATGCTCTTCAGTAAAGCAAACTACACTACAAAAAATACAGCAAAAAATCTTATGCCTGCCATGCTTACAATCCCAAATCAACCATTTAAGTGGACTTCTCCAAGGATCAGACAAAAACAGGTGATCAACCTGTTCTGTCCCAACCTCCAGCTGCTGCTCCCCTCCTAAGCTGCCTGACCATACTCGGGGGCAAACTTTCTTTATACCTTTTTTCCCATACGGACACGCAATGCATTGAAGACTTTACACTGTCTGGTCTCCAGCAAATGATTACATTGACCACTGGCAAATATCACAAACATGTCATCTACTAAGGCCAATTTGATTCATTGATCACTAAGGCTTGTGTACCTCTCCCTGGAAACAGGCTTATCTTTTGGACTTCATGAACTTTGACCTCAGGCCAATTTGTTCAGGATGCTCACCACCTTCATGCCGTCCAACCAACTGTTTACACAACAAACTTCCACGACAGTCATAAATTTAGCTGATAAATAGTTCACATTATTACATCTGATTCACCGTGATGGTTTTAAATGGAATTTAAGCTTTTCGGAAACAAAACTTCAGCTTTTACGTGGCAATTCAGTTCATTACGGCTGAGTTACAACACTCAATGTAAACACACACAAATTCTTTCAGCACAACTGACTGATATAGTGGCTTGCTGGTTAGTACTACTGCCTCACATGGCCAAGGACCTGGGTTCAATTCCAGCCTGGGATGACTGTCTATGTGGAATTTACATGTTCCCCCTGTGTCTGTGTGTGTGTTTCTCCTAGGTGCTCTGGTTTCTTTCCAAAAGTAGATTGGCTGAGCTAAATTGCCCTATGGTAGGTTGGCTGGGGCAAATACAAGGATTATGGGGGTAGGGTGGGATACTCCTCAGATGACTGGTGCAGGCATGATGTTCCAAGTAGGGGTTGCATAATAAGACAGGAACGTGTTAAAACCAGTGACCTTTCTGATCAATATGTCATCACTAGGATTTTATTTAATTTCACGGAACTAATTTAAATTTTAGGTTAGTATCTACACTCAAGATGGTCATTTCCTGGCACTTGTGTGGTCTGTATGTTACTTGCCACATTTCAGCCCAAGCCTAGATATCATCAATATAATTCAATATCTGAAGAATTGTGACCAGTGCTGTGTGCTGTGCTGTCATGGGCAAATATCCCCAGTTCTGACCTTATGATGAAGGGAAGGTAATAAATGAAGCAGCTGAATGTGGTTAGGCCTAGGACACTACCCTGAGGGAGTCCTGCAGAGATATCCTGGAGCTGAAAATACTGAACTCCAACAAGCACAACCATCTTTCTTTGTGCTGGATATGACTCCAATCATTGGAGAGTTTCCCTGATTCACATGAAGCAGTAAAAGACGACAATATGATGAGGAACCTCAGCAAAGGTGTCCTGGAGCTTCTTAATCATTCAACTCAGGACCATCACCAACTTTCCTTTGGCAACTCACCCCCACGTTCTCCAGGGCAGTTAGGGATGGACAACAAATGATGGCCTTGCCAATGATGCTCACGTGACACAAAAGATTTTTAAAGCAATTTTTAGCTTCTAGCAAGTATTCTGTAAACATGTGCAAGTTGATGGTATGGCAACTGTCATCTTGCAAAGTTCTAAAATATTCACAGAGAGTACAGACAGTTTATTTGAGTCTGCCTTCAGCAAACATG
This sequence comes from Ginglymostoma cirratum, assembly GCA_024137785.1. Taxonomy (NCBI): domain Eukaryota; kingdom Metazoa; phylum Chordata; class Chondrichthyes; order Orectolobiformes; family Ginglymostomatidae; genus Ginglymostoma; species Ginglymostoma cirratum. The sequence goes on from JAHRHZ010000144.1 coordinate 80,166,271, forward strand.
GTAAGTGTTAGACAAACACAACAACACTAATCAATATTAAAAATATAGAGAGAGAAAGAGATGCCAGTTATATACAACAGAATGTGTGAAGATCTTACTATTAATTGTAAACACATGTTTTAGAAATTGGTGGGTGCCTCATAAATGCACACATTGAAATTTCCATTTTCATTAAATTCCAATGTAATTTTAATACCAAATAGGAGAAATCCAGACAATTAAGTATGTTAGCAAAGTCCCTATCCCAGGAGAAAAGTATTTTTAAAATGGATAGGGTAAATAAAAAGAAACTGTTTCAATTGGCTAAAGCTTCAATAGCCAAAGGATATAGAGTTGAGGGACTTGACCTTTCAATCAGAGACATGATAAAGAAAATTATTTTCATGCTGTGAGTAATTAGGATTTGAATGATAATCTGAAAGAATGGTACATACAGATTCAAGAGTAAACTCAAGGGAACTGCACAAGTGGGAAAGAAAAAGAGATGAAAGGTTATGGGGAAAGATCAAGGGAATGCGAATTATTGCACTGCTCATCAAAAGAGATGGAATTAATACACAAACTGGCCTTTTTTTTGCAGAGTGGTTCCATGTCTTCACTAGGGTACAGGCCATTATAGATAGGCTGATACTATTCTTATGTAACATTGACATACATGCAGCTCCAGTGGTATTCACTGACTGTTAATCTGGTGGGAGAACCCTGGCAGGTTTTGCCTACCTAACCCGGTGGCATGAAGACCAACTGCAACACCATGTCCCTCAATGCCATTCCAGCTGAGCTGATCATCCAATGCAGAATAGGCACCAAAACTGAGACTTCATTGAAAAATCTATCAGTAAAGCTGCAGAAGATTCTTGAGAAATAATTTGAAGTTGTTTCCAGGCAATTTTTGACATTTATTACTAAGGGATTCATAAACTCTTAAATGCAAATGAATGCATTACATACAAAAAGCTTACACTTTTAAATATGATCTGCACTGGTCTTTTATTCATAATGTTCTTAAAATTAGTCACTGCTGATAATTACATAGTATTTGATATTAATATGTACTGTTAATCCTCAGAATGTAATTTCCTATCAAGCTCACAATGCAGTTCCAAGATATAACACATATCTTTTCATGACACTTCTAATGAATGTGATTTTTCCATTTAACCCAATCTAATTTTTATCTCCCATTATTCTTTCATAAGGTGTGGGTATTTTGCCTATCAGTAACTGCCCTTGAAACAGATGGCTTGCTTGGTCATTTCAGAGGGCATTTAACAATAAACCATATCGCTGTGGCTGTCACATGAAATCTAGATGTGGTAAGAATGGCAGGTTTCCTCCGCTTAAAGAACCAGTTTGGTTCTTACCACAATCAGGAAGGATTCTATGGTGTCCATTACTAAGACTAGTTTTATATTGCAGATTTATTCATTAAACTTCAATTCCACCAGCTGCTATGATGGGATTTGATCTCATAGCATTATTTTAGCCATCTAGATTTCAACCACACCACCTTCACCCCATTGCCCAGTTGATCAGTTTAAACTTAGTGGAGTCATTGGCCCTGGTATTAATCGAAAAGCAGCTTCTAAGACAGGATTGGTTAGAACCTCAGCATATTTATCAGGTGATAGCGCACTGGTGACCAATGGGAAGTCATTCAATCAATTTAGATTTTATAACATATTAAAGTAGAGATATTCGGGGCTTTTTAAAAGAATGATAATTGTTGAGACATCACTTGATAACCTCATTGGCTTAGAACTTCTGCTGGGAGTGCCACTGGAACATTAAATCGGTTTAGGGAAGATGAAGTTATATTCAATTTTCCATGCAACGTAATTTTCATTAGTCCAGAAATTAAACCTTCAGTAAATCAGTGCAATAGCACTGTTTAATTTACTGCAATTGATTTGTGTCAAGAACATGACATCACTCAGAATCACAAACGAGAATAGAATTGTAAGGCAATGAACAATTCTTTAACTAACTGATTTCATGCACCTTTTATTCAGTTAAATTGATCGTTTTGTTCTATCCTTGGTAAACAAGAATTGTGACCAACAAACAATTGGAAGCCACACAGGTAACTAAGGGCAATGTGATGGACACATCCAAACACATAAGCTCGCCTTCAGATCTTGGAGGAGGATAGCCCCAGTTTTGTGAGTGGTTTGGCTTTGAACGGTATAAAAGTCAATGGATACGCAAGTGAAAAGTAGGGAAGATCACAACTCACTTTTAAAATTCTGCAATATTTCACACTATTTCATTCAATCCCATTCAGATTACACTGAGATTGGTCAGAAATCATCCACAATTCTCCAGATCATTGGCATTGTGGAACTGAGTAACACAGAACTGCAAGACTCCAGACTACAGAGGTTTGTTTCATTTGAGCTAATCTCCACAATTTACAATTAGCTTCATTGCTCCTGGATTAGATGGATCATGAAACTGCCTGGGTGAATAGTGTCTGAATGTATAGACTGAATCAACATCAGCCTTGGCTGTAAAGACCTCTGTAGTTGGACAGCTTTCTGATACTCACTGCTCAGCCTCACTCATGTGAAACGGATTATTGGGTAGGATATCAAAGGTCTATTGCTGTCTGTTGAACTATAGCCCAAACGTGTGTCAGCCCCTTCAAGAGATAAGATAACAATTCTATTGTTTTCCAGAGTTGTGCAAAAGAAGCAAATTGCGATTATATTCAAAAAAGAAATGTAGCAAAAATGAAGATAACAAACCAAACATATCTCCACTTTGGAGTCCTGGGAGACAATTTTAATCTGATTTACCATGTGGGAAACCCACAGGATCAGGCAGGACACTGATTTTACAACCCACCCAGTATTGCACATTGACTTCAATGAAGTACGAAAAAGGGTGAGTTCCACACCAGCATTGCACCCAATATTATCAGTGTCCTACCACCATGTAAGGTTAAATTTTTTCCCTTAGCACCAGTAATTATCTTACCATCTGGGTGACACAGAAGCAATGCTTGAAGTTATGGAAGGGAATGTTGTTATAATGGCGGTACACCTCAAAAAGGAATTGTTGCAGGACCTCCATTTCAATGTTGAATTTGCTCATGAAATCCAGGTCTATGTACATCAGCTGAAGGAGCACCATGATCTCTGCATCTTCCCATTGCCTGGTGTGAAATGAGTCGTGAGGTTAGCACAAAATAACCACCGGTGTCAAAACAAAGAACCATTTTGGGTGCATTTGCATTCAACTATCAATCTGAGACTGGTAGTTCAAGTTCAAGCTCATGCCCAACAAAACAAAATTTATAATACCTTGTCAGAATTATAACAGCCTTGCCCTGGGGGTAAGCAATTGACAGATCTAGAGACATGTATATGTAGACAGATTTCTCCCCCAATAATGGAATGTAAATGTTTAAAAAAAATAATATTCTTCACAGGAGCAATGGTTCAGTCGTAGTATTTACCAAAAAACAGACAAGATAGGGAGTGAAAGATTGGAAAGGAATGATAAGAGAAGGATGACGTATCAGAAAAGCTCTCTTTGCATCTCCAATTGGACTTCAAAGTTGTGAAGAAGGGTCTCGGCCTGAAACGTCAGCTTTCCTGCTCCTCTAATGCTGCTTGGCCTGCTCTGTTCATCCAGCTCTACACCTTGTTATTTCAAAGTTGGCATTCACTTTGAAAATTTATTCACTTTTTTAATTTCAAAAATATACCTTATTTATAAAAAAATTTCTACATATATACTTTGTCACAAAAGCAGTTTGGTTCTGTACATTTGCATAATAAGTAAATAACCAAAACATTGGATTTTGACTCTATCCAAACAAAAAACCCAAAGACCTCTCTTACACATACAAACTGATATCTACATATATGGAGGCACTGGGAGGGTCCCATAATTAAATGGACCTCCATTTACCTTCAACAGGAAGACCTCAGACAAATTTATTCACAATTATCAACATTGTCTGGCATTGTGAGAATTTGGGTTTTTTTGTTATTAACTTCAAAAAGGCTACTGTTGGCAAAGAGCTTTCCAAAGAGAGTGACTCTTAAATCCATATGATTACCCATGCCCTCTATGTTCCAGGCCTCATAAATGTGAAAAAAAAGGACTCCTACACAAATCTTTGATAACAAGCATGGGGCTGGATGAACACAGCAGGTCAAGCAGCATCATAGGAGCAGGAAAACTTGACGTTTCGGGCCTAAACCCTTCATCAGAAATGGGGGAGGGGAAGAGGGTTCTGAAATAAATAGGGAGAGAGGGGGAGGCGGATAGAGGATGGATAGAGGAGAGGATAGGTGGAGAGGAGGCAGACAAGTCGAAGAGGCG
>JAHRHZ010000144.1:80175605-80218889 GCA_024137785.1 Ginglymostoma cirratum
CACTACCTCCCACTCCATCTCCAAAATGCTGGAGAAATTTATTCCAAAGACTCTGAGTCAATGTGTCCCAAACAAGAGACATGTATTTAAAAACCAACAAAAGCCAAAAAAAGGGAGAAGATAAACTTTCAAGTTGAACTTGCACATAATATCAAGACAGACAGCAAGAACTTCTTCAAATATAAAAAAAGAAGAGTAGCCAAAGTTAACATTGGCCCCTTTGGGAATGAGGCTGTTGTAATGATAATGAGGAACCAAGAAATAGAGAAGTTGATCAAATGCTTTGCATCTGTCTTCACTGTCAAAGTCTCAGATAGGGGAGATGATAGCCTAGTGGTATTATTGCTGGACTGTTACTCCAACGACCCAGATAATATTCTGGGAACCTGGGTTCAAATCCTGCCATGTCAAATGGTGGAATTTGACTTCAGTTTAAAAAAAGCACTGGAATTAGGAGTCTAATGATGACCATGAATCCATTGTCAATTATCAAGGAAAATCCCATCTGGTTCACTCATATTCTTTGGAGAAGGAAACTGTCATCCTTATCTGGTCTGGTCTACATGTGATTCCAGACCAATAGCAATATGGTTGGCTCCTAACTGCCCTCCGGGCAAATAGAGAATTGCCTGGCTAACAATGCCCTCATCCTCTGAATGAATAAAACAAATTCCAAAATTATGTATTTTACATAATTAAATAATCAAGGGGCAAAAGAAGGAGAGGAATTAAATACAACGTCTATCATTTGATAAAATGTTTAAGGGGAAGTAATGAGGGTAAATACCGATGAATACCCTGGACCTGATAGGATGCATCCTAGTCTATTAAAAGAAGTAGCTGCAGAGACAGTGGATGCACAAGTAATAATCTTCCAGAAAAAAAAGTACATTTAGGCCAGTTGGCTGTTATTGAGAGAACTTCATAATGTATTATAAAGGATATAATAGTGGAGTATATAGAAATTCATAATATGATCAAACAGACTCAGCATAGCTTCACAAAGGGGAAATAATGCCTGACAAATTGATTAGAATTCTTTGAGAAGGCAACAAGCAGGAAAGAGTAGGGGAAGCAGTGGGTGTATTCCATTCTGTGTGACTATATCAAGCTGTTGCTTGACGAGTCTGTGAGACAGCTCTTCCAATTTTGGCAGAAGCTCTCAAATGTTTCACTGTTCTTAGTTGTTTTAATCTTCTAGAGGCAAGTTTAACACTGCTGTTAGTGCTGTTCCCTTTTTAATGGTTGGTTGCTGTATTCACAGATTCTGATGAAGGGTCTAGGCCCGAAACGTCAAGCTTTCCTGCTCCTATGATGCTGCTTGGCCTGCTGTGTTCGTCCAGCTCCACACCTTGTTATCTATAGTTTGGGATTATGTTCAGCATGGACTGGTTGGACCAAACAGTCTGTTTCTGTGCTGTATGGCTATGACTTGATGATTCTATCTGTCTTTACTTGGGAGCAGGAAGGTGCAAGTACAGAATTTGAGATAATGGACTGTGAAGTTCTTGAGCTGATTGATTAAGAAGTGGGGAGGTTTTGGAGGTTTTGGGAAATTTAAATGTGGACAAACCTCCTGCTCCAGATGAGTTATATCCCAGGCTGCTGTAGAAGGTGAAGAAAAAAATTTACAGCGGTCCTTACCCAAAATTTTAAATGTCTCTGGCACCGAGGAGGTGCCAGATGACTGGAGAACAACTAATGTGGTTCTACTTTACAAGAAGGGTGATCGAAATAGACCAGAAAACTGTAGATCAGTGAGTCTAACATCAGAGACAGGGAAACTGAGTCTAACATCAGTGACAGGGAAACTATTGGAGAAAATAATGGAGGAGAAAATTAACTCTCCATTTAGAGAGGCAAGGTTTGATCAGGGATAGTCAGCATGGCTTTGTTAGACGGATGTCATGTTTAACAAATCTAGTGGAATTTTTTGTGGAAGTGACCAAGTGTTTGGATGAGGGCAGTTAATGTACTTTATATGGATTTCAGAAAGGCTTTTGAAATGTTCCACATGTGAAACTGTTAAAGCAGGTAAAAGTTCATAGAGTCCCAGGTAACTTGACAAGATGGATCCCAAATCAGCTTAGTGAAAGGAGACAGAGGGCAGTTGAAGAAGGCTGTTTGTGTGACTGGAGTTGGTTGTATTTTTTCCTCTATTCATTCACGGGATGAGGGCGTCACTGCCTAGGCCTGTATTTATTGCCCATCCCTAATTGCCCAGAGGGCAGTTAAGAATCAACCACATTGCTGTGGGTCTGGAGTCACATGTAGGCCAGACCAGGTAAGGATGGTGGTTTCCTTCTCTAAAGGACATTAGTGAACCAGACGGGTTTTTCCCAACAATTGACAATGGATTCATGGTAATTGTTAGACTCTTAACTCCAGATATTTATTAAATTCAAATTTCGTGCTGGGATTCGAACCCTGGTCCCCAAAACATTATCTGGGTCTCTGGATTAACAGTCCAGCGATAATACACTAGGCCATTGCCTCCCCATAGTGGCATACCATAGGGATCAGCACTGGGTCCCTTATTGGAGTCATAGAGTTGTACAGCAAGGAAACAGACTCTTCAGTCCAACTCACGTGCTGACCAGATGTTCTGAATTAATCCAGTCCCATTTGCCATTATTTGGCCCAGATCCCTCTAAACTCTTCCTATTCATGTACCCAACCAGATGCCTTTTAAATGTTGTAATTGTACCCACCTCCTCCACTTGCTCTGGCAGCTCATTCCATACACTCACCACCCTCTGTGTGAAAAAATTTCCCCTTGGGTTCCTTTTATATCTCTCCCTATTGTTTGTGATATTCATAAATGGTGTAGATAAGAATGTCGAGGGTGATAAGTAAGCTTTCAGATGGCACAAAGATTGGCTGCGTGTTTGACCATAAAGAGGAAGATGTTACATTCTGGGACAATATAAACAGATTGATTTGGTAGGCAGATCGATGGCAGATGGAATTTAACATTAATAAATGTGATGTGATGCACTTTGGAAAAAGGAACAAGACAAGGGAGTACTCAATAAATGGCAAGACACGAGGAACCTCAGAGGAACAGAGGGATCTCGGGGAGCTTGTCCACAGATCCCTGAAGATGGCAGGACAGGCTCATAAGGTAGCCAAGAAAGGATACAGGATTTTTGCATAGCAAAAATTATAGCATAGGTTGTAAGAGAAGGGAGGTTATGCCGGAGCTGTACAGAACACAGAGGGCCATAGCTAGGCCACAGCTGGGGTACTGTGCACAGTTCTGGTCGCTACAATACAGCAAGGAGATCATTGCACTGGATGGGGTGTAACGCAATTCACCAGGTTGTTGCTTGGGGTGGAGCATTTCAGCTAAGAGAAGCTGTATAAGCTCAAATTGTTTGCTTTTGAGCAGAGAAGTTTGAGTGGGTCCTCCTAGGCGTGTATAAGATTATGAGGGGCATGGACAGGGTGAATACAAATTAGCTGTTCCCCTTAATTGAAGGGTCAATAACAGGGGTAATGCTTTTAAAGTGAAAGACAGGAGGTTTTGAGGGGATCTGAGGAAAAGATTTTTCACCTAGTGGGTGGTGGTGGTCTGGAATGCACCTCCTGGAAGTGTAGCTGAGGTGGGAAACCTGACAATCATTAATGAGTACTTGGATGAGCACTTGAAGTGTCATACAATTCAAGACAAGGGCTAATGTGGGGAAGTGGGATTAGTGTATATTTCTGGTGGTACATACTTGATGGACCAAAGGGCCTCTTCTGTAATGCATGATTCTATGAGTGGAAAGTAACGAAAGTGGGTTCACTCAACTGTTTTTTTTTCAGGACAGTCCTGAAGAATTAAACAGGATGATCATCAAAAGAATAAAACAGGATGATCATCAAAAAAGGAGTATTTATCTGTAATTTCAGTTCATGATCTCAATAAAGGCTAAGACTGCAATGGAAGGTTCACATCTGTGAACTGCACAGTTTTCTGACCATTATCAAGTATTTCACAGCAGTATGATGAGAGGCCATCTTAGAAGATCAAAATGTGTATGAAGTATATGACTTGCAGCAGATCTTGGAATAACATTGCATGAGTAGCCTCTGGCCACCAGAGAACACCTGTGATTGAAATGTGTTATCAGGAAGTAAAAGTGAAGAGCACCAATCCACGATTCTTTATGCATAATATGATGTAAATTGTGTGATTTATATACAGTATATATAATATTATTATTCATATATCATTGTTAATAAGGATTTTTGGATTTTGAAGTAGTGACATATGGGTTTTTCTTTGTCTCTGAAAGAATTAATTATTAACTTAAGAATGTTTCTTTAGCCATGGTGATATTTTTAAACAGTTTGTGAGGGTCTGTTTTTAAAACTAAATCGTATTTGTATTTACTTTAGAAAAGTCGACAATGTAGCAAGGTAAATAATTGTTAGAAATTTCTGAACTTTTTCAAGCTAAGGGGAAACACCCGTGGCTTAGAGAGAGACATCTTCAGTTTTACTTTCAGTTTTGGGCAGTTCTGCAGGACTCATTTGTCACAGTATTATTGCAAATGTGACTCACAATTACACTAACTTCATCTTTCACTAACAACATCACCCACCTCCTTTTCTGTTTTGTCAATCCTTCTTAAAGTTTGAATGTTCTTGGATGTTCAATTCCTGGCCTTAGTCATCCTTCAGCCATGTCTTTGCAATTGTAGTTATATTGTATCCAAATCCAACCATTTGTACTTTTATTCCATCTACCTTACAGAGAATGCTGTATACATTCAGATACAGTAACTTTAGACTTCTCTTTTTGACATTTTGCAAATTGTTTCACACTCCAGCCCCATTTGCTGCTAACCCTTGTTTCCTCTGCCTTCTACTTTTGTTTTCTCCTTTTCTAACTTTCATTCCCATCTTTGTTTCCCTCACTTTCTCCTCCTACTCAGGTTCGCATGACCCACCACTCTGACTTAAACCCTTCTCCCCAATTCCAAGATGGCACCAGCATCAAGAGACACCTTGCGAGCTCCCTACAGCAGATCCAACTCAAACATTTTTTATAACCGTTCTACACTTTTAAACTTAAATTACTATTATCTGTAAAAATTACTAATAATGTTCTTTTATATCTAATTACAGGTTTAAGGATCCTACGGTCATACAGGTACAAATACTGGTGACGCTGGACTTGCAGATCCAGGATAGACCCACCGGCTTTCTGCAGGGCCCATGATGACACCAACCCGAACCCCTCACACTGCAGCGACCTGACCACAACCCAGAACGGAAACGGCCCTGACAGCTACTCCACCCAGCAAAGGCCCAACCAACACAAGACCAGAAGCAAGGCAAACCCTAGGAGGCCCAACTGGCCCAGGCCTGCTCCCCGATCCCCTAACTACCAGACCCCACAGAGGCCCAGCCCAACCAGGCTCAACTCACTTACCTGCAGGAAAAGAAGGCTCGCTCCACCACCACCTGGGAAAAACCCAAGAATGAAAATTTCACCACCGCAACCCATCCCCAAGGAGACCAGACCAGCCCAGGCCTGACCTACACCCTTGCAGCATCCTGCCCCGGGGGAGGGCCAGCCCAACCAGACCCAACTCACTCACCTGCTGGAGCAGCAGACTCACACCACCAACTGCCCGGAACATCCAACTGCAGGAAACCGACAAAGAAATGGGGGAAACGTGCTGGTTTGAGGTTGAAACAACAGTTTCAAGACCCCTCTCCCCAGCATACTCCTAGCAAATGTTCAGGCTGTTGTAAACAAAATGGACAAACTCAGAACTAGACTTACCTTCCAGAGGGAACTGAGAGACTGTTGTGTGCTCTGTCTCACGGAGACTTGGCTTGTCCCTGCCATTCCCGACAGTGCCCTACAAGCTGATGGGTTCTCCATACATTGCATGGACCGCACGGCATCCTCGCATAAGGCAAAGGGTAGTGGGATAAGGTTCTTGATCAACACTTCCTGGTGCTCAGATGTAGTGACCCTGGAAAGCCATTGCTCCCGGACCTAGAATACCTTACGGTAAAAATACCTACTACCTACCATGAGAGTTCATCTCTGCCATCCTGACAGCAGTCTACATACCATACCATGCAGATGGGAAGAATGCCCTAGATGGGATTTACACCACCACAAACACTCTAGAGACAAAATTCCCTGACGACTTCAACTAAGCTAACCTCAAGATGGTGCTGCCAATGTACCACCAAAATATCTACTGCCCCACTACAGGAGAGAACATTTTGGACCACTGCTACACAACCATCAAAGACACCTACCGCTCCATCCCCTGCCCACACTTCAAAGAATCAGATCACCGCGCTGTGTTCCTCCTCCCTGCTGTTCCGAGGCAGTGGAAGAGCGTCTCTGGGACTGCTTGGAATCGGTGGACTGGACCGTGTTTAAGTACTCAGTGGAAAACCTAGATGAGTACCCCATCATTATCACAGACCTCATTAGCAAATGTGTGGAGGACTGTGTACTAAGGAAGTCAATCCGAGTGTTCCACAAGCAGAAACCTTGGATAAATCGGGAAATCCACTCCCTACCAAAGACCAGACATGCAGCATTCAAGTCGAATGACCCAGACCAGTGCAGAAAATCCAGATGTGACCTACACAAAGCCATTTGGGATGCCAAGAGGCAGTACTGGACCAAGTTAGAGGCCCAAACCAACCAAACAGACTCCTGCCACATATGGCCAGGCCTAAACAACATTATGGGATACAAAATGAAGCAGAGCAAGATAGCAGACAAAGACACATCACTCCCTGATGCTCTCAATGCTTTCTATGCTAGGTTTGAGCAGAATGCCAGCGGCACGTTAACATCTGCCCCGACAGCTCCAGACACACCTGTTCCTCGGTCACTACTGCAGACGTCAGATCAGAATTCCTGGGAGTCAACCCAAGGAAAGCGAACCAGACGGTGTCCCCAGCCAAGCACTCAAATCCTATGCAGTCCAACTGTCGGAGGTGTTCACCAATATCTTCAACCTCTCCCTCCTACAAGCTGAAGTCCCCACCTGCTTCAAGAAGACCACCATCATCCCTTTACCCAAGAAAACACATGCAGTGTGCCTTAATGACAACCACCTAACAGCTCTGACTTCAATAATCATGAAGTGCTTCGAGAGGCTGGTCATGGCCCACATCAACTCCAGTCTCCCAACATGGCTCAATCCCCTACAGTTTGCCTACCGATGTAACAGGTCCACAGAGGATGCCATATCCCTAGCCCTGCACTCATCCCTGGAACATCTGGACAACAAGGATACCTATTTCAGACTCCTGCCCATTGACTACGGCTCCTCCTTCAACAATATTATCCCCTACAGACTGATGTCAAAACTGTATGACCTTGGTCTTGGCTCCACCCTCCACAACTGGATCCTCAGTTTTCTGACCCATAGACCGCAATCAACGAAGATAGGTAACTGCACATCCTCCACTATAACACTCAACACCAGAATCCCCCAAAGGATGTGTCCTCAGCCCCCTACTGTACTCCCTGTACACCTATGACTGTATCGCCAAATTCCGAATGAAAGCTACTTACAAGTTCGCTGACAACATCACCATAGTAGGACAGATATCTAACAATGACGAATCAAAATACAGGAGGGAAATAGAGGGCTTGGTGACATGAGAATGAGAATGTCTGCTCTCGCAATGTCAGCAAAACTGAAGAACTGATTATTGACTTCAGAAAGAAAGGAGGAGAACATGCCACCGTCTACATCAATGGAGCTGAGGTTGAGCGGGTGGAGGGTGTCACATTCCTTGGAGTGACGATAACCGACAACCTGTCCTGGACTTTGTAGACGCGACAGTCAAGAAGGCACAACAACACCTCTTCTTCCTCGGGCGGCTCAGGTAATTTGGCATGTCCATAAGGTCCCTCACCAACTTCTACAGATGTACCATTGAAAGCAGACTGTCCGGGTGCATAGCGGCCTGGTATGGCAACTGCTCTGCCCAGGACCATAAGAAACTACAGAAGGCGATGTGTACAGTCCAGACCATCACAAAAGCCAACCTTCCATCCATGGACTCCATTTACCCGGCTCGCTGCTGCAGAAAGGCTGCCAACATCTTCAAAGACCCATTGCACCCTGGTAATGACCTCCTACAACCTCTTCTGTCAAGCAGAAGGTACAGAAGCCTTAGCATATGGACCAGCAAGTTTGGGAACAGCTTCTTCGCTGCTGTTATTAGGCTGATGAATGGACTCACTAGCCTCAAATAACATTGATCTTGCTAACATTGATATCACCTAGTGCATGCCCTGTGCAGTGTAACCTGTATGCCTCTGTCTAATTCTTTTTGATCTGCACATTCTTGTTTACTATGGTCTGCCTGTACTGTTTGTTAACAACACTTTTCACTGTACGTCGGTACACCTGACAATAAATCAATCAATTAATCAATCAACAGTACTAGCAAATGCCTCTGTGAGGATATTAGTCCTGTTCCTACTGGTTGCAACCTGGCCAGCTTATACACCTTCCATCTTCTCCAGAATTGTGTCCCAATACCTCATGAATTTAAATCCTTCCCTCCTACACCATCCCTCTAGCCATGAATTCAGTCTATTCACTGATTTCTGATCTCGCTATTATATGGCCCTGGGAACAAACTTGAATTCCTTCATTACCATTAGTCTAGCTTCGCAAATTTCAGCATCAAGTAACAACAGTAGAGGCAGCTGAAATCTCTCCAACCCGTGACTTTTCCATAGCTTAGAGCATGAATATGGACATAGCGCTGACGTCATGATTCCAGTACTTTACAACATACACTGAACAAACTCTACAAGAAAAGAACTACAGATGCTGGAAATGAGAAACAAAATCAAAAATTGCTGGAAAAAAAGACTCAGCAGATCTGGCAGCGTCTGTGGAGAGAAAGCAGAGTTAAAATTTTGGGTCCAGTGACCATTTTTCAGAATTGATTGCAGCTGGAAAGGATTAGTATACATGCTGAAGATGGGGTGGGGAGAGAGGGGAGAAGTAAACAATAGGAGGAGAAAGAGGCAGAGAGGGAAAAAAACAGTCGGACAGACTAAAGGTAAAGAAAAAGAAAACGTTTCTTGTTAGAACGTCGAATGAGCTGGAGGATGAAGTGGAACTGGGGGGTTCTGAGCCAGTGTGAGGCAGTGCTGGAACAAAGTCTAGAGAGTGCATTTTGTGATGGCATGGCACTCAGGGTGGATCTCAGGATACAGCAAGAACAGCTATCTGAGGAGCAATGTACATCATGGATATATCTGTGACACTGGGTTGATTCAAAACACGAAGGATAAAGCTTCAGTTGGAATCCACGTAGGGTGAGACTGAGCTGGGGACAGTCACTGAGGAACATGATGTGACTATGGAAGTGAGTTTTAGCAAATACCTTGTCATACTCCAGGAGCGACAACAAAAGTAACGATGGAAGTTATGAACAAACCCTAGACCCCGTTTACACATAAGCAAATGTCTGGGAATTACTTTGCACATAATTTTTAGGAAGAGGGGTCACAATTTTGGAAGGCAATTCTGGTGGTGACATTTTAGATTTGCTCTCCCCTTCAAACTCAAAAGTGATTAGTTGTTTCCTATGTGTAATTGAACTCTTTCACTCTAAGGAAGTCATAGCCTCCGAGCAAGCCCTGGAATTTTTGTCTTTCAGCTGTTGTCAAAGCCAGCAATATTTAAACATCAGTTGCAGATTTCACAAAAAAAAAGTCATTATTGATCCAGATGTCATCAAATACTCATTTCAAATATCATTGGAACATCTAATGGCCATAAAATTTTTATACCAAAGTAATAAGTGCAAGCGTTGCCTCACTTTGATGCTGTGGCTATAAACCCAGTACAAATTGGGATAGATAATGTAACAAGTGTTCCTATCCCAATTTGCTCAGAGCGCACTTAATGACACCCTTTGATTTAAATCAGGTTCTGATTAAAATATGGCTACATTATTGCAAGCAACTGTGAAAATACTTTTTTTTTGCATTTTTTTATTTTCATGGACAAATCAAAAGCACTATCTGACCATAAATTAAATTAGTTCAGCAGAAATGCAAACTCCAAGCATAGGGGGAAGTTTATTAACAGTGTGGATAGGGGTGTATGATTGGATGCAATTAGAGCAGATGGATTTCGAGCAATATTGTGAGTTGGGTTAACAGTTGGTTAGGAGGGTGGTGTGGGACACTTGTCATGTGGTTTGTTCTCCGATTCTTAGGACATGGCAAGTAATGTTCTCTGCAGTGAGGATATATATACAGCTCTTCATCACGTCTTAATTGAAGGAAAAGAGAGTTGTACTTTGCAAATGATACAAAGATTTAGGAACGTGGATGGGAGGAAGAAGTTAGGAAGGGCCATAGATGGCAAAAGTGGGCTGGATTTCACGCAGCCCCCCTCAGAGGAGGAAACATGGGGGCAGGGCCTCCTAAATGTCAGTCTCTTAGCAGGTGGGAAACCTCTCACAGTTATGTTGGAAGCTGGATGGGGCCCACTGGGAAAGCCTCTTGTTCACTGCAGGATGTCCGTTAGGCTTGTTATTGGGCTCAGAAGTGGCTCAGGGATTAAATGAGAGTGCACAGCTTTCCCATGTCTCCTGAAGGCCATCAGACAAAACCAGTCAGGATCTCCTGCAGATTTCTGAGGCGGAGACACTTAGCTAGTTTGATGGTGATTTTATTGTCATGTGTACTCAAGTAGAAAAGTACAGGAGTGCAGTGAAAAGTGTATAATTTCACCACACAAGGTGCCATCTTAGGTACAAGTACTCGGTACAGAATCTTAAGAACAAGGTAAAAAGAAAGACAAAGTTAAAAGTTAAACAATGCAATAATTATAGCATAGCATAAAACATACAAAATGTGGTTAAAAGTTACACATTGCAGACCTTCGTAGTTTTAAGTGGAAAATAAAGAAATAAAGCTGAAAGTTCAAACATTACCGTCTTTCTTAAATGCTTAGCCACGGTGGGACCACACTTCAAGGAATCACCTCGAGACCGGAAGTCCACTCCAAGGCCACCAGTGGGCCGAGAGACCGCCACATACCCCTCAAAGACCACCATTTCCGGTTGAGGGACCACCAGGCTAGGCCGCTGAGAGATTGCCAAGCCGGGCCAAGAGTCTGCCACACTGGGCCGAGGGTCTGCCACACTGGGCTGAAAGTCTGCCACATCAGGCCCAAAGACTGCAATGCCAAGCCATAAGTTATCGGGGTAGCGTAGTGAATGGAACCAGGTTGATCTCATTGACTACGAGGTTGTTTATTGGGTGTTGTTAACCTGAGCCAATCAGGAAAGCCCCGTCTGACCAATATAACCAGGAGATCAGAATCTCCTCAGTTCAGGGGACTGACTCTGAGCTGGCTGGCCACAGCCAGAATACTGTGCACATGTAAATAAAAGATGTCTTGGTGACGGGATACCAGCCTCTGTGCAGTTATTTCAGGTAGGTGATGGTCGATTAGCATTATCGCTAGAATATTAATCCAGAAAGCCAGGTAATGTTCTGGGGTCCTGGGTTTGAAACCTGCCATGGCACATGGTGGCATTTGAACTTAGTAACAATCTGTAAATAGAGCCTAATGATGATGATGAGACAGTTGCCGATTGTCAGGAAAACCCGTCTGGTTCACTCATGCCCTTTGGGGAAGGAAACTGCCATGCTTACCTGGTCTGGCCTATAAGTGACTCCAGACACACAGCAATGTGGTTGACTCTGAACTGCCCTCTGGGCAAATGGGAATGGATAATAAATGCTGACCAGTTAGTGACGCCAGCATCTCGTGAATGAATAAAAGAAAAATCCTGATTGAAGGAAAGGGGAATGGTCACTGAAGCCAACTAGCTACTCTTACCTCCGAACACTCTGCCCTCATCTTCTACAGCTCCCTTCCTGTGACTCCTACCACACAAGAAAAGTTGCACCTGAGAAGTCCAACCTCTCGTCCGATTTATGTTATTTCCTGTGGATGGGCCCGGGCTCTGTTTGGGACTTTCTGATGACAGCACATCTAAGTGTCAAAGGTTGCAAAGTACACCAAGTGAACAAATTGTTACATTCCAATTGACTCCCAGATCTATTTATAGTATATTTACAGTGGTAGTGCCAAGGCAGTTATCATAGAATCCCTACAGTGTGGAAACAGGCCCTTCGGCCCAACAAGTCCACACCAACTGTCAGAGCATCCCACCCAGACCCATCCCCCTAATCTACACATCGCTGAACACTAAATGTAATTTAGCATGGCCAATTCACCTATCCTGCACATCTTTGGACTGCGGGAGGAAACTGGAGTACCCGGAGGAAACCCCCGCAGATACAGGGAGAATATGCAAACTCCACACAGACAGTCACTTGAGGGTGGAATCAAACCCAGGTCCCTGGCTCTGTGAGGCAGCAGTGCTAACCACTGAGCCACCGTGCCGCCTGTCTTGAATGAACGGACCAGATTAGCAGCTGCAAGGCATGAAAGTCTTCCGGACTCACCTGTGAGTCTCGTCACCAGTGATCAACAAATTTTTGAAAAAACTGAACAGCTGGATTCAAGGTGGGAATATCAGCCCAACATTTACAAGCTGATCATAGACATCTGTTTAATTTCATGTTAGAACCACTTGGTGGAGCAAGCTCAAAGGAAAGAATAGCCTAATCATGTACTTAGTTTGACATTCCCCTGGCTCCATCATTGTTCCTTGGCACTTGGTGATCTGTTATAAGAAACCCCACTTAACTGAATGCTTGAAGATATAAAAAGATAAGTTTTGCGATGTACACTGATGATGAGTTTGGAATGGTGCTCCTACTCCAATCTAGAGATTTGTTTGTGCCAATGAAGTGTCACAATGCACATTGACAACCTGCACACTCCCTGCTGTCAATGTGCAATGGAATCCAGGCTGTAAGATTAATAACAGCGATAGAATATTGTTACTGCCTTCATACCAATTTATAAGCATTATCTAAAAGCAGCTAGTATATATACTACCCAAAATTGACTGATACGTAGGATCAATTCATAATTCACAAAGTGTCTAAGAAGATTATCCCAATTACATCCCAGAGCACTCATACCAGCCAAGCCTGTCAATTATTAATTCAGAAATATAAATAGGATTCCGACTGGACAAATATTGGGCCCATATTTATCATTCAGTTCAAGTACTCAAGTAATTGTGGCTCTTGTTGTGCAGTGTTGGTGTCCCTACCTTCAAGACAGACAAGCTTGAATTCAAGTCCCATCTGTTATAGAGGCACATCATAACATATCTGAATAGGTCATTCAAAAATGACTGCATTTAGTGGATATTGATTAAAAACTTGCTCAGGGAAGAGCCCAAGGTTTGCATACCAGTTATCGAAGGTCGGTGTCTTCAGATACTGTCTAACTTCTTCTGTGACCTCCAGACTGCTGCAGTGAAAAAGAATTAGAGATATTTGAGAGATCTCATTTACTCTATTGACAGCAATGATGTCTCTCTAATTAACAACTGGTTTCTTTGTTTCCAGCAAAGCAATGTTTAGCTGGCTACTCATTTCTAATCAAGCCTCTATTTCTATTCAAGTTCTGTTCCTGTTTTAGGAGATAAGGTGATCAAATCCTCTTAGCCAAGAAGAAGGCCATTTTTTGTTCCACTCAAGGTTTATAGATTTGGCCAAATTTGCTGCTTCCTTCCACAGCACAGGCTGAGCAAACCTCTGACTGAGTTGAGTCAATCTGACCTGAATAAAAGTCACCGTACCTACAGCAGCTAAAATACCTTCTGTAACCTCGAACAAAAGATTTCGCTTATCGTAGCGCAAAATAACTTCAATATTTGTTTCAGTTATTTTATGATTCATGTACACTTCAGTACAACACTGAGCAAAAGTTGCAATGTCAGAGGCCGTCTCTTTTCGATGAGACATTAAACCCAGTCCTAAATACCTGTTTGGTGTTGGTGGAACTTTAGTGTTGGTTGCTGCCGAGTTTGGCTTCTGAACCATTCTTCCAGCTAATTCATTGAGTCATAATCATACAGCCAGGCGATACAGAAGAGGCACTTTGGCCCATTGAGTCTGCACTGACAAAAGAAACCCATTACCTATCTGCTTTCTCAGCACTTGCCACGTAGCCTTGAATGTTATGACACTTCAGGTGTTCATTCAAGTACTTTTTAAAGGTTGGGAGTTTTCCGACCTCTGCTATCCTCCCAGGCAGTGCATTCCAGATTCCCACTACACCCTGGATGAAAACAATACATTCCTTAAAATCCTTCTAAACCTCCTGCCCATCACCTTACAATGATGCCTCCTTTGTTACTGACTCTTCAACTAAGGGGAATAGCTGCTTTCTATCCACCTTGTCCATGCTCTTCACAGCCTTGTATACTTCAAACAGGTCAGCCTTCTATGGTCTTTAAAAAAGAAACACCTGAACCTATCCAGCCTCTCTTTGTAGTGAAACTGCTCCAGGCAACATCCTTGTAAATCTCCTCTGCACCCCCTCCACTGCTTGTGAACAGCTTTGAAGATTTCACAGAATCATAGAGTCCCCACAGTGTAGAAGCAGGCCATTCAGCTCATTGAGTCTAGACTGCTCCTCCCAAGAGCATCTCACTCAGACCCACCCTCTACTCGATCCCTGTAAACCAGAATTCCCCATGCCTAATCCACGAAGCCTGCACATCCCTGGACACTGTGGGCAATTTAGTATGGCGAATCCACTTAACCTGCGCACCTTCGGACTGTGGGACATCACATGCCAACATTGCATCAAAACTAAAATTTATTTTTGCCAGCACCATCACTCTTTAGGAATAGTTAATACACAGAAGGAGGTCATTCAAAGTGTCACGTTTGTGCCAGATCTCTGCAACAGCAATTCAGTCAATTCCCTATTGAAACCCACAATTGAATTTGCCTCCATCATTCCCTGAGGAAGTGCATCCCATATAACAAGTGTTCACTGCATTTCAAAAAAATCCTTAAGTTGTCTTTGGTTTTTTGTCAACCACCTCATATGGGTATTCTATGGTTCTCAAAGTTTCAGCCAGCTGGGACTAGTCCTCTCGATCAACTCTCTCAGACACTTTAGGATTTTAAACATCTCTATCAAATCTTTTGTCAAACATTTCTTCTGAGAATAACTCCAGCTTCTCTATCCTATCCGAATAACTGGATTTTCCTGGAACCAGTCTCGTAAATCTTTTCCTAACTCTCCTTACTGCCTTCACATTCTTCCAAAAGTGTGATGCGAGAGTTGGACACAATAATCCAGGTGAGGCCAAAAAAACTGATGTTTTATATAGTTTTAAAATCAATCATTGCTTTTGCATTCTGTATTTCTATTTATACAGCTCAGGATCTTGCAATGTCTTCATAACCACTTTCTCAATCTGCCCTCCCAACTTTAATGATTTATAGTCATATCCCCCAGCCTCTCGATTCCTGTACCTTCTTTCGAATTGTATTCTTCAGTTGATATTTTCTCATTCTTTCTACCATAATGCATCACCTTGTATCTCCCAATATTAAGTGTAATTGGCCATTCTTCTACCTATTCCACCAGCTTGTCCAAGACAGTCAATATGCAGGACCAGAAGACAAACAGCAAGCTGGAAATGCCAGGTATTGCTCAGACTTTCATATCAGGAATTGTTGCATGTAGTTTCCCTCTGCTACCTGGGAAAATAGTGTCATGCATATAATTGAGGTAGGAATAATAAGAGTAAGCTGTTAATGTATGTGAATACACCCCTTTCTGCTCATTAATGAGATTCTCATCTCATATTAAAACCTTGTGTGGAAAATCAGACCTTTTTCTCAGCATCAACATTTTTCTGATCTCACCATATTCTCCCCAATGACTCATCACTGCCCAAGTCGTTCAAGGCTGAGAAGGTTCCACTGATGGTATTCCTTCAGCTACTATTTTGCGGACATTTGGCACTCTATCAAACACCTTATGGACGTCCACGAATCCACAATAAATGTATTACCTTCATCAACCTTCTGTGCTACATCACCGAAAATCTTAATCAAGTTAGTTAAACATAAATTGCATTTAGAAAAACATTCATGCTGACTTTTCTTAATTATTACTAATACTTCTGAATGACTTTTAGTATTTTTTCCAGGATATCTGAACATTTCCCCGTCACCTAGGTTAAACTGAGTGTCTTGTAATTGTTTGGTTTATCTTCACACTGTTTGTTGAACAAGGGTGTAATATTCACAATTATCTGGTCTCTTGGCACTACCATTGTTATCTACGAGGAATAGAGATTTCCAAATAATTTCCTCAGGATTCTCAGATCATCACACTTGGTCCCAATGGCTTATCATGTATACCACCCTTATTAGTTTATCTTTTTGTCCAATTTTAGCCCATCATGTCTTTGAAATCCTTACTATGACTCTGTCACAATCTTCTTCCTTGGTAAAAACAGATGGCAAGTATTCATTTAGTATCTGAGTTACTCCAGGTTTGGCTCCCCTTCCCTGACTGGGCTCACTCCTCCTCTTTCTTCCCTTCTTTCTATTTCTGTGTTTTCAGAAGCTTTTTGGATTCCCTGAGCTGCCAGTATCTTCTCATTTATTATCTTTGCCTCTTTTGTTTCCTCATTCACACCTGCATGTTCTGCTCATTTTTTCCCACGATGGACCAAATAGATTGCATCAAGAAAACATCTCACCACCACCTTCTCAAGGGCAATTAGGGACGCAAAATAAATGCTTGCCCAATGAGCATAGTCCATACCCCTGGAAGAATAAAAAGAAATGTAGAAGAGGGTTTAGTTGGTGCATAGCATCACCACAGTGAGTTTCCTCTCAATCTGTTACCTCATCTGCAGGTAATTTTCCATTACTTGCTGGCACTCTTCTTTTGTTTTTCTCAATGAACATTTGTGATAGAAGGGTGAAGGTTTATTCATTCCCTCCGTCAGATCTTTAAATAGCCCTAGCCAGCTGAGGTGTTCGACACTCTGTGAACATTAAAGAGTTTTAATAAGGTTGAAGGAAAGAACATGTATTTGCAGCTAGTAGAGAACAAACAATGTTAGCCATTCATCACAATTCCACTTGCTCACAGTCCTTCTAAGGGCTATAGCCCTAGAATATCACATAATTAGAAAGCCATTTCAGTGTGGAGTCCTATACAAGGGTCAGGAACCTGTGTGACTGGGAGAAACAAGAGAATGTGGTTGAGAAACATATTGAATATTGGAGCTGACAGGCTGAATGGCCTAATTCTGCTCCTATATCTTATGGTCTTCTGGTATAAACAGGACAAGCAACTGTATATCTCCTGATCCAATGAGGTTGAAGAATTCCTAACTAAATGTGCGGAGTATGAACCAGGAAGTTAAAATTAGAATGATTCATTCAATGTCAAATCATGTACAGAAGTAGAATGGAAATTATGCAGGTACAGCAAGTGATTAAGAGGGTAAATTAAATCTGTTGGTAACTACAAGAGGAAAGGAATATAGGGCCCTGCAGCTGTACAGGGCCTTGGTGAGACCACACCTAGAATACTGTGCAGATTTGAAAAAGAATATAATTGTATCAGAAGCAATTTAGCGAATATTCACGCGGCTCATTCCTGCATTAAAAGGCTTATCTTCTGAAGAAAGTTTGAACATGTTGGGCCTCTCTCCATTGGATTTTAGAAACATAAGATCTGATCTTATTGAAATATACAAGATACAGAGGGGACTTGACAAGGTAGATACTGAAAGCCAGATTCCTCTTGCGGGGGACAGAGCTTAAGTATAAAAGGTCTCCTTTTTAAGGTGGTAATACGGAGAAATTTTATTAGTCAAATGGTTGTTAATCTGTAGAATTCTCTTCCTCAGAATACTGTGGGAGGCTGGGTCATTCAATTTATTCAAGATTGAGTTAAATACATTCTCAACAGACAAGGGACTCAAGAGTTATAGAGGTGGTCACCTAGATGGAGTAATTGAGCTTGTTGAATGTACAGCAGGCTCTAGGGGCTGAATGGCCTATTAAAGAACAGTAGTTCAAAAATGTGGCTTTTTTTATCCTCAAAAGTTTCCAGCAATTATTAAAATCTGAAGAAATGAATTTCCACACGTCAGATGTAATGTTTAGTGCTTGAGAGGCTGTTTCACTTATTGAAGACTCATTATACTGTTAAATGTTTACTTACATTGCTATGGTGTAAAGATCTTATCTTTTTATTTTTCTGTACTTTTGATTGTGGACTGAGATGGGAAAAGAACAATTTTTTTCTGAAAAAAAAAGGATTGTTGAAAGATTGCCGCATTTTTAAAAAGCAAGTCACTAGACATTCATTGTAAGTGCTGTTTACATAGCTGTTTGGTCAGGCAGTAGTTGGAAGCTTAGTTTATAGATGAACTGGAGCCAAGGGGTGCATACAAATGGACCCTCCGCTGGCAACAAGCAGCAGATTGGTCTGTGTACTAGTGACCAGTTTTAATGATAAAAGTGCTTGGCTCCCAGTTAGCTGAACAACTTGGAGGTGAGAATGACATAGAAGCTGTATGACCTCTGGAGAAGGAGTTGTTTTTGCTCTGCAGTGAAAAGCATCTTAAACTTGAAGGTAGTTGTTTTCTTTCTTCCTCCAGCAATTGCTGGAAGCTATAGCTCTCAGCCAGAAAGCATAAGACTTCATAAGTGTGAATCAGCCCACCCTGTGCCTTCTACAAGCAAACGAAAGCATCTAGAGAAGGAGAATCAATGAATAGCACATCTAGCAAGCCAAAAGGACTATTTCAGTGGACCTTGTTAACAAGAGCCACTGAAATGCCGACCCAGTCATTCTCTCTACCCATAATGTCTGTTTCTGTGTGCATTCTTGTGTAAAGGGGGAGTTTATAGGGGAGTTAAAGCAAGTCGAGTTATATGCCGATGGTTCATAATTGTTTATCAATAGCTGGATTCTACTTATTTGTAATGAATAGCTACTCTTGTTAAGTATAGAAAATTAGTCTGTGTTTTCAATCAACTTAGGTCAGATAATTTGCAGAATTTTGTGTACTTTTCAAAATCTTTAACTTTTGTGATAATTCCAAGAATTGATTTTAACTGTGCTACCCAGCAATAGCAATAGACAAACCCTAACTTTATCTGGTGAGATTATCTAATTACCATGGCTTCACTCCTTTCATACGTGTCACTGGTGACTCTCTCAATGAGATACAAAGCATAGCAAAGTTTCTGCAGGAGCAGCTAACTCAGAACACACTTCCTGATTTTGCATTGAGCTGCACGTGCAATCACTAGAAATTATGTGTCAAATTTCCAACATAATAATGGCTTATTCTGACAAGCAAAATCAACAGCCTAGTATCTGAGGATAGGGGCAGGAGGCCCATTCTCCAGTGGCTCAATGGTTAGCACTGCTGTCTCACAGTGCTAGGGATATGGGTTCAATTCCACCCTCAGGTAACTGTCTTTTTGGAGTTTGCACATTCTCCCTTTGTCCGCGTGGGTTTCCTCCAAGTGTGCTGATTCCCTCCCAGAGTCCAAACATGTGCAGGTTAGGTGGATTGACCATGCTAAATTATCAATAGCGTTCAGGGATGGGCAGACTACATGGATCAGCCATTGCAAACAAAACATGCTAGAAATCACAGCCAGTCAGGCAGCATCCAGGGAGATACAGCAAGCTAACATTTCCAGTCTAGGCGACTCTACATCTAAGCTGAAGTGTGGAAAATGGGAAATGCAGGGTTACAAGAATAGGGTAGGGAGTGGTATGCTCTTTGGAGTGTCGGTGTGGGTCAATGGGCTGAATGGCCTGCTTTCAGACTGCAGAGATTCTATGATTCTACTAGGAAGAGATGGGGAGAGCTGAGCTGGAGTCAAGGCTAGAACCGAGATTGGAGATTGCCAAGGGAACTACAGGGAGTTGTCTCAATTTTTTTGTTTTGAAAGATTTATTGTGCTGTAATGTATTTACAGTAATGATGCAAATACTCCAAGAACACTTCCAGTTATCTATTTTAATTGCATGAACCTTCTTGCACTTCTACAATTTGTATTCTATTGTTCACTTCTTGCCATACTTAATACAATAGTTAAAACTGGAAAAAGGACTGATTAAATTAATAAAACAATTTCAATATTCATTTAGAGATAGCAAAACTGCAGATGCTGGAGTCAGAGACAACACATTATGGAGCTGGAGGAACACAGCAGGCCAGGCAGCATCAGAGGAGCAGGAAAGTTAATGTTTTGGGTTGGAACCCTTCTTCAGAAATGGGAAGGGGGAAGGGAGCTGGGAAATAAATAGAGAGGAGGGATGGGGCTGGGGAAGGTAGGTGGGAAGGTGATAGATGAATGCAGGTAGGGAGTGGTGGGGATTGGTCAGTGGGATGGGTGGGGCGGAAGGTGGGAGAGAAAGTGGACAGGCTGTGTCAGGTCATGGAGGCGGGGATGAGAGGGAGGGTTGGACATGGGATGAGGCCGGATGTGGGGAGATTTTGAAACTGGTGATTTCTACGTTTAGGCCATCTGGCTGTAGGCTCCCTAGGTGGAATATGAGGTGCTGCTTCTGCAGTTTGTGTGTGGTGTCATTGTGGCATTGGAGGCCCAGGATGGATAAATCACCCAGGGAGTTGGAGGGGGAGTTAAAATGGTTGGTGACCGGAAGGTGTTGTTGTTTGTCACGTACAGAATCTACGAAATGGTCTCCGAGTCTATGCTTGGTCTCACCGATGTAGAGGAGGCCACATGGGGAGCAGTGGATACAGTAGACCACATTGGCGGATGTGCAGGTGAACCCCTGTCTGATATGGAATGTTTTTGCTTTGGGCCTGGGATGGAGGTGAGGGGGCAGGTGTAGGGGCAGGTTTAGCATTTCCTGCGGTTGCAGGGAAAGGTGCCGGGGTGGTGGGCTTAGTGAGGAGTGTGGAGTGGACGAGGGAGTCATGAAGACAGCAGTCCCTACGAAAGGCAGATAGCGGTGGGATGGAAAATATCTCTGGCCGTGGGGTCAGATTGTAGGTGGCAGAAATAGCGGGGAGAATGATACGCTGGATGCAGAGTTTGGTGGTGTGATATGTGAGAACCAGGGGGATTCTGACTTTATTTTTGTTGGAGGGAGGGGGTGTGAGGGCAGAAGTGCCTGAAATGCAAGAGGTGTGGTTGAGGGCACTTTTGATGACCGGAGGTGAGAGGTTACAGTCCTTGAAACAGGAGGACATCTGGGATGTTTGGGAGTGGAATGCCCCATCTTGAGAGCAGACATGGTGGAGGCAGAGGAATTGGGAATAGGGGATCGCATTCTTGCAGGAAGGTGTGTGAGAGGAGGTGTAGTCCAGGTAGCTGTGGGAGTTGGTGAGCTTGAAATAGATGTCGCTGTTGAGGCGGTCACCAGATATGGAGATGGAGAGGTCCAGGAAGGAGAGGGAGGTATTGGAAATGGTCCAAGTATTCATTTAATTCATTTGAACTGTAATACTCAGACATGTTGTCCTCTTCTTTGTGATTATTCTTCTCCTGAAGTGTAAAATGTTTTCAGATTATGTAAGAAACAGCATAACTTCTTGAACAAGAATAAACAATGCTATCATTTAATCCCTTCAGTGCAGAAGCAGGCCATTCAGCCTATTGAGTCACACTGACCCTCCAAAGAGCACTCTGTCCAGACCCATCCCTGTAACCCTGCACTTCCCATAGCCAATCCACCTAACCTGCATGTCTTTGGACTATGGGAGAAAACCAGAGCACCTGGAGAAAACCCACACAGACAGGGGAGAATGTGCAAACTCCACACACACAGCCCAAGGCTGAAATCAAACCTGGGACCCTGGTGTTGTGAGGCAGCAGTGCTAACCACTAAGCCACTGTGCCACCCTCTAGTCCCACCCTTGGTGCACTATTCAGTTCAGATATTTGACATAATACAGACCCATGGAGATGCTTAATAAGATAACAAAATCAAATGAAATAATAAAATCAAAACACACAAAGGCTCAACGTGTGGAAAGGAAATGCATTGACTTGATTTAGTTTTTGACATTAATCATCTACAAAATTGATTTATCTTACTTCAAGTTTCTCCCGAAATGACTCTACCCGATTTCTCATCTCATACATGATGGATGGCATGTCTGCAGACTCAACTAGAATTTTCTTCTCCAATGCCTGTAACCTAGGGACAAAAATTTTTGCACAAATTTAAATGTTGTTGCATGTGGTGCTCATTACATCAGTTCCTTCAGATTGACTCTTAGGCTGAAATCATAGACTCGGCAAAGGAATGAAGAGACACCATTAGGTAAACAGCCCCCCTCCAATCAGTGATATCATCTCAAACGGCCTGAAGGTTGCTTGTCTTTGTAGTGCGGGTTTCAAGTTTTATTTGCAAGAATAGAAGAACATGCATTTAATTGTAAAGTAAAATATTTGTGGGCACTAGAAATCTGAATTTAAAATAGAAAGCACTGGAAATGGTCAGTAGGCCTGGCACCATCTGTGGAGACAGAAACAGAGACAAAGATTTCAGGTTAAGGTTCTGAAGAAAGGTCCTTGACGTTCTGAAATATCAGGTGAAGATTTATGGGCACCTAAGTGGCATGTGCTACAGTGTAATTTGTGGTAGAATCAGATGAGAAATCAACAAAGTCAATCTCCATGTCAAAAGCATCTCACTACAGCTTTTAAGCTTTTCTCAAGTGGCATGGCGAGTTTCTTGCTTGGCAGCAGTGGGTTACCAATGAATGGGGGTTTATAGCTTTACTATTGGTGCAACTCACCTCATTAAAACTCAGATTCCTATCTTTACAAACTCGCCAAGCAAGCAGGACATCAAGAATTGTCAATAGGGCAGTCAGAGCCAGTACATGGCAAATTCAGCGACTGGGCAACAACTTCTAAGGGCACACCACCACATACACCCCATGGCCATGGATATTGGCAGCCTACATGTGCCAGCCTCTGAGAAACATTATACCACATCTGCAATCCATGTTTCTGCATTTCAGTGCTGCACCTTGCAATTACCAGTGTAATGCTGCATCAAAGACAGTGTGTGCTCAGGGACTGCACCAGGCTGTATCTCTTGGCTCTTCACTTGCTCTCTTAGCGCTCTCTTGAGCCTACCT
Source organism: Ginglymostoma cirratum (assembly GCA_024137785.1). Taxonomy (NCBI): domain Eukaryota; kingdom Metazoa; phylum Chordata; class Chondrichthyes; order Orectolobiformes; family Ginglymostomatidae; genus Ginglymostoma; species Ginglymostoma cirratum. The sequence goes on from JAHRHZ010000144.1 coordinate 80,198,697, forward strand.
CGATGCTCACAGCATCACTGCCTTTCATGGCCTTGCCTTGTCTACTTGCCCTGCAGCGAGAGAGTCCAAACTTATGTTACTTAGAATCATCAAATCATCCAGTCCAGAATAGGCCCTTCAGCCCATTGAGTCTGTGCTGCCAGAAATACACGACCATGTACACTGATTCGACTTTCCTGCACTCGGCCCATAGCCTTGAATGCTATGACACTTCAAGTGTTCATCCAAGGACATTTCAAAGCTTGTGAGTTACTCATCCCAACCATCCTCTCAGAGCATTCTAGACCCCCACCACACTCTAGGTACAAAACTCTTTCCTCAAATCCCCTCTAAACCTCCTGCGTTTCACTTTACAATTAACCCCCTTTCTTCCTGACCCTTCAACTAGGGGGAGCAGCTGCTTCCTATTCACCCTGTCCATGCCCCTCACAATCTTATGCACTGTTATCAGGTTCACCCTCAAGCTTCTCTGCTCCAAAGAAAACAACCTGAGCTTATCTAGCCTTCTACATCTGTCTTGCCTTGTTGTTTTGCACAAACACAAATCCAGGAAGTTTGTGATAGCTGTTGACAGTCTTCAGTGAAGTCAAGGGAGACAGCCTTAGGACAGGGGGTCCTGGCACTGTAAGTCAAAAGTAACCTCCAATACCAATCCAAGAGCTTGGACATGATTAACCAGTCATAAGGGCAGTCAGGGTCAGGGTCCCTTCCCCATAAGTGGTGACAGGTCAAACATCAGGCATTCCATCACCCATCTTGCCTCTTTCTGCTTTATTAGGAGCTACTTTCTCTTGGAATGAGACAGAAAGACAGGTATTACAGGAGACGAATGCGAGTGCCATAGCTATTACTGATGGTACAAATGGCAAGGTAACCCTAGTGAGTGATTGGGCAGCACAGAGGACAGGCAGGATTTGTGCTATCAGGAGTTGAGCTGAGTGACAGCAAGTAGGGAAGATGTTCTAGGCAGTAGTGAGAGTGGCAGAGCATGAACCTTGTTGGGAGGTGGGTAAGCAGCAGAGATAGATTGGGTTTGAGATATCGGAGAGAAGATGGAGGCACTTACATTACAGAATGCTGAGACTGCACTGATCTGGTGGCAAACTCAGACAGGCTAGCAGTGTCAGTTGTTGTGGCTTCTAGTGTGGCTCCTGGGGGAAGGGGAGGATCTACACCTGGACAGTCCCATCCAGCAGGACCTCCAGATCCCAGGCTAACAATGCTTGTACAGACACACAACTGGCTTTTAAAGATGGCACAAGCATGAGGGATACTGGTCTTTCAGCATGTATCTGGGGAGTGCCAAGTGGTTCTGGAAATAGCATGTTGTAAGATGGAGGTAGAATGAAGTGCCTGAGTGAAGGGGTAGGTAGTTAATGAGGTGAGTTTGGTAAGGTAATGGCAAGAAACTTCACTGGGTCTTGTGGCAAGAATCCTTCTAATAAACTCAACACAACTCACACTTATCCAGAAAAAACATTCAACTATTAGGAGATAGCAAGAACTGCAGATGCTGGAGTCAAAGATAACACAGTGTAGAGCTGGAGGAACACAGCAGGCCAGGCAGCATCTGAGAAGCAGGAACGTTTTGGGTCGGGCCCCTTCTTCAGAATTCAACCATTAAGTCTGTTTCTCTCCTCAAAGATCCTCCCAGACCAGCTGAATACATCCAGCATTTCCTGTTTTATTACTCATTTGATTCTGCATGACTTTTTAAAATTTCTTATAATTTTACAGTTTCCTTTTACAAAGGAGTTATGGCGAATATGGAAAGAAATGTTGGCAGATATTAAAAATGAATGTTTCAAAATGCAGGCTTGACAGACAGACCTTTTCTCCATAGCCAACAGATCAAATCCCAAAGCCGTTGCCGGTTCAGAACCTGTAAGCAGAGAATAAGATTAACTTACTTGCCTATTCTATCACATAAATGTTCTGTCAGAGAATGATCGCTGTGGTAGAAGAGGGAGTTCTCCCAATACCATAGGAACACATGAAAAGTAGAAAGAAGAACCCAGCTGGCTCCTCAAGGCAATTCCATTATGCAATAAGATCATGGCTGATCTGTGACCTAACTCCACTTACTCTTTGTTCCACAATCTTTATGACCCTTGGTTAACAAAAAATGCATCAATCTTCGATTTCAAACGAATTGCTATTTGTTGAAGAATTCCAAACTTCCACTAACCATTGCAAACGGAAGTGTTTCTTTATTGCATTGCCAAAAATTCTGACTCGAATTTTTATAGAGTTGGCCCCTTGACCTGAGCTCACCAATCAGCAGAAATATTATTTACTCCCTTGTAATCGTAGATCAAATCACCCATTAACCTTCCTTACTCCAGGCTGTAAATTGTAACTTAAGTATTCTTCCCTCACAATTTAACTCATAGCATCCAAGTATGATGTGGTAAATCTATTCTGCACCCCATCCTATTTATCCTTCCTATAGTGTGATGCTTGGAATTCAACACAGTACTCTAGGTGTGGTCTAACCCAGAGCTTCATGCAGCTGTCTATTTGGCAGAAATTCAGTGCAAACTCCAGAGAAATTGTTTAAGAAGTTCTTTCTACCTCTTACCTGACATCTATACGGAAGTTACGAATGGAGATTTGAGAAACCCTTCAATAGCGTTTTTAGTCCTCTCAATTGAGCACACGGTCATTTCAAATTGTATAACATCTTCATGACGAAAAGTTAACTATGCACCAAAGTACAAAACATAATATGTATTATTTTCAAATGGAATAATGGATAGATTTTAACTATTGTGTTGGTAACCGTAGTGATGGGACCTTGCTCTACTTTGAGGTAAAGGTCACATTACAACCAATGTACCCTGAAGAAGGATAATATCTGAAATGTTGACTTTTCCTTTCCTCCAGATGCTGCCTGGCTTACTGTGTTTATCCAGCCTCCTGATTGTGTGCAATAGGACATAACTTTTCTCTGTATACCATGTTGCACTCTGAAGTGCAATAGTTTAACATTACATAATACTCACAGTGTACATTTTTGTCAGGTGGCTCTGTGGTTAGCCTCACAGTGCCAGGGACCCAGCTTCAATCCCACCCCTGGGTGACTGTCTTTGTGGAGGCTGCACAGTTCTCCCTGTGTCGGCGTGGGTTTCCTTTGGGTGCTCTGGTTTCCTCCCAAACTCCAAAGATGTGCAGGTTAGGCGGACTGGCCATGCTAAATTGCCCATAGTGTCCAGGGAAATGCAAGCCACGTGGGTTAGCCATGGGGAATGCAGGGTTATGGGGTTAGGTTAGAGGGTCGGATCTGGGTGGGTTGCCCTTTGGAGGGTCAGTGCGGACTTGATGGGCTGAATAGCCTCTTTCCACACTGTTAGGATTCTACGATTGTATGATCTTATGACAACATATAGTTAGAACCTTGGAGTGTGCCATCTACAACATTCAGTCAAGGATAATTCTTTGCACTGGAAGAACAGCAGGGTTCAGACATGCCATCGAGCTGCTTTCACCAAGTTGATGATCCTCCAGCCACAGTTAATAAGTGTCTCAGTGTGCATGCCTCAGAACGGCCCATTGTGCACATGGCTGTCTGTAACAGAGCTACTTGGGGTGAACCTTATTCTCCCTATGGACCTTCTTTGCAAAGACACAGTTCACAATGTGGTGGACAACAGTCTTGTCCCAAGTGCTTCGACTTCAGAGACAACATGAGGAGGAGTTAAGACTCTGGGCATGTAGGAAGGGTGTGATGGGTTGGGCCTGTTTAGTAAGTTCTGGAGATAAGACATTCTGCCAAATAACTTTGACAGTCTGCTCAGGAAACCAATCAACAGGGTCAAACTGCTCCATTTCCTGCAGGATCCCAAACACTAACAAAGCCTGATGGGCGTGGAGGTCAAAGGTGTTTTTCCACATGAACTCCTTCATGGTGGACAAAGATCAGGTATGGACAAACTGCTCAGAGCATCGTGTGGCAACATGATCAGACCCATCATTCACAACCCAGGGGAAAGGTAGAATGGCAGCATAGGTCTTTGAACATTGTTGGTACACTGAGGGTTAATGCATGGTTGTGGCAGGTTTTCTTCTCTTTGAAGACCACAAAGAATTCCAGACATGCCACAATGATCGTGAAGGACACAATAAAGAATTTGATGTGCATTACATCCTGCAGATAGTCAATATCCTTAGCTACAAATCCCCAATAATTCTGAGAGGGTCTTCTTAACGGATAAGTGCAGTCAATCTTTGTCCCTCCATCACCATTTTTGACCAAAACCTTGATGGTGCTTTGTTACTCCCGTATTTGGTGCATTATTGGTTTTAGTCATCTCCATCCTGGTCATCATTTCTCCACTGCCAGGCAACTCATGAATGCCACCCACAGATATCTCGAGTGCTCTCAGTGGATGATCAAGAGCCTTGCACTTCCCAGTCTCCTGCAAGAGGCACGCCACCTCATTGGAGCACTTGGTTAATTAGCACAGAAAGCATCCACAAAGGGACTGTATTCTCAGATGATTTCAATAAAACATTTACAGAGGGAAAGGTAATTAAATCCACAATGGATGATGTTAAGTTAAGAGGTTTTACATTCGCGTTAATCTTCATACTCTTGGCGTGTAAGACTCCACTGTGTTCGAGGTTTGTTGCAAATATTGGTCAGAAAGTAAATGGGATTATTGGTGCACCTGGAAAGGCTTTGCTGAAAGAATTTTGCGTCAATTTGTTGTCATACAATGGGCTGGCGTAACCAACTGTTGCAGCAAGACTAGAACAGCAGTTAAATATGACTTGATTCACTGAAGCTGACTTTCTTACTAATATACAACATGGTAATTTACATTTACATAAATTTAAATTTTAACTAAACTCAATATTTTGTACTCAACTGTATTTTGCACAGTTCTGGTCACCAAAAGGATGCAGAGGCTTTGGACAGGGTACAGAAACGGTTTACCAGGATGTTGCCTGGTTTGGAGAGCAGTAACTATGAGGAGAGATTGGACAAACTTGGTTTATTTTCACTTGAACGTCGAAGGACGAGGGGGTGACCTGACAGAAGCTTACAAAAATTACCAGAGGCATTGATAAAATGGATAGTCAAGTCTTTTGCCCAGGGTATAAATATCAATTACTCGGGTACATAGGTTTAAGGTTAAAGAGGCTAAGTTTAAAGGAGATGTAAGAGACAGATTTTTTACACAGAAGTTAGTAAGTGCCTAGAATGTGCTGCCAGAGAAGGTGGTGGAGGCAGATACAATAGCAATGTTTATGAGGCTTCTTGACAGATACATGAAGAGGCAGGGAAAAGAGGGATATGGACTACATAGAGGCAAAAGGTTTTTAATTTAGAAAGGCCTAGTGCATCAATGCAGTCTTGGTGGACCAAAGGGCCTACTGCTGTATTGTACTGTGTTTGACACTATTACCTAGATTACTCCAAATATTTATCACTTTTCAGGAAAGAGATTTATTGGATATTTTTCTACATGGTCTTTTTATTCATTTCCTTTTTTTTGCCCTATCCTAGTTACATCAGTTAACAAATTATACATTTCTTCCAGGTTTTTCTTTCCTCTTGACAGCAAAAGCTAGTGTTTAAAGCATTATTCTAAAATACACCAAGCTTCTGTGCTTCATTCCACAATGTTATCCTGTTGTTGCTGAAATGCCTTTTACACTGTGCACTGCTGACCATGCTGTGTTGAGATAGTTCCACTCACCCATCCTATGCTATGTTTAGTTACTCTGCATTATCCACGCTGCGACATTCTCACCACTGTCCGTACTGTGCCATTTGAGTTGCTCTGCTCAGGTGCAACATTAGACTTTGTGAAAGCTTTTCATCTTGCACTCTCCTGGATGATTTGCAAGAATACAGATTAAGGAATAATTAATATTTCTACTGGATGACTGGCAAGGAGAGTGCACTCTTCTCACGCAATAAAAATGTTAGCCTTCCCCACAAATTCATTTTCTTACAAATTGTCCCGATGAGTGTAAGATGTAAAGCTTGGACAAAATGTTTCTTTCCTTCAGCAATTCTCAACGTCTGTGTGACCAAATGACTATTACTATTAGGTTTATCATATCATGCTCGAACTAAACTGGTAAGATGCCTCTTACCTAAGGAATCGGTCTTACAGTCAGCAGCAACAACTTCCAGTTTGTACTGTGTTTGCCGAGTATTAGACTCCAGCTTTGGGGAGATGTTTATAATGTTGCCTTTTGTGCTGTATAGTTTCAAAATGTCGTAAGGACCTGCTTCAGCAGCAGCTCGGAAAACCTCTGGAAGAAAACGAAGGAATACACATCACTACAAAACCCTTAGTGTAACCTCATGAAATCATCCAAATCTCTGTTCCCCATATCATAGCCAGCACACAACATTGACTCTGACAAATCCCTGGTTTGAAAATTCTTATCCTTATTTACAAATCCTTCTGTACCATCAGTCCTCCCTATCGCTGTAACCCTCCTCCAGCCCTGCAAGCTTTCAATACAGGATTCTTGTTCGTTGTGACTTTAATTGCTCCGGTATTAGAATTAGAATTAGCTTTATTGTCACAAGTACTCAAATGAATAGTTTATAAGTTGCGACTTATAGCGTCATCTTAGATACAATGGTACCCAGGTGCGATCCTTAGTCACAGAATAGAGAAATGAAGAAAAACAAACGTTACATTACAGCTGTACACTGTGTAGAAAAACAAAAAGCAAAGTTAAAAAGACAAACATCACAGTCTTTCTCCAAAGGCTGTCTGCAGCAGACCAGCGCAGGGGACCATCATGTGCTGTCAGCTGGTCTGCTTGTCTACAAACCACAAACCGGCTGCTGTCACAATCCATACTGTGTTGCTGTTCACTGGCATGCCCACTTTGGGCCACTGGTTGCTGGTGTCCCCACTGCAGGCCACTGACATCTCCATCAACAGCCAATCCCACTTTGGGAGGCTGGGAGTCAGAGGCCAGGGCCGGGTATTCAAGGTTGAGAGAACGGAGGAGAGAGGGGAGCAAAAAAAAAGAAAAAGCACAGGAGGAGCAGAGGAGCTCCAGCTGGAGCACCCTATCCACCGCCATCTTACTGGACTTTAATTGCTCCACCATTGACTTGGTCCCAGTGAGTGGAAGACAACAAACTTCAGTGATGTGTTTCTCTTTTCAGTAATACTGATCACTCAATCTGAAGCAGCTAGCTCCTCCTTACTTTTGTTCTAGATGTGATTTTTATCACTCCTATGACCAACCTATCCTGAAGTCAGGATTTAACTTAAATAACGCCCCTAATTTACCTTTAGCATTCCACTTACTGATGTATATAAGTAAACAATATTCCCCTTCAGTCATCTCTCATCAAGGTTAAAATGTCCAAGTTCATTCTCCTAATTCATTTCTCGAGCCTTAAAGTGCGGCCCAAGGAAATATTTCTTGTGTCATTATCAGGATTTTGATTCTCTTCTTATCCTTCATGACCCGAACTGAACTTATCGGATTTCAGAATTATTGAAAATCATTGTCTTTCACTTCAGTAGAAAGGTTAAATGGTTTGACAATAAGTGAAATCCACCTAGGCCTGAAACGTCAAGCTTTCCTGCTCCTATGAGGCTGCTTGGCCTGGTGTGTTCATCCAGCTCCACACCTTGTTATCGCCACTAGAATAACACCTTAGTTCTACATGCAGGATAAGGGAAAAGCTTCAGAATTGCTTAAAAAATAACTAGGTGCTAAAGTGCTGCAGGTTGGCTCAGTGGTTAGCACCACTTAGCCTCTTAGCACCGGAGACTCAGGTTCAATTCCAGCTCTTGGGCAGCTGTCTGTGTGGAGCTTGTATGTATCTCCCCATGACTGTGTGGGTTTCCTCTGAGTGCTCTGGTTTCCTCCCACAGTCAAAAAGATGTGCAGGTTAGGTGGGTTGGCCATACTAAATTGCCCATAGTGTCCAGGGATGTGTAGGTTAGGTGGATTAGCTGTGGGAAATGCAAGGTTACAGGTATGTGGGGGCATGGTGAGTCTGGGTGGGGTGCTCTTCGTAAGGTCAGTGTGGACTTGTTGGGCCAAATGGCCTGTTTCCCCACTGTAGGGATTCTAAGGTTGTTAGGGTATCTCAATGGATTAATTAAGATAATCCTACCTCACTAATTACCTTGGTGATTGTAGCAAGCTTTTTAACACCTGGTGGAATGCAGTTTTATTTTCCATTTGTACATTGTGTTCACAAAAGCCACACGTAATTGTAGCCTTATTTTCTACTGCTTTGCTATTAATTTCAGGGACAACTTTTCCTCAATCGATGTTAGATATTCAGGCAAAGCTCTGCAAGTTGTTGATAAACTTGTCTACAAACCACAAACCAGTTACACTGAGGTGCTGAATGTACTTGAGGATGAAGAAGTTGTGTTGAAAGAACTATGTTGTCACAAGGCAAATCTCTTTGCCATCCTTACCATATAGTTTAGAAGTTGCCAGGGGATTTTATTTCCAAAAAGAATACTGAATTATAAATAAAAACTGAAACATTAAAATAAAAACATTAAAATTAAACCATAATTCACCTTTAATGATGTGCGCAAGGTCATTATGAATTCTGTGAACCAATATGAATGAAATAAAACAAACCTCAACCTGTATATCCAAATCCAGCATTTGAATACAGAGGATCAACCCTCGGTTAGTATTTTGAATGGCCATTTGCAAACTACAGATTTTTCATTTATTTCATGTTTTCTGGTAATTATTTGTGCTCAACAAGGTGAGATGTGCCAGTATTGACTAACAGATATTCCTCAAGTTTATCCATCATAATCAGATTCAGGTTTGACACAATAAACTGCAAAAGTAGACTTTGTTGAACATCAGCCAAAGTACATTCACCACACTAAGTGAGACGCTTCCATTAAACCAAAGTGAGATTTTTCATTCACTTTGTGAGATTGGATTTCTAAGTAAAATTTCCAGGAGTGCTGAACAGTAACAAGTGATATTTCAGTACATTAGTGATGTTTTACAGCATAGTACAATAATTTTGCTCCTTTTTTTGTGAACCCCTGGCTGGGAACATTCATAGCAAGGTCTGATCAGCCAAGAATCAAAGAAATTTGGATCACAGAAGAATTTGTCTCAAAATTTGTCTCAAGGGCAGCACGGTGGCACAGTGGTTAGCACTGCTGCCTCACAGCGCCAGGGACCCGGGTTCAATTCAGCCTTGGGTGACTGTCTGCGAGGAGTTTGCACATTCTCCCTGTCTGTGTGGGTTTCCTCTGGATGCTCTCGTTTCCTCCCACAGTCCAAAGATGTGCAGGCTAGGTGGATTGGCCATGCTAAATTGCCCATAGTGTTCAGGGAGGTGCAGATTAGGTGGGTTATAGGGTAACGGGTCTGGGTGGAATGCTCTGAGGTTCAGTGTGAACTTGTTGGGCCAAAGGGCCTGTTTCCACACTGTAAGGATTCTATTCTATGTTGGAGCTGATTCTTTGAAAAAGCTATCCAATTAACCCTACTCTCACTTTATTCTGCATATTTTGAAACAGTCCTGACAGATCACATGGTAGGAAATATAACTCCACGATTTAAAACTTTACAAAGAGAGAAAGCAGGAATTACAGTCCAGTTAATCTAACATTGCTAGTAGGGAATATATTAAAGTACATTAAAAAATAGTATGATAACTGGTCACTTAGACAGCGTCATGTGACAAAGTTATAGGGGTTTGTAAAATCATGAGGGACATGGATAGGGTGAATAACCAATATCTTTTCCCAGGGTAGGGAAGTCCAGAACTAGAAGGGATAAATTTAAAGTGAGACGGGAAAGGTTTATAGAATCCCTACAGTGTGGTAGCAGGCCATTCAGCCCATCAATTCCACACTGACCCTCCAAAGAGCATCCCCCAACCCACCTCCTACTCTATCTCTGTATTTGTCAGAGCTAATCCTGCTAGCCTGCACACCCCTTGACACTTTAGCATGGCCAATCCTCCTACCTTGCACATCTTTGGACTGTGGGAAGAAACCAGAGCACCCAGAGGAAACCCACACAGCACAGGGAGAACGTGCAAACGTCACAAATATAGTCACCCAAAGCTGGAATCAAACCTAGGTCCCTGACACTGTGAGGCAGCAGTGCTAACCACCAGCCACTGTGCCACCTGGGACATGAGGGGCAACATTTTTACACAGAGCATGGTGCAAGTATGAAATGAGCTGCGAGAGGAAGAGATTAGGGCATGTACAATTACAACATTTAAAAGGCATCTTGATGGGTACATGATTCGGAAGGATTGAGAGAGATATGGATGAAATGGTGATTAGATTGATTTAGGATATCTGGTTAGCATGGACGAGTTGGACAAAAAGGTCTGTTTCTGTGTTGTATAACACTATGTCTCTAAAGTTAGCATGGATTTATGAAAGGATAATCATGTTTGACAAACCTATTAGAGCTTTTCTGCGACATGACTAGTGTAATAGAAAAGGGAGAACAAGTGGATATGGTGTATTTAGATTTTCAGGAAGCATTTGACAAACTCTGACATAAAAGAGTAGTGTGAAAAATGAAAGCATGTGGGATTGGGGGCTGAACAGTGACATGGATTGAAAATTGGTTAGTAGTCAAGAAACAGAGAGTAGGAATAAATGAATCATTTTAGATACGTTGGAAAAATTCTTGGCAGATGCAGAATAACATGAATAAGAGTGAAATTGCCCACTTCAGTAGGAAAACCAGAATGGCACCGTATTATTTAAATGGTGACAGAATGGGAAACGTTGATGTACAAAGGGACCTCATGTCCTTGTGCACGGGCTATTCAAAGTAAGAATGTTGGTGCAGTGAGCAGTTAGGAAGGTTTGATCATCCCAACAAAGCCTATGGGGACTCATGAATTAATCTCCCTATCGAATTCATTGAATATGAATTCTCTTGGTAACAAGTAATGGGCTGCCAGCTGGAACTCATCACCTGAGCCACAGTGGCTTAAAGGGCAGTACAGTGGCTCAGTGGTTGGCACTGCTGCCTCACAGTGCCAGGGACCTGGGTTCGATTCCAACCTCATGTGACTGTTTGTGTGGAGTCTGCATGTTCTCCCCGTGTCTGTGTGAGTGCTCTGGTTTCTTTCCACAGCCCAAAGATGTGCAAGTTAGCTGGATTGGCAATGCTAAATTGACCATAGTGTTCAGGGATGTGTAGGTTAGGTGCAGGGGAAATACAGGGTAGGGGAATGGGTCTAGGTGGGTTGCTCTTTGGAGGGTCAGTATGGACTCAAAGGGCCAAACAGCCTGCTTCCATACTGTAGGGATTCTATTTATAAAGCTGACACACACACCCTCCATTTAGAAATAGTTGATAGTCTAATGGCATCATCACTACATTACTATTCTAGAAGTTCAACTAATGTTCTTATGATCTGGGTTCAAACCTACCATGGAATTATTACTCAGTCTCTGGGGTCCTCTTTTGGTACTAGTCTCATTAACCCTGGACCAGGAGTCGTGAGTTCAAGTCCCATCTACTCCAAAGGTGTGTAATAACACCTCTTAACAGGTTAGAAAAATAGGTTAAATTTACTTTAAAAAAAGCAGGCCCTCTCCCTAATTCCTCAATTTTGACGGTTTGCATTGCTCATAATGGGCTTTATTTGTAAATATTTAATTAGCCAGACATGTGATTACTGGTGTAGTTAAAACGAAAAAAAAAACACATCAAGCAGACCCTGTGGCTGCAAACAGGTCCAGGCAGTGGGCTGTGGAGGTGACCTTATCTGCTAACTGTCTGTGCCTCATCTGTGGTTACATTTGTGTTTGGGTGTCCTCAGAGAGGGAGTATACAGTGTCCATCATTGCTGTCGACGCTTTACAGAGGGGTGGGCACTGTGGGGGATACTGTGCTGTTTCTCCCCCTCCAACTCCACTTTGATTTATTCCCATCCTTCTCTCGCTACATCCTCCCTGCGTCACCTTTGATGGCTCACATTTATCCTTAATAGGCTTTGCATGTAAATATCTAACTTGCTACAAGGGAGTTTTACTGGTGATGGTTCGTGTTTAAAAAGGAAAAGGTAAAGAAGAGGTCACGGTGATTTTGACGGTGAGAAAGTCACTCAGTTGTGTGTGAAAGCACTTCTGGGCATTAAAAAAGAAAAAATAAAGCAGACCCAGAGGGAATCTTATTGTTTGTGTCCCTATCTCTGGGCCAAGAGACCTGTGTTCAAGTCCCACTTGCTGTAGTGGTGTGGAATAACATCTCTGTAAAATTTGTTGAGAAACAAGACTAAAACAGGTCTGACACCCTGGGCTGAGACTAGCATATGTACGCCTTGGGTAGTTGCTCTATTTTGGTGTTTAACAATAAATTATGTTCTTTTCCAGTCAGGCTTCCTGAGTTATTGCATGTAATAGAAGTTTCAGACAGCCTTGACTTTCAATTAACCTGGTAATACCGAGACAGGGAAGTATTCCAAATGTCGCAGTTTGGGAAACTGGAACCTGAAGGTGTGGAGGATAGCCCCGGTGTGCCAAAAGAATAAGATACCCTTTTCAGGCAAATGGGATCACCAACAAAATGTCATTCTCCTAATCACTTGTGGTCCGACTTTCAGCATCATATAGAGTTTAACCTACTTGGAAGCCCTGGAGTCAAAATCCATTGACAAACTGATACATATGGAATGTGGATTGGGAGCAGCTGTTTGAGGGTAAATCCACATTTGATATGCAGGAGGCTTTTAAAGAGAGGTTGATTAGAGTGCAGGACAGACATGTCCCAATGAAAACAAGGGATAGAAAGGGCAAGATTAGGGAACCATGGATGACAGGTGAAATTGTGAGATTAGCAAAGAGGAAAAAGGAAGCATACATAAGGTCTAGGCGATTTGGAAGAATATCTTGAAAGTAGGACCAACCTGAAATGAGGAATTAAGAGGGCTAAAAGGGGTCATGAAATATCTTTAGCAAACAGGATTAAGGAAAATCCCAAAGCCTTTTATTCATACACAAGGAGCAAGAGGGTAACTAGAGAAGGGGTTGGCCCACTCAAGGACAAATGAGGGAAGTTATGCGAAGAGTCAGAAAAAAATGAGTGAGATTCTTAATGAGTACTTTGCGTTGGTATTCACTGAGGAGAGGGACATGGATGTTGAGGTTAGGGATAGATGTTTGATTACTGTAGGTCCAGTCAGCATAAGAAGGGGAGAAGTGTTGGGTATTCTAAAAGGCATTAGGGTGGACAAGTCCCCAGGTCTGGATGGGATCTATCCCAGGTTACTGAAGGAAGTGAGAAAGACATGGTTGGGGCTTTAACAGGTATCTTTGCAGCATCCTTGAGCATGGGTGAGGTCCCGGAGGACTGCAGAATTGCTAATGTTGTCTCCTTGTTTTAGAAGGGTAGCAAGGATAATCCAGGTAATTATAGACCGGTGAGCCTGACGTCAGTGGTGGGGAAGCTGCTGGAGAAGATACTGAGGAATAGGATCTATTTACATTTGGAAGAAAATGGGCTTATTAGTGATAGGCAGCATGGTTTTGTGCAGGGAAGGTCATGTTTTACCAACTTGATAGAATTCTTTGAGGAAGTGACAAAGTTGATTGATGAGGGAAGGGCTGAGGATGTCGTATACATGGACTTCAGTAAGGCGTTTGATAAGGTTCCCCATGGTAGGCTGATGGAGAAAGTGAAGTTGCCTGGGGTCCAGGGTTACTAGCTAGATGGATTGAGAACTGGCTGGGCAACAGGAGACAGAGGGTTGTAGTGAAAGGGAGTTTCTCAAAATGGAGAACTGTGACCAGTGGTGTTCCACAGGGATCCGTCTTGGGACCACTGTTGTTTGTGATATACATAACTGATCTGGAGGAAGGTATAGATGGTCTGATTAGCAAGTTTGCAGATGGCACTAGAATTGGTGGAGTAGCAGATAGTGAAGGGGACTGTCAGAGAATGCAGCAGAATATAGATAGATTGGAGAGTTGGGAAGAGAAATGGCAGATGGAGTTCAATCCAGGCAAAGGCGAGGTGATGCATTTTGGAAGATCCAATTCAAGAGCGAACTATATGGCAAATGGAAAAGCCCTGGGGAAAATTGATATTCAGAGAGATCTGGGTGTTCAGGTCCATTGTATCCTGAAGGTGGCAACGCAGGTCGATAGAGTGGTCAAGAAGCCATATGGCATGCTTTCATTCATCAGACAGGGTATTGAGCAGAAGAGTTGGCAGGTCATGTTACAGTTGTATAGGACTTTGGTTCGACCACATTTGAAATACCGTGTACAGTTCTGGTCGCCACATTACCAAAAGGATGTGGATGCCTTGGAGAGGGTGCAGAGGAGGTTCACCAGGATGTTGCCTGATATGGAGGGCGCTAGCTATGAAGAGAGGTTGAGTAGATTAGGATTATTTACATTAGAAAGACGGAGGTTGAGGGGTGACCTGATTGAGGTCTAGAGAGGTATAGACAGAGTGGATAGCAAGAAGCTTTTTTCCCAGTGTGGGGGGCTCAATTACTAGGGGGTCACGATTTCAAGGTGAGAGGGGAAAAGTTTAAGGGAGATATGCATGGAAAGTTCCTTACGCAGAGGGTGGTGGGTGCCTGGAACGCGTTGCCAGCGGAGGTGGTAGAGGCAAGCACGATAGCGTCATTTAAAACGTATCTAGACAGATACATGAATGGGCAGGGAGCAGAGGGATACAGATCCTTGGAAAATAAGCGACAGGTTTAGATAGAGGATTTGGATCGGCGCAGGCTTGGAGGGCCGAAGGGCCTGTTCCTGTGCTGTAATTTTCTTCGTTCTTTGTTCTTTGTTCTTTTATATGGTGGCAGATCACTATGATCCCAAACCATCTGTTATATTGCAGCAATACAGGTTTAACACGGCAAGATAGACGCACTGGGGAACCAGTTACTGAATTCTTGACATAATCGTAGAAAGTGGCAGAACACAGTGAGAACGAGTCAGCATTTTGGGAAATGTTAAGGGTTCCTTTGGTTTGTGAAATTGATAACATCGTGACTCAAAGAAAGCTACTGACTGAAACAAATCTGATCACAAGAAAACCACAGAACCAGCCCTTTGCCACAAAAACGTGGAAAAGGCCACGCAGGAGCTTCAGAGATCCAAAGACAATATTGTTCCTAACACTAACCCTAACCGTAATTCCCTGCTTAGTCACATGCATTATGCAACACATAGAAGATGCGTATAGAAAGCTGGCTAGGAGTCACATATTGTCTAAATTAGATATGAGCCATGCCTACCTCCAACTGGAGCTTGAGGGGGTAAGTCACTACGAATACTCACAGGTGACTGTACGAGTACACTCACTTGCCCTTTGGGGTATCTTCGGCTTGCATCATCTTTCAAAGGGTGATAGACTACATCCTCCAAGAAGCCAGAGACAACACAGTGTGGAACTGAGGGAACACAGCAGGCCACGCAGCATCAGAGGAACAGTGAAGTTGGTGTTTCGGTTTGGGACCCATCTTCAGATTGTATATATAGAGAAGAGGGGTGGGACTGGGGAAGGTATGTGGGAAACTGTAAAGTGAATACAGGTAGGAGTGGTGGGGATTGGTCAGTGGGATGGATGGGGCAGATAGGTGGGAGGGAAGATGGACAGGCTATGTCAGGCCAAGGAGGCAGGGATGAGAGGCAGGGCTGGACATGGGATGAGACCAGGGGTGGGGAGATTTTAAAACTGGTAAATTCCATGTTTAGGACATCAGACTGTAGGCTCCCGAGACAGAATATGAGGTGCTGCTCCTCCAGTTTGTGGGTGGCGTCATTGTGACACTGGAGGAGGCCCAGGATGGACATGTCACCTAGGGAGTGGGAGGGGTTGTTAAAATGGTTGGCAAAAAGAAGGTTTTGCCATTTGTCACGTGCAGAAATAATGAAACGATCTCCAAATCTACGCTTGGTCTCACTGATGTAGAGGAGGCCACATCGGGAACAGCAGATGTAGTAGACCAAGTTGGTGGATGTACAGGTGAACCCCTGTCTGATACGAAAGGTTTGTTTTGGGCCTTGAATGGAGGTGAGGGGGGAGGTGAGGGGGCAGGTGTAGCACTTCCTGCGGTGCAGGGAAAGGTGCCAGGGGTGGTGGAGTTAGTGGGGAGTGTGGAGCGGACAAGGCAGTCGCGGAGTAAGCGGTCCCTACGAGAGGCAGATAGGGGTGCAGACGGAAATATCTCTTTGGTTATGGAGCCAGATTGTAGGTGACAGAAGTGACGGAGAATGATACGCTGGATGCAGAGGTTGGTGGGGTGATATGTGAGGACCAGGGGGATTCTGTCTTTATTTTTGTTGGGGGGAGGGGGTTTGAGGGCAGAATACAGGCTGCACCAGGGCCTTAATTGCAACACTGACCCAGTATTGTGTTTGTGCCTCACACTAGGTAAGGGATTATTCAATGATTTCATCAGCCATGCTTGCAGTGAGTAGCCCTTGACCCCCTGTCACCATCCCTCTCCATGCTCTCCCATTCTGTAGTGCACACTCTCCTTATACTTTAACTTTCCACAAATACCATCCTTGCTCCCACCTCAGCACATGTTCCTGCTCTTCCTCTCCCCACCACATGCCTTAAAAGCTTCCACCCCTTATCACCACAGATCCACCCTTTGCTTGCCCCAATCTCCCATCCCCTCTCAACCGTTCAACACATGGAACCCCAGAACCGATTGCTCTCTAACCACAAGACTAGCTTTGACTTAGGAAAGGTCTGACCAGAACCCAGGTCGCTGCCTTTGCAGCTCCCCACCTGACAGTACACAATTTCCCTCACTGGTTGCAGTGGCCCTACAGCACTCAGCATAGCCCACTGCCGGATTGTGGTTGGATATATCCCCCAGGCCTAGCTACCAAACTGTGCAGACTCCAACCTTGACTGAGAGTACCGTAATCTCCTGCAAGATAGTGGTCCCTCTTGACTAAATACATTACTGTGCCCCCACCACTACTTTGAGAGTTAAGTAAAGAGTAGTACCTTAAAGTAAAGAGGTAGTCCAGTTAAAACCTAGAGTGCTAGGTTTTAACTGAGTCCAGAGAAACTCAAGTGTATAATAACCCCAGGAAGAATGTATCTTAGCTACAGTTAAAAATTGAAGTTCCAAATGGCTTAAAGCTACTATGGTATTAGTTGTAGGGTGTGTGCATTATATGAGTGGCGTTTTGACACTGCAGTGACTGGAACCAGGTGGATCTTACTGACTATGAGATCCTTGATTGCAGTTGTTAACCTGGGCCAATCAGGGAACCTGGCTGACAGACCTAAACAGGGATTCAGAGAGTCTCAGGACATCAGGGGCTGACTCAGATCTGGCTGGTCACAGCCTGTGGTGTACTGTGCATGCGTAAATAAAGGGTGACTTGGCGACTGGAAATGGCCGTCTGTGCAGTTATTTCACATGCGGACTCACTACATGCTTCGCTTGTCAAAGGCAAAGCTGTCTCATTCCAAGGTCTTCTCAGGACTATCAACTACCCAAGTTGGAAGTGAAACTGAAAGTTCTGTTTTATTGTTAAAGTCTATTCTGAAGCATTGTATGCTTATTTTTCAATGAGATACCACTTTGTCAAAACCAAAGCAAAAACATTGATCAATCAAGTTGGGGTCCTGCCTGGGACCTGACTTGTCCAGTAATACCATCAACTAGGATCGAGCAAAAATCTTCAGGACATCAAACAAAAAAAAGGCATTTTTTTTTCCACATTACTGCCATTGTCATCATTTAGCCTGCTAATACACGGTTCGGGAACTTTGAAGTACATAGAAAGGTTAAAAATAAATTCACAAGTGGATCATTGGTTTTCAATGTCTGATTGTCAGGTTCATCTGTTTTGTTTTGATAACAGAAGGCTGAGTGACTACTTCTCCTGTTGTGAAGATCTTGGAACACATAACTACTCCTTCCAGATGGTTTCGCCAGGGTTCATTTACACCCAGTTCTCTGTTAGCCAAAGATGTTGCTACTTCTAATATCAAATCTGTTGTTCGTCTTGTCATTAAATGAGCTGTAAGCATTTTCATCAGTCTCTCAGTACTAATTAGTAAAGATACTATTTAGCTCTTGCTGACCTAATAAGAAAGTCTTTTTATAAATCAATGTGATAATCTCAGTGGAACTGATTACTGAGACCAGCTCTTCAAACACAAGCACTGTTTTTTCATGTCAATGTCTACGTAGTGGAGATCGAGGAATAATAGTGAGCATCAAATTCAGTCAGGCACAACATATTAAAGGTTTATATAACGGCAAATGCATCCTGGCCTTCTTCCCTGTAGCTACACAACTATTGCTATGATAATTATCTAAAACCATCTTTGTAATGAAGATGTTTATTTAAACTGGTTGCACTGTTATTGCATCCTCCTGCCAGTAGTCATACTGTTGTCCCTATCCTATATCATCCACTTCCTCAGGCTGTACTGCAAATAAATCACTGAATCATAGAGTTGTTAGAGTGCAGAAGGAGACCATTCAGCCCATCATGTCTGTCCAGGCTCACTGAGCACTTTCACCTAATGCCAATTTCTGTGTTTTCCCCAAAACCCTATATGTTATTTCTAGTAAATAATCATCAAATGCCCTCTTGAATGCCTCAATTAAATATGCCTCAATCACCCATCCTGACATTGCATTCCAGATGCTAACTGCTCGCTGCGTCAAAAATATTTTCCTCATCTTGCATTTGCTTCATTTGCAAAGCAGTTTAGAACTGTATACTTTGTGTTTCTCCTATTGTTATTAAGTGGAGGTTGAACTCCCCCCCAGAATTAAAACCAAAACACCAAAAGAGAAGCACCTCACCCATAATCTGTAAAAGGAATGTGAAAAGTGGTGTAACCTGCCTTTCAGCAACTTCTAGTGGTTAAACAAAATAAGTCCCTGACACTCACTTCATAATCAACAAGTAACAACTTATTTATCTAACTTGACAGTGAAAAAAATTTGCTAAACTATTAACAAACCAAATAAAGCCCTTCTCATTACTAACTACTCCCAAATAAAGCACGAGGGGACAGCTTTAAATTGAGGGGTGATAGATATAGGACAGATGTCAGAGGTAGGTTCTTTACTCAGAGAGTAGTAAAGGTGTGGAATGCCCTGCCTGCAACAGTAGTAGACTCGCCAACTTTAAGGGCATTCAAATGGTCATTGGATAAACATATGGATGATAACGGAATTGTGTAGGTTAGATGGGCTTCAGATTGGTTTCACAGGTCGGCGCAACATCGAGGGCCGAAGGGCCTGTACTGCGCAGTAATGTTCTATGTTCTATAAAACAAGATTCTAATGGTATGCTGTTCCAATAAATACAAATCCCACTTACGTAAAATTAAAGAAAAACATAGAATTAAGTCTCTCGAAATTACAGCTAGGTGACATGTCTTCCAGAATGTTCTGTGCCTTCTCTGTCAAATGTTCTGTCAGGAATGCCTTCTCTGTCAATTCTTCTGTCAGGAATATTAATTCTTCTGTCAGGAATATTAACTAGTTGTGCCATGGGTACCTTTGATTTAGATGGAGCTTTCTCTAAAATGTAGAGAAGATGTGAGAGTCTGTGATTCTCTCTCAAGAGCTGAGAGCTGATAACTCTGGCAGATGGCAGTTCACTTTCCTGTCTTTATCCACATGCTCTCTTCTTTTATACCCTTGATGACATATTAATTTCTTACAACAGGATTGGTCCTATGTTATCAAAACCATCAGAATTAAATTTAATTGTTTCTTTTGTATCTAAGCGCCTGGTTCAAATTGATTATCTAAATTCAAAACTCCCTTGTCTTGATAACAAAACAAAACTGCTGCTTAGCCTGCTAACTGCAAGGCCTTTTGATACAAATGTTTCCATTTGGGTGCTCTCTGTGCTCTTGCAAACTTTCAAGCTGCTCACAGATGTCCTTTTTAAACCTCCAAGCATAGAAAAAGCACATCATCTTTTAAAGAGACCATGCACTGCTTTCCCCCCAAGCATTTTACAAACATCAATATTTTACAAACACCAAGTTCTAACATTCTGTCTCCCAATCCACAAATACTCTACCCAACTTCACAACTACCTCAGAGATAGTAGGAACTGCAGATGCTGGAGAATCTGAGATAACAAGGTGTAGAGCTGGATGAACACAGCAGGCCAAGCAGCATCATAGGAGCAGGAAAGCTGATGTTTCAGGCCTAGATGAAGGGTCTAGGCCCGAAATGTCAGCTTTTCAGGCCTAGAC
>JAHRHZ010000144.1:80219289-80243735 GCA_024137785.1 Ginglymostoma cirratum
GTCTAGGCCTGAAAAGCTGACATTTCGGGCCTAGACCCTTCATCTAGGCCTGAAACATCAGCTTTCCTGCTCCTATGATGCTGCTTGGCCTGCTGTGTTCATCCAGCTCTACACCTTGTTATTTCACAACTACTCCAGCTGAGGTGTAATTGGTGCTTTATACAAATTAATCACAATGTTCCTGCTCTTGTATTCAGTCTTCTTATTAATGATACTTAAAATATTGTTTGTTCTTCAAATAGCTATCTCTACCTCTTCTGCCACCTTTCGTGACAGATGTATATTTACACTCAGGTATCTCTGCTCCTTAGAATAATCCCCTTTACTTATATGTCTCTCCATGTTCTTTGTACCACCTCAAACTTCCCCACATTAAAATCCATCTGCTACCTCTCTGCCTACACCACCAATGCGTCAATGTCCTTCTGAAGTTCTACTCTGTCTTCCTCACAGTTTACAATTTTCCCAAGATGTCATCTGCAAATTTTGAAGAATCCAAGTCCAAGAAAAACAAGCAAGTTATGCTCTGGGATCCTGCTCACAAGTTGGTTTTCCATTTTAGAAACTGGCAAGGATATTTGTTCCTCAAAGGAGCGTAGGCAAAACCATTTTTGCGGCACCACTAATGACTTGGCTGTAGATGAGGTGAGAAAAAAAAACAGGGTGTCAAAATGATAGGTGATTCGTGAGTTAGGGGAACAGACAGGTACTTCTGTGGCCATAGACAATGACTTTGGAATGGTCTATTACTCTCTGGTGCCAGGGCAAAGGATGTCACAGAGTGACTGCAGGATATTCTTCTGGGGGACCGTGAATAGCGAGAGATCATGGTCCATGTAGGGACCAATAATTTAGATAGGAAGGGAGATGTGGTCCTGCAATCATAGATATAGTACTGAAGTAACCATTTGGTAATTTTTCGAAGTCAATGATTCTAATGTAGAGTTTTACCTATTAGAAGCAGTCATCAGAAATTTGAGTGCATGCCTGCTGTAATTCACCAACAAGTAATTTTAACCTTTAAACTGTGTAATTTTAAATTTAACATGTGCTGAGAAGAAAAATGACAAAAATGTGTTTCATAACATTTTGGTACAGGTACATTCACTTCCATTCACTTATTTTGTAGAAAATCTATTCTTTCAATTTAGTCTGATATGATATTATTGCACATTTCTTTATTCCATACATTAATATTTCCCTATTTGTGACTATTCCTTTGGTCACCTTACTTATTTTAGGTTCGTCAAAAGCAAGCTCTGGCTGAAAACTATTTAAGGTTTTAGATATCATGATCTCTGAATCTGATTGCACTATTGATGTGATCAGATTAGACATTTAACACTGGAGTTTTCAGTGACTCAATCAGTTAACTCAATGCCAGCAAATGGAGACTAAAAAATACTATCGAACTTAATGATATTTCTATCCCTGTGCTATAGAGCAATGAACATGAATGGAAAATAAATGCATTTTACAGCAATAACTAAGGCTAAAGTAAGCTATTTATTGTCAGTAAGAAGAATGTGGCAATTGTTTTA
The DNA here is from genome assembly GCA_024137785.1 of Ginglymostoma cirratum. Classification (NCBI taxonomy): domain Eukaryota; kingdom Metazoa; phylum Chordata; class Chondrichthyes; order Orectolobiformes; family Ginglymostomatidae; genus Ginglymostoma; species Ginglymostoma cirratum. The sequence goes on from JAHRHZ010000144.1 coordinate 80,220,831, forward strand.
CATGTATTATTTTTGTATATCAGTCAATGTGGGCTTATATCAAATCTCTATGTGCAGTAGTGTAACAGAGTTATTTATGATTTTGTTCATATAGTGTATAATGTATGGAATTTTATGAAATATTAACAACTAGTTGCAGAGAAATGGCAATCTTTTCTGAATCAAATTGAATTGAATCCAAGAATGAACAATGTCAGTTTTTGATAAAAACACAATATTAAACTATCTTCCTGTATATTAAAAGGATTTCTGATATGAAATGAGACATTCTATTCGATTCTGTTTTATGTCACCAGGGAATTCAAATTACTCCTAACAGAACCAGGGTATAATTTTCTTGCAAAATGTGAGATTGTCTGTCTGTTGTCTACAACCAGCAATTAGAAAATCTAATGTAATTGCCACAAGTAGATGCTTTTGTGAAACTGTCTCAGGTTTGGGCAGATGATATTTCCTCCATCGAGGGAACAGAAGAGTGTGGCTTCAGCTGTTCAAATGTTCTACTCTTAAGAAAAGGCACTGTTTCTTGCAAAGTCCTTCTGCTGCATCACTGTGACTTCAGTGGAACATGCACATTATGTGTAACAAATTTCCAGTGAAGTTACATCTACAGGAAGGAAAATCTTCCCATTCTCCCCACCCATCCTTGCGTTCTAAGGTCACATGTATAAAAAATGAAAATATCAGAAATAAAGAGCAGGTTTTTGGACATCTAGAAAAAGAAAAGACCACTAACATTTTAAATGCATACCTTTCAATAGAATGTACTACCCTCACGTTCTATTCTAAATTCTGGTTTCCAAAATTTAGCCTCGTCATTGCAATGTGGTTTGAGTTGTTACTCAACTTCCACCTCATTAAAGTGAAGTAATTTTGTTTTTAAAAACTTGCATTTATTTAAAAAAAAGCTGGCATCTTCCATTCCCTTAGGACATCTCAAGGTACTTCAGAACTGATCGCTTAAATGTCATTACTGTTGCTTTACAGAAGAACATAGGTGGTAAGGTATGACAAACAGCAAACAAGATGAATAACCAAATTGTTATTGTTAGTTAATTGAGAGCTAAGCGTTAAGCCAGGGATCTTTTACATTCACACACAAATATGTGGGCAAAGCCTGAACGGCTAGGCCCAAAACCAGAATGGGTACTCTTTGACCAATCAGGCCTGAAGGAACTTTCTGGACAGGTAAAGCACAAAGCATCTGCACAAGACAAAGACAGGCAAGGTCAAGCTTAGACCTGCTCAGGAAGCAAAGCTGGTTTGTGTGCCATGATAATGTATGGAGAGGGAGGGACATGCCTTGATACAATAGAGAATGGACGCCAAAGATTGCCCCAGCGCCTTCCATACGTGACATCAGGAATCCTACTGGATGCTGTGGCCTTGACCTGAAAGATTGATTGGTTGAGGGCCAGAGAACATTTGGAAAGAATGCAGCAGGGAGGGTTAAGCAGGGATTCGTGGTGGTCATTCCCTTTGTGAAGACTCGAGCAGGCCCAGCAGCGCAGTTCTAACCGCCTTGAAAGAGAGAAACAATGGCCACATGCAAGATCAACCTTCTCCAAGTTCACCAGAGCCAACTAAACAGCCTGGCTGAGGTTAACTGCATGGAAAGTGCCTGCTCCCAGTCTGGTAGCCAGTAGTAGTTTGAATGAGAATTCTGTCAAATACTTAACATTACGTTTGATAGAGTGATTAATGTAAGAATCGGGAGTTTTATTGTGAAAGAGCAAGGTTTTAGACAATGCTTGATCATACAAGCCTCTTGACATCTTTAGTGAATTTTGTGAATAAAATTGCTTTGAATTGCAAGTTGACTCGGACCTTTGCGTTCGTCTCACAAGCATTGTACCTAAGTAAAACGAGTTTACGTAAAAATTGGTTGAAGTGTCAGTACTAGATATGTCTATTTTTAAGTTGGGCTAAGAATTATTGCTTGCCGAATGGAGAATCAATTTGCTTTTAAAAAGTGGATTTTAAAAGAACGAGTCTATGTGAAAATAATAAAATTAACTCCATGATCACACACAGGAGACACAGTTTGTGCACATGTAAAGGTTGATTTTTCTGTATAATACATTGGGAAACATATGAGTTATGAACATGATGACACTTGCTTATCACTCTTTTTGAACTGCCTCAGAATTACTTGGTTTACTTTTAGGAGGAGGCAAATCTGGACCAAGAAATACAAATAGGTTCAAATCACTGCAGCAGAAATCATTGCAATTGACAGCCTAGCAGCCATGTGCAAAACCAGAATAACATGGTCTGCAAATTCTACACTCCGAGCAAATGTAAAATGTTGGATCATCTGATGTACCCCTCCCTTCCTTCTTGGGGAACAATGTTACCACAAGAACTAAGTGCATTCCTGGTATTTTGTCCAATTACAACGCAAGGTGTCCCACAACTTTTGTGTCCTTGTTCATTGAATAAATTCTTCAAAAAGTAATCTCTAAGTGAAAGTTCTGCCTCAGGAAATTAGCCAGCAAATGTACGAGAGATGGTTGGCAGGTCAATGCCAGCAGCAGAATTTCTAGGACATACCTAAAGAGCAGATAGAATTGCCAAGATAAAGCTAGTTTTCATATCTTTATTTCTTTGCAGACAGTGAAATACTACTGCTCTACTCTCTGATTGGACTCATACACTCATCTACTGCTATTGCCCTTAGGTGAGAAATCACACACCAGGTCATAGTCCAACAGGTTTATTTGAAAACACAAGCTTTCAAAGCCTCACTCCTTCTTCAGGCGTTAGTGAGAGAGGTAGAATCAGACACAGAATTTATAAGTAAAAGATCAGAGGCTCACACCACTGATGAGGACGTATTAAACAGCTTTCTGTCTCTCTCTCTTCTCCCCCACCACCACCTCCGCCTCGCAACACCTCCACCTCCCCGCCCCCCCCCCCAACCACACACACACACACACGTGAATCTATGGGGTGAATCTGTATTTGCAGATATGGTCTATTTTGTTTAAAAAGTACACAATTTATAGACAGTCAGTCAATGTGGCATTTTACAAATTCCTACTTTAGAAATAAAACCAGTCTGACTCCAAACCAAAATACCAAACAGATTCTAAACAAGGCCTCACACCTAACACGCATTGTCTGACCTAAAATGTCACCTCTTCTTTACACTGATAAAACCTTTAGTTCTCTTGGGACAGTGACTTCAAAGGAATTCAAGGATTTACATATACATATTGATCAATTAAAACCTTCTAACTGATTAAAGATTTAACAGTATCTTAGGTTTGTTTAATTCAAGTTCTGTGTCTGATACCACCTCTCTCACTAACACCTGAAGGAGGAGTCTGGCTTGGAAAGCTTGTGTTTTTAAATAAACCTGTTGGACTATACCTTGGTGTCATGTGATTTCTGACCTTGTCCAACACCAGCACCTCCATATCATGGAGATTGCCCTTACAATGAGTTTTCCATCTTGTCTGTACACGCTGCTTCTTCCTCTTTGAAGGAAAACTATGTTAATCCACCCTTTACTTGCTCAGAAGCCTTCAAACAAAGTGCATCCCTACTGATTTTGTAGGAGAAACTGAGCAGAGGGGGATCTCAAGAACAGGAGAAAGGAAGCTTCATCATGTTGCAAACTTTGACTCCAATGGAGGCATTGCCACCAACACTGTCGGCCAAAATATCTTACAGTTTATTGTTGTGTTGCAGTAAGAATAGGTCATGTTCCCTTAAAATAGTGTTAAAAATAACCAACTCTCAATTTCTAGCACCATGGTTTGTGGGCAGACTAAGAAAATTACAGTAGCAAGACTCATAACATGATGAGCTATGTGGTGACAATAATATTGAAAAAATGCTTATTAGTTTTCAGGATGCGTGTGTTGCTGACTAGGCTGATGTTATTATCCATTCCTAATTGTCCAGAGGACATTTAACAGTCAACCATATAGATTGTAGGTTTGGAGTCTCATGTAGGCCAGAGCAGGTAAGGATGGCAGATTTCATTCCCTACAAGACATTAGTGAACCAGATAGGTTTTTACAATAACCAATAGTGGCTACATGGTCACCATTTGGCCAGTTCTCCATTCCAGATTTTAACAGAATTGAAATATCACCATGGTTAGATTTGAACCCAAATCCCCAGAACATTGGCTGAATTACAAATCCAGTGATAGTTCCACTATATCACTGCCTCCCGATAATCGATGTCTAAAATGAATAATTCCAATTAAGCAGGCTTATTACAGCTGTTTTTAAATTTATTTCAACTATATCAAAGCATAGGAGTATATCAAACAATTCAGCAAATGTAGACCTCCAATAATAATCATAGGAAATGCAAACAGGAGTGGACCACTCAGCCCCTGAGCCTGCTCTGCCATACAGAAGTCAAATGAAAGCTTTCACTGAGTACTCCCGGTGGGGCTCAACAAAAATAGACTGCATATTACGTATGTTATTCTCATAAATGTAATCCATAAACAGTCCCTATTACATTCCTTGCAACCCCTTTCTCAGGATATCACAAATACTCTAACCTGTCTTCAGTAGTTAGTGGTCAAAAACTTAAGGTTATTATTCTCACAGATATAAGCCTTTGTAATAACGCAGAATTGTACCATAGTTCATCTAAACACAACAAACAGCCAAACCAATTTACAATGAGTTCCAATTTGTATCACGAAGCTTTTAGTAAACAAGAGATGGTCCCATCTCTCACTAATGAAGTATTCATGTCTTACAATTTACATTATGTTACGTCTATGCTGCTACAGAGACAAAGCATCATTTGTTCTTCAATTGGGACCAATCCAGTACTAGATCTGAGAGAAAACACATCAAGGCCTCTTCTTTCTCTCAAGGGAGGAGATGAAAGATTACACATTATTGAAAGGGTTGCTATGCGATGCAACCACTCAGGTACTCATTCTAGTTATTAGAATATTTGAAAGTCAAAAGCAATGCCCACAATACATCAAATGTTGATTTATGCATGTACTGCCTATTCAATATGCCCTGCACCACCACACGGCTCATCAGGTTACGAGCCTTGGAATGGTTTCTATTACCCTGCAATACTCTTTTTAGGGGGCAGGGAACAACAAGGATTGCCACAATGTCTCTAATTAATGACCTGTGCAGCTGCTGTCAAACAGAGAGGTTGAGAAGTTTTACTTTAACATAGCCAAGGCATCCTTCCTCACATTCTCAAAATGCAAACTTTCATATTTATTAGTAACATCACTTTTTTTCAGACTGTTGGTTATCACATACATATCAACATACAAATTAGCAGCAGAACCTGCTGCACCATTCAAAAAGGTTGTGGCTGATTTGATTGTGGCCTCTGCTCCACATTCCCAGCTACCCCTGAAATCCTTTGACTCCCTTTTGGTCAACAAACTATCCACCTCAGTCCTAAATATATTTGACGAGTCTGACTCTACTGCTGCATGACCCTTTGAGAAAAGAAAATTCTCCTCATATATCTTAAATGGAAGACCTCTTATTTTTAAACTACATCCCCTAGCTCTAGTCTTTCTCAAACAGGAAACACCGCTTCCATCCTGTCAAATCCTCTCAGGATACAAAATGTCTGCAGGTATAGCAAATGCAAGGGGAATGCAATATAGACGTTTGACGTGTTCACTGCAGTCATTCAGGACCTTGGAGAGACCACATCAGAAGTACTTTACACAGTTTTGGTATCCTTATTTAAGAAAGGGTGAAAATGCATTAGAAACATTTCATAGAACTTTCACTTGACTGATACAGACATGGGTGTGAGTTATCTTATTAGGAAAGGTTGAACAGCCTGTTACCAATTGGAGTTTAGAAGAATAAGACATGATATAATTGAGATATGTTGTATCCTGAGAGGAGATACAACAGCTTCTATTTGAGGGAACTGCTTTTGGTAAAGCAGGGGAGATGGATTTGTAACTTTCTTTCTCTGCTTTCTCAGGAAGGTCAAGCCTAAAAACAAGGTGAATTGGAGGAAAATCCAAACTATGAATTTGTGCAATATTCATTACTGTCACTGACTCAGTAATTACAAAACTAACTATGGTCTCAGGTTAAAGTCTAAGACCTCAAGAGCATCCTAAGGACTTAAAACTACCTGAACTTTTCTCATCCTTTTTTCCAAACATTATCCACATTTTTAACTTGTGTTGTTTGTAATGCTGTGTATTTACTAATTTTCTCAACAAGGTTAACAAGTAATAAAACTGCTTTTCCTTTCACCTGAAAAAAGAATTTGTAATTGACTCCTTGCTATTTCTGGTGAACTAGGTAACTGCATCTTAATTGGAGTGAGGTATAGATATAACAACGTTTAGGCTACAATGACTGGCATGTTTCTCTACGTCCAATAGATGAATTGATTTAACCTGTCAATTTCCAATAAGGGACCAGAATTTTACATACCTACCTAGCTCTTGATAAGATCAGATTATCAAGTCTGCACTGACTAGTTACAATCTTCTACCTTCAAAGCATCACATTTTAAATATTTCATGAGATGTTGGCATCACTAGCATGGCCATCAATTACTGCCATTTACTAACTGTCCTTGAGAAAATTGTGGTGAGATGCCTTCTGGCACTGCTGTAGGCGTTATGGTGTAGGCACACGCAGTGCTGTTAAGGAGGGAATTCCAGGATTTTGACCTAGTTATGTATGTTCTAAGTTAAGAAACATGTATGACTCGCATGTAGCCATTTCCCCATGTGCCTACCAACCATGTAATACCTATTAATTAGATATCAGTGATCACAGACTTGGGAGACTGAAGAAACCTTGTCAAGGTGCAGTCATACATCCTACTGATAGTATATATGTGGCCATGAGGCTTTGGTGGAGGGGACAGAGTGAATACTTAAGGTAGTGAGTGAGGTGCTAACCAGACTGCTTGATCCTAGATGGCGTTGAACCTTGAGAGTGTTGCTGGAGTTACACCCTTGCAGCTAACATCATAGTCTTCATTTTGAAGCAGAAGAAATGGAGCGGGGGTAGACTAAAAGTCCCCTCACCAAAGTCTCATCAAAGCACGATATAATTGTCCCAAGATTTCTTTATTTTGTACTCCAATCCCCTTGCAATAAAGGCTCACAATCTTTTGTCCTTCTTAATTGATAGCTGTACCTGCAATCTGAATTTCTGTATTCTTTGAATGGGTATACTCGAGTTTTTCCAAAAATCAACATTTATATGTTGTGCCTTTTTAGAAATATTCTACTTTTCTATTTTCACAACCAAAATAAATAACCTCACACTTCCCACATTAGACTCCAGGCCCCACTTCATTGCTTGCTCATTTAACCTCTCAGTATCTTTTTGCAGCCTCTTTGTATCTTCCTAACAGTTTATATTCCACCTTAATCTTGTACTAACAGTAAACGTGGGTGCATTATACTCAGTCTCTTTATCTAAATCGTTCATATACATTGTAAAATCTGAGGATCAAGCACTGATCCTGAAAGTTTTTCACGAGCAACAGCCTGTCAATTTGGAAAGGTCATGTCCATTCCCTGTACCCTCTCTATTAACTAATCCTTCGTCCATGTTAACATATTAACCTCAACTTCACAAGCACTTATCTTGAATTTCATTGTATAGCACCTTATCACATGGTTTCTGGAAATCCAAGTACATTACACCTACTGTCTTCCTTTTATCTGCCCTACCAGCTAAAACTGAAAACAAAGCTCTCATAAATTTGAACATGATGCAGAAATTGGCTGAATTGATTTTTTTTCTGCTTTTATGAATGAGATATACCTCGGCAATTTTTCACTTTGTCAGGTAGATGCCAGTGTTGCATTAGTGCTGAAACAGCTTGGCTCAAGACTTAGATAGTTCCAGAGTACAAGATTTCATAGATTTCATAGAATCCCTACAGTGTGGAAACAGGCCGTTCGGCCCAACAAGTCCACACCCAAACCCAATTGTCCTGCATTTCCCTTGTCTAACCTGCCTAACCTAAACATCCCTGGGCACTATGGGCAATTTAGCATAGCCAATCCACCTACCTTGCACATCTTTGGACTGTGGGAGAAAACCAGAGCACCCAGAGGAAACCCACGCAGACATGGGGAGAATGCACAAACTCATACAGACAGTCACCCGAGGCTGGACTCGAACTCGGGTCCCTGGAGCTGTGAGGCAGAATGCTAACCACTGAGCCACCATTGTGGAGAGAGGGCAAGAAAACGCACTTGAGGTTGAAGTTAGATCAGCCATGATTATATTGGATGACGGCGCAGGCTCAAGGTGTTGAATTGCCTACATATGTTCCTACTTCTTATGCACATCAACTGTCTTCATCAATTTGTATCTTCTCTCTTATACCTCCTGAAAACCCTCTTGCTTATATATTTTTAACATATTTTTCATGGTCTTGCTTTGTGTCACTGATCTCGTGATCTTGGTTTTATGGTTTACTTGCTTAAAATTCAACACAACAGTTGGAATGCTGTCAAGGCCTGCAGTCCTTGCTGTAACCATTGCAGTCTCTCACGTTTTTAAATCATATGGACTGAATCGCATTGGGTGAAGCTTGACTTCTGTAACTGTGCGTATTTCAGAACAAGGTTCAAAATGGATCAGCCACTTGACATTTCTGCAAACACTTCAGCTCTAACTTGAGCACTGATGTGCAGGCTCCACAACCACTGAGGGAAGAGAAGTTTGTGGATCCTCCAGCTCTTTTTAATCATTTAATTGTAAACCAGCATTCACAACTGGATCTGGGTGGGCCGCAAATCTTTGAATTGCTACTTGTGAAATCACTTAGATCTGTCTGCCTTCACAGTTTAGCATATATGTAAGTCCAATTGCAATGGCCTAGTGGTATTATCGCTGGACTGTTAATCCAGAGACCCAGATAATGTTCTGGGCACTTGGGTTTGAATCCCACAATGGCAGACGGTGGAATTTGAATTCAATAAATGTGTGGAATTAACAATCTAATGATGACCGTGAATCCATTGTCAATTGTAGGAAAAACCCATCTGGTTCACTAATGTCCTTTGGGAAGGAAACTGTCATCCTTACCTGGTCTGGCCTACATGTGACTCCAGACCCACAGCAATGCGGTTGACTCTGAACTGCCCTCTGGGCAATTAGGGACAGGCAATAAATGCTGCCTAGCCAGCGATGCCCTCATCCTGTGAATGATTAAAGGGAATAGCTTCACAAGGGGTAACACCTCAATTTTAGATATGCCTGGTGCTGTTCTTAGCACACTCCTGGAGTCTTCGCAACCCAAAACAACCCTACAACTTCTCCATCACAGATAACATCAAATAAAATGAAGAGTCTTATATTCAGAAGCATGTGGTAGAACAAGGCATAAATCGACTGGGAACATTCAGGAACTTCCAATGGACCTTCCTGTGGCTCTTTCTTAGAGTCAATGAGTCAAAGAGATAGAGTCAACATCTATCAAATGCCCCTATGCTATCTGCCAAAGGCCAAGACCCAGCCTGACAAAGTCATACTCCATGTTTTGACAAACAACGCTATCCGGTTTTCTGAGGATTCCCTGCAATCCATCAATAGCCCCAATGGGATCTGTTAAAGGCCACTATCTGATGATAAAGGCCCCTGTTCAGTCTGTCAATGGCCGTCTAGTGACAAGCACCTGGACACCCATTGGCAATGTGTATCCATCTGGTCCACTGCGATGCACATCTTGCTCTTGACAAGCTTTCAATGTCCCAATGTGAACAGTAGTCCAGTCTACCGTTCTATGTTCTATGTTCTACGTTTCCTGAGGCACTGGTGCTGACACATGTAAAGACAGTAAATCCCCTGCCTGTATACCCAGTGTTCGAGATCTTGCCTCCATGGAGCGGGATCACTTTCTCTGTCCCTTTTGCTCTGTGCCTGAGACGAGGTGGTGCTGGGTCTTGCTGTCCTGCTGGCATTGGCATTTCTGATCCTCTTGATTTTCATCGGGTGTCTATGCTAGAGCTTCATAAGCTTGTCCCATGCCGTGATATGAGAAACTTGCAGCCAAAGGTGAGTGACATGTAAGAGAGGTGGGGGATTTCTAAAGAAATTCACAACCATCTGTAAAGCACTCTCTGTAAAGAGGCTCCATGAGCAGCAACCTCTCAGGTGGCCATGGCTGGAGGTCTTGAGTTTCATGGATCAAACGTTTCCCAACCTATCGCTTTCAGTGAAAAAGTACTTGCAATTGTCCAATCACCACATTGGCCTACAAGCGTTGCTCCTGGACCAGAGAATATGCTCACTGCCTGTTTAATCATTGATTAAACACAGTTTAATTGCTTATTTGCATATTTAAATATTTTACATCACAGTGGCATAGTGGTTCCCTGCTTGCCTTCAAACTTGCTGAGATGAAAGCTGAAAGAGGGCAAGACAATGTTGGGGTACTGACACAGCTTCATTGTTAGTAGACTTAACTCTCCATACACACCTACTAAGTGTCTCCCTGTGCCGAAGAAAATTCCATCCATTCAATGCTAACGCAAAGAAATAATGAATCTGTACAAGAAAGGGTTAGGTTGCACAGAAGCACTTTGTGCAGTTTTGAGCACCCCATTACAAAAAGGACATTGAAGTAATGTGTAAAACTGTAATGTAGGTTTACAAGAATGATATCAAGGGTGAGAGAATATGGTTCTGATGAAAAACTTGAAAAATACAGCTGTATCTTATAGAGCAGAGAAATCTTACTTGTAGTCAGAATTATGAAATGTTGGAGAGGAATTACTGTCATGGTTAAATCCTTAACCAGAGCTCAATAATTTAAGATTATAAAAGGGAAATGTAAAGTAGGATGCTTGATAATATTTTTGAAATGCTGATGTTAAAAATGATTCATTGCATCATAACATGGTTACAGCAGAGAAGGAGATCATTCAACCCATTGTGTATCTGCATGTCCCATTCCCTGGCCTTAGACATGCAAACTTTATTCCTCTTCAAATGCTTAGCAGACTCCTTGTTGAAAGTCATAGCTGAGTCTCTCTCACCATCACATAATCAGGCACGACACTCCAGATTCTAACAACTTGCTGCGTTAAAATGTTTTTACTTATGACACGGTTGGGTCTTTTGCCAATCACCTGAAATTGGCAAGGGGTGCTCAGAACATTCCAGCAACAACACTGAAGATGTGTGTTCCAGAACTCGCTGCATTCTTAGTCAAGCTGTTACAGTATAGCTACAACACTGCTATCTGCCCAACAATGGGGATCAATGCCTGATACGTTTTGTGCACAAAGACCAAGCCAATTACCAGACAGTGATGGAAGATATCATCAGCAGTGCTGCTAAGCAATCTATTCCTTAGCAATAATCTGCTTGCTGACACACAGTTTAGGTTAAGCCAGAGCCATTCAGCACCTGATGTCGTTATAGCCTTGGTTCAAACATGGACAAAAGAGCTCAATTCCACAGGTAAGGTGAGAGTGATTACCATTGACATCAAGGCCAAGTGTGGCATCAAGGAGCCCTAGTAAAACTTTAGTCGATAAGAAACACAGGAAAACTCTCGATTGGTTGAACATAAGGACCAGGAGTAGGAGTGGGCAATGTGGACCTAAATCTGCTCCTTCTAATTTTGAGGCTATGCCCTCTTGTTCTAGTTTCACCCACCAGTTGGAGTCATACTTAGCACAAAGGAAGATGGTTGTGGTTGTTGGAGGTCAGTCATCTCAGCTCCAGGACATATCTTCAACAGTACGGTGCCCTCGGTCCAACCACCTTCAGTTGCTTCATCAATGACCTTCCCTCCACTATAAGGTCAGAACTGGGGATGTTCACCAATGATTGCACAATGTTCAGCACCACTCATCACTTCTTAAACACTGAAGCAGTCCATTTGGAAATGCAGCAATACCTGCCAATAATGAGGTCTGGGCTGACAAGTGGTAAGTGACAGTTATGCCACACCAGTGCCAAGCAATTACCACCTCAAACAAGAGAGAATCTAGCCATTGCCAATTGCCCTTACCATCACTGAAGCTCTCACTATCAACATCTTGGAAGTTACCATTGACCAGAAACTGACTAGCTGTATCAAAACTGGTCAGAGGCTAGGAATCTTGCAGCAAGTAACTTACCTCCTGATTCCCTGCAATCTGTCCACCATTCACAAGGCAGTAGTCAGGAGTGTGATGAAATACTCCCCACTTGCCTGCATGAGTACAGCCCCAACAGCACTCAAGAAGCTTGATAGCATTTTGGACAAAGCAGCCATTTGATTGGCACCACATGCAAAAATATTCACTGCCTCCCTCTAATGCATAATGCAGCTAAATACATGGGAGCACCACCACCTGCACATTCTCTTCAAGTCACTACTTTCCTGACTTAGAAATATATTAACCATTCCTTCAGCGTCACTGGGTAGATATTGCTTAACAGACTGTGGGGTTTCCTACACCGCATGAACTGTAGCAATCAAAGAAAGCAGCTCACCACCACCACCTCCTCAAAGGCAACTAGGGATGGATAACAAATGTTTGCCCTGCCACTGAAGCCCACACTACATGACTGAATTTTTAAAAAGCCCATCATTTATCATTCCTTGGCTACAGGGGATTGGTTAGCTCTGTTGGCTGGATCGCTCATTTGCAATGCAACATGATACCAACAGCATGAGTTCAGTGCCTACAGTGGCTGAAGTTACAATGAAGGATTATCCTTCTCAGTCCCTCCCATACCTGAAACATGATAACATTCACGTTGAACCACCATCAGTTGTCTCTCTATAATAAGAGAGCAGCCCTATGTTCTGATAAGATAATGGTGACTTTTACCTCTACTTTAGCTACCCAATCTTTCACTTTCATGGGACGGAAATTTGAATGGAAGACACCATCATAAGTGGCTACTCGAAATGATTTCAATTATGTAATTTAACCGTGATTGACATAAGTGTATTTTTCTTTCTACATGTTACCAGATCAGAATAAGAAAAGGGGTCCCAAGTAGACAGCAACTTGAAATTAACTGTGGCACTATGAAACAAGTCTCTCTGGATTTGCTTACAAACTGACCCAAAATGGATTAAATGGGCTTCCATCTATGATTTAATTACTATTTTACTTATTATACATCAACAATATGACAATATGTATGACATTGATGTCAGCCACATCAATAATCATCAGTTCAATATTTTTGTTTACATAGGATATGTCTCCAGACCAAAGTAGTATATAATTCTCTTATTTAGACAACTAATTTACTGCTCTTACAGCTAAACCAAAGGAGATTCAGGGACAGCAAAAAGCCACATGTGCAAACAGGCTGTCCCTTTTTGATATGTCTAGCTGTCCCTCCATTTTCTGACCAGATATCTGAATCTGTTTTCTCTGCAAAAATGTTTCTCATTGCCTCTCTAACTCATTTATATAACTCCTATCAGGTGAGTAGAATTAAACTGATGTTATTCAGTTCCAGTAAAATAATAAATCAATCATGAAGCATAATGTCATAACAACAAGATTGACCTTTCCCCTTCAATTTCTGTCACAAATCATAAAAATTACTTGTCTGCTTACTGTAGATATATTTATAATTCCACTTTTTAAAAAATGTAAATTATATTAGAAATAATAAAACCAGAGGTTGTCTTACAAAACAAGCTACCTCCAATCTGAAAAGCTTATTATTGCAATTAATCTGCAAATCTGGATACAGGTAGCTTCCGGAGTAAAATATAGTGAACAATTAAACAAGACGCACTAATAAAGTATTTGGTTTCTGTGAGCTCTCAGGCCCTGAATCTGTATGTTGAATGTGAAGTGATTGTAACAAGGTCAGCCAGGTGGACCTCAAAGAATATCAGTTCCCCGGCTGGGGCTATTAATCTGGTCCAATCAGGGAGCCCTGGCTGACAGATAAAAAGACGAGTGTCAGACATCTTGACACTCTGAGACCTTGCTCTGAGGGAGCTGGACCAGTGTCAAGGACTCTCCACATATAAATAAAGGGTGACTTGGTGACGGGATACCAGCATCTGGTCAGATATTCCAGTATGAATCTGCTTTCAACAGTTTTCACCTTCATGGTCTATTGCCTTTCTGTTTATTAATCACTAAGTGCAGTCTGAGCTGCTTCAACTTTATGATTTGAAACTCTCGTGAAGTCCCAGGCTGGGAGGAAGTGCAACACTGCTCAGCCATTCTAAAAAGCTGAGAGCCTGAAAAGTAATGATCTGCTCTCTCCTTGTATGTTGATTGAGCAATTTTTTGTTTCAGCTATGACAGATTTTTTTTTTGTCCCAGCAAGTATCAGAGACAGGGTGAATAAGTTGACTTACAAGCCTTCCGAAATAAGATTCAACATTCGTGCCAAGTACGAAATGCGAACAGCCAGTGTTGGTACAGATGGCTGCCATTTTGTAATGTAAGACAAGCATATCACCAGTAATTAAAATGAAATCAATATGATGCATTTTATTGAATAAATTAGTTCCACAAACATACCCTTAATGACCATCAAAATGTAGTAAAAGCTGTCACACTTAATTTTCCTTGGAATCTTACACAGAGTGTTCATCAGCTCATTCTGAGTCATAGAGTCATAGAACTGTACAGCACAGAAACAGGCCCTTTGGTCCAACTCATCCATGCCGAACAGATATCCGAAATAAATCTAGTCCCATTTGCCAGCATTTGGCCATATCCCTTTAAACCCTGCCTATTCATATACCCATCCAGATGCCTTTTAAATGTTGTAATTGTACCAGCCTCCACCACTTTCTCTCGCAGTTCATTCCATACACACACCACTCTCTGCATGAAAAAGTTGGCCCTTAGGTACTTTTAAATCTTTCCCCTCTTACCTTAATCCAATGCCCTCTAGGTTTGGATTCCACTACCCTGGGGAAAAGACCTTGGCTATTCATCCGACCCATGCCCCTCAAGATTTTATATACCTCGATAATGTCAGCCCTCAGCCTCTGACACTCCAGGGTAAATCGTCCCAGTCCTATTTAGCCTCTCCCTGTGGCTTAAACCCTCTACCCTTGTCAGCATCCTTCTAAATCTTTTCTGAACCCTTTTCAGCTTCATAACATTCTTCATTGAATGCAGTATTCCAAAAGTGGCCTAACCAATGTCCGTTACAGCCACAACATGACCTCCCAAATTGGCATCAGTGCAGGAATCTCACTTTATTTTAGATTTGGTACATTTTCAGAATCACCCTTTGACTACAAATCATCTTTGTCCCTCCATTTATTTGAGACATTTTATTGATAATTTGTGGATTAATAGCATTCCATGATTTGATGATGAAACCACACAAACCGTCAAAATAAAACAAAGAACTGGTAAAGGGTGTTCATGCTTTGAAATCGTTAAATGCTAGAAATGTGCAACAAAACAATGTAGAATGTGCTGGAGAAATGCAGTAGGTCTGGAAGCATCTGTGGAGAGAAAACAGAGTTAATGTTTCAAGTCTAGTGACCTTTCTTCAGAGCTAGAACCAGCTCGGAAAATGTGATATATATGCTGATGATGGCATTGAGGATGGGGGGAAGGAGTGAGTGGATAAGTGGAGATGGAGCAAAAACAGAGATAAATAAAGGACAGGCAAAGAAAGGTATTGCCGATAGTAAGCCTTACTGTTGCCTGCCACTTCAACATACCACTGTGTTCCTGTGTCAACATTTCTGTCACACACCTGCTGCAGTGCTTCAGCAAGGCTCAACACAAGCTGGAAGAACACCTCATCTTTCACTTAGGTACCCTACAGCCTTTAGGACTCAACATCGAGTTTAACAATTTCAAAGCATGAACACCCCTGAGCTTGTCTAGGACCTATCCCACAACCCAGTTCCTGCCATGAAATGTGTTGTTTTCAGCAAAACCTAACCATTTTCAACTCCTCATACACTCCAATATCACCGATCTAGCTTCTCTTCTTCCCTGGCTTACTATCTGAGATTGCTCAGAAATGGGGCAAGAAGAAGAAATAAGTCCCTAGAACTACCTCAGCAGTTTGTGGATTGAACCATGTTGTTGGCATTTTTGTTATGATCTCAGCTGATGGTACTATCAGACAAGTCAGATCCCAAACGAACCCTGCCTTGATAGGTCATATGTCCTTTTCTTTTCTGTTCACATAATTCACAAGATATTATGGGTGTTTTTTTTAAACAACAGAACATAAGTTTGTTATTCAAAAGGAAGAAAGGGACAGGCTATTTACATGTGCACACATTACCGCTAGAAAGATCTTAATACAAACATTAAAGCAAAGTTTGAACTTGTTTTGTAATACTAGCCATTGCAGAGACTCAAGTCCAGAGCAATTATATTCCTATCTCGACTCTTTAAGTTTATACATAACTAACTCGTGAGCTTCTTTTTCTCCAATGGTAGAGACAATTTTACAATCCCTCTCCAATCCCTCTAATGACATGAAGATTTCACAAGCCTAATCGCCTCATCATTTTCAATTCTAACCCCCAAATATTTCTATTCAAACACTCCTGTCATGACAAATTTCACAGGCTAGGAAAATAGTGCTCCTGCAGTGAATGGTTTCCTCTGAACAGAACTGAACTGAGACCTGTTGGAGAGAAATCAAAACCTGCTTCTGAAGTCAATTCTGAATTCTTCTCAGCTGGAATTCTAATGCTTTCGGAACTGAACTGGAAACAAAACTAACGCTTTAATTTGTTTACATTGCATGTCATAATCCCAAAAGTATAAACATCTTATTCCATGAACGTTTAATGGGTACTCCCATGCCTTTGAGCCTTGTCACACGTCATCTTGAAACTGGTGCATTTAGGTCACTGTTCCAGAAGGACATTCTGAACGCTTAAAAAAAATGTCATGGCACTAACCCACAGTCACATGACACATGAACGAGAGGTGAACAGAGGAATAGAAACCATGCCTGGGAAATAAGTAGTGGATCTAAATAAGGACTAGAATCAGCACAGGCTTGATGAGCTGAAGGGCTTGTTCCTGTATTGACTTTTACTGTACAGTTGCGTTGTATTCAAATGTCTTTCTTTTTATAGTAGACCAAATTCCATAGATCACAAAATATTTTATATACCTTTCTTCGCATTGTTTTGCCCATATTCTCAATATTTAGACAACTGGACTAATCAAATCCCTCAAACGAACATCACAGGTTGAAAGCATAATTGTTCTTACTCATAAATATATAAGCAATATGAGAATGAAGTAATACGATGAAACAAACGTGTTATAGGTTAGTGTGAAATGGGAAGTTTCATTTTCCCATTTTAAATTGACTTCACTGAGTTGAATTAGAATAATTTTCAGGATGTAATTTTTTTCCCAGATATTATATTTCCAAAGTTATTCTGAAATTTCCTTTTCTTTTCAGTCCTACCAGACAATGACATGAGTTTTAGTGGGGTGGGAAGTGTATATCTTACATTGTCTGATTCTGCAGATCAATGAACCTGGCAATATTTTCATGTGAATCATTGTTCATATGTTCTTTTGTAGCTTGGCTCTATTGAACCCATGGAGTACACAATTCAGACCCATCCCAGGATGCATTATATGATTAAAGCCATGCTATTTTCTGAAAAAGAGAGGAAACCTGATTTCCTAAACAGACCCTCAAAATGGACGATGACTTGCTGCCATGAGACATTCTGAAATGGCTGATAAGTAAAAAACACTCTGCCTCACGCAGGGCACATGGTGCTTGAAGGGTTGGAATCAGGTTTGGAGGTTTGTGCACTCTCACCAATGCCTCAATGTTGCTTCTTCAAGTTCCTGAGGTTTCCCAATGAACGCTTCTCATGTTGGCCACTTACAGCCCAGAGCATGGTTGTTTGACCTCCTTAAGCTTTTTTTGTGGACATTTCTAAAGTGCTTTCAGGAATCCCATCAGCCCATCCACATTGACCCTCCATTAGCTCCCAATTAAGTAAAGGTTTCATTTTAAAATATTCATCTTTGCTTTCAAATTTCTTCATGGTCTTAATTCTGTGGGGTATCCTCCAGCCCTAGAGTCCTCTGGGATAATTGCGCTTCTCCATGTTGGGCTCTTGAGAATTGCTAATTTTAATCACTCTATGTATGATTGATGATCATTCTCTAAACTGCCATGGCCCTACAAACTGGGACTCCCTCACTAACCCTTTCTTCCTCTCTGCCTCCCTCTCCCCTTTAAAACCTTGGTCCCCTTGGTCTTTGACCAAGCACTTTGTCATTGACCTGAAGATTGCCTGTGAAGCTCCCTGCAATGGTTTACTTAGTTAAAGGCACAAACTGAATGCAAGTTGTTATTGTTAATTATCCAAAATGTGAAGACTCCAGCAAGCAGTCTATTTTCAGCATTTCACTCTAAAAAGGGAGATGAGGTATTAATCACTTTGCCATCTTAAATGAAATTGTCTAAAACCAAATTTTAAAGTGAAATCCTTTCATGAAAAGTGGAGAATGAAATCTGGATTTCAGAACATGTAAAATCCAATAACTGTTGCTTTTCCTCCCAGCTGTATAAATAGAATCACCAGGATTCAGACTATGTAGAACCATGGGATTCGGCACCACTCATTTCCTGCTGAAAGCATACCTTGTGGTGTTTCCTTACGGGCTGTAGTTCTGTTCATTATCAAGGAGTCTAACTGTACATGCATCCACCATACCAACAAAAGCATTTAACTTGCCTATTTGCTTCGCTGGCATTTCACTGAAGGTCCTTTTGCCTATTACGTGACCAAATATTTAAAAAAAGCTGATTAAAATCACAGTTCACAAGAAAACAATCTGAGCTTTTTTTTCATTAATTTTACCTAATGGGTCAATTTGCTTTTGCTCCAGCAATTTTCATGAATTCATATAATAATCAGCTACTTTTCAGTCAATGTTTAGAATAATGATGTATTTTTCCAGCTAACATTAATGAAATTTCCTTGTATCTTCCTGATCAAATTTTGAACAAAATGTTTGTGAGATGACTAAAACAGAACTAAATAGAGTGTTTTTTTTTCAACGGGAGTGAAAGTCAGACAGATTCGACAATAGGAGGTGAATTTTGTTTTGCTGGGTTACTGTTGTGAAGCTGAAAATAACTCCTATTGTCACTACAATTACAAATAAATTAATCACGAAGAACAGGGGCATCCTCAAAACTTTAAGAATTCTACAATCCACCATTCATTTCAACAAAACAGAAATTGCTGGAGAAACTCAGCAGATCTGGCAGCATCTGTGGAGAGAAAGCAGAGTTAATGTTTTGAGTCTACTGATCTTTCTTCAGAACTGATAATAGCAAGGAAAGACGTTATTTATGCTGATGACAGGGGATGGGGGAGGGGAGGAGGAATAAAGGGAGAGGCAATGGCCTAGTGGTATTACCACTAGACTATTAATCCAGAGACCCAGGTAATGGTCTTGGGACATGGGTTCAAATCCCACCACGGCAGATGGTGGAATTTCAATTCAATAAAAAATATCTGGAATTAGGGGTCTAATGGTGAGCATGAAAAATCATTGCTGACTGTTGGGGAAAAACCCATCTGGTTCACTCATGTCCTTGAGGGAAGAAAACTGCTGTCCTTACCTTACCTGGTCTGGTCTACTTGTGACTCCAGACCGACAGCAATGTAGTTGACTCTTAACTGCCCTCTGGGATGGAAATACTGGCCTAGCCAGTGATGCCCACATCTCATGAATGAATAACAAAAAAGTGAGCAGATGGGTGGAGATGGAGCCCAGAGACATAGAAAGACAGAGATAACAAGGTGTAGAGCAGGATGAACACAGCAGGCCAAGCAGCATCAGAGGAGCAGGAAAGCTGACGTTTCCGGTCGAGACCCTTCTTCTGAAATGAAGACCCTGACATTCCTCTGTGTGAAGGAGGGTCCTGACCCGAAACGTCAACTTTTCTGCTCCTCTGATGCTGCCTGGCCTGCTGTGTTCCTCCAGCTCCACACTGTGTTATCTCTACATTCCCGTGTTACCTCATGTCCCCTACACGTACTCCTCCATAACCTAGGACCCTATTTCCCCTCTATGCAACCCATATTTCAATGCCCTCTGATATTCCTTCCATACTCACAAAGTGAAGCAGTTAAAACAGATAGCTAGTCATCTGCTTTCACCAGATAACCTGATTATGAATGCTTAGCTGAGATCGAAGAACAGCTAGTGCACTTAGCTCTCAATAGGCAGTGTCAACATAGTTGCTTGAGTGTGCAAGTTTTATTTGATTACATCTTTATTATGTCAAAATAAGTTATTATTTCTTTGAAGAGCTTTTTTTCAGTGCCTCTGTGTTTATATACACAAGATTAAGAGGTGTGAAATGGATAATACTTTTTTGTCATTGATAGAGTGAATAGTTGTGATTGATTGTCAGTTTTATAGCAAGGTGAAAGAGGCAATGTACTTCAAAGGGAGTGTTGAAAGGCAGTTTTATTTGGTTCCCAGCTCAGGACCAGGGTTCACCCATGACTTTTCTGGCAAGCCTTGGGCCATATTTATGAACAGAATATATGAACTAGCAAGGACAGGGGTGCTGCATGCAACTCTCTTCATGCATCTTTATCTTGCATTGACGGAAATTGCCAGTAACAGGAGTGGGGGGGTGGGAGTCCTAGTGTCTGATCCCATCCACCATTTTTAAAGGCCTCCCACCCAACTCTTGAAAATCTGGGCCTGTGTGGGTAGGACAAAAGGTCAATATTCTTATTCTGCAACTGTTAAAGCTTTCATTTGTGTAGTATAAGCTAAGAAAGTACAAGTCTTCTCAATAACTTTAAAGCTAAGAAAGAGGGAAAAAAATACAGGCTTAAAGTCAGTTAAAGGAGCAATTTAAAATACCTAGTCTGGGGAGCTGGGGAGGTTTGTAGATGTAGGGAGTGGAGATTTTGAGGGAAAGGCTGCAAGGGAAGGAGGGAGAGTTTACAGGAGGGCAAATCTTGTGGAAGGATAATCGATATAGGAAGAAGGTCTTGCAGAGAGGCATTCTCCTTTCCTACCTAAGGTCTGAGGATGGGTGGCCCACTGGATAGCCCCCTGCTCCAGAACTCTACCTGCCAGCTTCAAATTTGACCCACAGGTGGCAAAACATTAGCCAATGTAAACCTATTACATTCCACAGGGGGTTGGTTAGCTCAGTCGGCTGGATGGTTGGCTTGCGATGCAGAGCAATGCCAACATTGTAGGTTTAATTCTGCCACCAGCTGAGGTTTGCATGAAGGACTTTTCTTCTCAACCTCTCTCCTCATCTGAGGGAATGATACGCATAAATCACCACCAGTGGTCACTCCCGAATGATAGAGCTGCCCAATGGTCCGGTAAGATTTTCATGACTTTATCTTACCTTTTACTTTATTACTTTTCTATCTTTATTCAGTTTTGGTAAAAATTCATATTCATCTGTTTTTTTATACCGATGCCACCTGACCTACTGAGTATTTCCAGCAGTGTTTGAGTTTATTTCAGATTTCCAGCATCTGCAATGTATTAGTTAACAGGAGAATCAAAGATGATCAAAGACCCCTCCCACCCTGGTTATACTCTCTTCCATCCTCTTCTGTCGGGCAGAAGTTTGAATACACATACGAATAGATTCACGAACAGCTCCTAACCCGCCGTTATCAGACTTTTGAACAGATCTCCCAAATGTTAATTCCGATCTTTCTCTCCGCACCTTCTCTGCAGTTATAACACTGTATTCTGCACCTGTTCTGCTACCCTAATGCACTTTGTATAGTACGCTCTGTTGGTATAGCACATAAAACAACTTTTCACCGTATCTCAGTACACCTGACAATAATAAATCAGGGAAAATGGTTAAGCTTGAGGAGGCTTTGGGTTCTCTCCATCTGTCGGGGGAGAAAGGGGTTGAAGGAATGTGACAGATGAGGTAAGTGTAGAAAAGAGGATGCAGAGTGGGAGAAATTAGCCCGAGAGAAAGAAATAGGATAGTTTTTGAGTATGAGGTGGTGGCAGGAAGGGGAGTGGGTTGTGGGAAGGTAAATGTGTAATGGACACAAAGGAAGTGAAAAGATGGAGGGAACATTTGAGTGTCCGTGGAGGGAGCTGAAAAAGGTTCTGTTGAGGTATATTGTTTCCCTGCATTGCCCATCTGAAAAGGCAATCCGCAGCTATTTTATCTTCTTTTCCCTGTCACACTAGCAATCATCTCCTACCCTAAAGGAAAGACAGGTAGTCAAGTAGAAAAGTCAAAGCCCAAAGGAAAGAAGAAGCTAAAGGATAGAAGGCAAACAGAAACAGAAGAAAGTAAAAGAAATAAGCCACGTAAAGATATGCAAATCTTGTGCAAAATATATTTGCCACCTTATTGTGTGCGATATCACAAGGGATTGACTGGCACTTTTTAAAAAAATCAAAACCGCAGTCTTTTTAATTTGGAATTGGACAGCTTATACTTATGATTCTTTCTAATGCCTGCCTTGAGTCCTTTGTTAATTGGATTTCACTTTACAGATATCAATCCACTCGACAAGATAATTATTGAGTAGTTAAGCACGTCAGAGGGAACAAATGATTCTGCCACTGAATTCTTTTTTATTAAAAGACTTCCTGCCTCACCAATTTTCTCCTCTCACTGTCTTTCCTGAATATTTTGACCTACAGTTGAGGTACAGTTCAATGGGAACCATACACCCTCACATGATTCTCTGTGCGTAAGCATTCACAGTAAATGTCAGCAGCATATTTGACATAGGAAATCATAACTGAGCTTTTAGCTATCTTCAATCTACAGAGGTTTGCAAATGGTAAGCAGGAGAGGTGACTAAGGCCAAATTTCAATAACTAATGTTTTTATGGTGCTTTTAACATAATAAAACATCCCGAGGCACTTCAATCCAGGGGCCCTGGATTGTTACAAAAATGTAGCACCCTGGTTGCAACACAGTCCATTTCCATTTAATTCCTCCCATCCTGTC
>JAHRHZ010000144.1:80244135-80266354 GCA_024137785.1 Ginglymostoma cirratum
TTCTGAAGAAGGGTCTAGGCCCGAAACGTGAGCCTTCCTGCTCCTCCGATGCTGCTTGGCCTGCTTGTATCTTTGTTTTCTGTCCACACATCATACAAGTACAACATGGCTTGGTAAAGCATCCGAAAATCAGAATCTTTAATTGACCTACCATTTGCCAATACAATGTCTTCATGCAATACTGTTAGACAAATCTTTATTGGGGGAGGTTAAACATGGGCCAAAGGGGATGTTTCTGTGCTGTCAACCTCTGGATCTAACATACACATGATTACATCACCTTCATTGTGACAATATATGCTTCAACGTGACTTCAGTCAATGGATGGTGTGCTTGCAAACACCTCTATCAGATGGCTCTTCCTCCTTTAAGCTTTTCCGTGCTTTTCCAAACATCATTTGTTGACAGCTCCGAACGAAAATGATTCAGAATTACACTTAATTACACTAAAATACACAGAATTATACTAAAAAGAACTCGGCAATTTTCAGCTCTGATGAAAATGATTAGGAGTGATAAAGTGACCTGCTTTTGAAATCACAGCCTGCATCTCCAACATCCATCAGGTAGGTTCAGTCAGTGCTTTGGCGTCTGATCAACAGAACTTCGCCACAACTCCGGGACCCACTGATGTCTGTGTCACACCTTAGCTGAATCCTCTGCCTCAGTATCAAAAACCGACCAGAGGGAGTTCAATCTGTTAACATCTACTTCCCCACACCGCACGAGCAGGGAAATCCATCGCCTTTTCACCCAAGTTAAACTTGTCTTACCTTTCACATCTTGGGCTGGGCAGTCGCTAGGGAACTCTGCTTGTTCGGGTCTGCCATTCACTAAGAAGTAAATGATCTTTGTTGTTGTCATTGCCGGTCTGAGAGGGGGAAAGAGCTTCCAGTCAGATGTGTATGATGAGAAGCAGCAGGATGCTGCCTGGGAATGTCTGGCAAAAGCGGGCAGACGCGGAATGAGCAGCGCTGACTGGGGACTTTTATCACCAACAAAAGCAACACGCACAGAAACTGGAGTTTAAACAGTCAGTCGATTTGGAACATGTGATACAAGGAGAGAGCAGAAAACAAACCGAGCGCAAGGATCACCCATCAACCGCACAATCTAACGCGCACACATTCAAACACCTTGACAGTGCATCTGACAGAAACATAGTTATTCACACAATGCAATTAACACACCCTGCCACAGATCAACGCAACTAACACACGCATAACCATTCGCACAGTGCAACATACACACTTGTTACTCACAGTGCAAGGAACACCATGTCGCTCACACAGTCCAACACACACACACCCTAACTCACACAGCGTAACTAACAGTCACAAACAATGTATCGAACACACACGCCTAACTCACACAGTGTAACTAACAGGCACACCTTCTAACTCACACAGTGTAACTAACACACACACACCTTTTAACTCACAGTGTAACACACAGTCACACACACTGTAAATAACACAGAGACCCTGTCACTCACACAGCATATTAAGCACATATATATTCAGCCACTCACATTTAATGCCCAAAGTCCTAGCCATCTATAGAAACATACAGACCTACAACACAGAGGGACACTTTTTGGTCCACTGGATCTGTCCTGGCTAAAAAGATTAGTTCCATTGATTTTGCCTTAAACACCTGATCCACAACATACAGGCTACAACACCTCAAGTGCATATTTCAACACTTTGTCAAAATGATGGAGCTTTTTATCTTGACCACACTCTCAAATAGTGATTCCCAGATTCCCATTAATCTCTGAGTTAATTATTCCAATTCCCTCAAATGTGTGTACAAATTTGTTTAAATCTGTACACCAGTTATTGACTTCTCTACTAATGAAATCTGTCCTTGGTATCCACCAAAACCCATCATAATTTTAAACATCTCAATTAAGTCTCCTCAATTCTAAAGAAACTACTTCCAACCAATCCAGAATTTCACCATTGCTAAAATTCTCCATTATTGGCAACATCTGCAGATACTGAAGCAGTGCACATGCTGCAAGATCTGGACAACATTTGACTTGCATTGATAAGGGGGGAGTAACATTTGTACCAGACAATGCAAATGACCATCTCCAAGTGTGAGGTCATCCATCTTGGTAGGAATAACAGCAAAATGGACTATGTTTTAAATGACGAAAACTGCAGCACACTGCTGTGCAGAGGGACTTGGGTATCCTTGTGCATGAATCGCTAAAAGTAGGATTGCAGGTGCAGCAGGTAATTAAAAAGGCAAATGGAATTTTGTCTGCCATTGCTAGAGGGATGGAGTTTAAAAACAGGGAGGCTATGCTGCAGCTGTATAGGGTCCTGGTGAGGCCACAACTGGAGTACTGTGTGCAGTTTTGGTCTCCTTACTTGAGAAGAGATATACTAGCACTGGAGGGGGTGCAGAAGAGATTCACTCGGTTGATTCCAGAGTTGAGAGGGTTGGATTATGAGGAGAGACTGAGTAGACTGGGATTATACTCATTGGAATTCAGAAGAATGAGGGGAGATCTTATAGAAACATATAAGATTATGAAGGGAATAGATAAGGTGGAGGCAGGGAGGTTGTTTCCGCTAGTAGGTGAAACTAGGACTGGAGGGCATTGCCTCAAAATAAAGGGAAGCAGATGTAGGACTGAGATCAGGAGGAACTTCACCACCCAAAGGGTTGTGAATCTGTGGAATTCCCTGCCCAGTGAAGCGGTTGAAGCTACCTTGCTGAATGTTTTTAAGGCAAGGCTAAATAAATTTTTGAACAGTAAAGGAATTAAGGGTTATGGTGAATGGGCAAGTAAGTGGAGCTGAGTCTCAAAAAGATCAGCCATGATCTTATTGAATGGCGGGGCAGGCTCGAGGGGCCAGATGGCCCACTCCTGCTCCTAGTTCTTATGTTCTTATGTTCTAAAAACAGCAAATATAACCATTTCCAGTTATGGTCAATGGGCCTACCATCACTGAATCCCTAACTATCAACATCTTGGTGAAAGCTGCTGATCATAAACTGATCTGGACCAGTCATCTAACTTTTTTTCCCTTTATTCATTCATGGAATGAGGGCATCGCTGGCTAGGCAGCATTTATTTATTGTCCATCTTTAATTGCCCAGAGGGCAGTTCAGAGTCAACCACATTGCTGTGGGTCTGGAGTCACATGTAGGCCAGACCAGTTAAGGACGGCAGTTTCAAAGAACAAAGAACAAAGAAAACTTACAGCCCAGGAACAGGCCCTTTGGCCCTCCAAGCCTGTGCTGATCCAAATCCACTGTCTAAACCTATCACCCAATTCCTAAGAATCTGTATCCCTCTGCTCCCCACCAACTCATGCGTCTGTCCAGACGCACCTTAAATGAATCTACCGTGCCTGCCTCTACTACCTCTGCTGGCAACGCATTCCAGGCACCTACCACCCTCTGTGTAAAGTACTTTCCGCGTGTATCCCCCTTAAACTTTTCTCCTCTCACCTTGAACGTGTGACCCCTCGTTATTGAATCCCTCACCCTGGGAAAAAGCTTATCTCTATCAACCCTGTCTGTACCCTTCATGATTTTGAAGACCTCAATCAGGTCCCCCCTCAATCTCCTTTTTTCTAATGAAAACAATCCTAACCTACTCAGCCTCTCTTCATAGCTAGCACCTTCCATACCAGGCAACATCCTCGTAAACCTTCTCTGTACCCTCTCCAAAGCTTCCACATCCTTTTGGTAATGTGGCGACCAGAACTGTACACAGTATTCTAAATGCGGCCGAACCAAAGTCTTGTATAATTTTAACATGACCTGCCAGCTCTTATACTCAATATCCCGTCCGATGAAGGCAAGCATACCATATGCCTTCTTGACCACTCTATCCACCTGTGCAGCCACCTTCAGGGTACAATGGACCTGAACTCCCAGATCTCTCTGCTCATCAACTTTTCCCAAGGCTCTTCCGTTTACAGTATAGTTCGCTCTAGAATTAGACCTCCCAAAATGCATCACCTCACACTTGCCCGGATTGAACGCCATCTGCCACTTCTCCGCCCAACTCTCCAGTCTATCTATATTCTCCTGTATTCTTTGACAATCCCCTATGCTTTCTGCTACTCCCCCAATCTTCGTGTCATCTGCAAACTTACTGATCAGACCACTTATGCCCTCTTCCAGATCATTTATGTATATCACAAACAACAGTGGCCCCAGCACTGATCCCTGTGGAACACCACTGGTCACCTTTCTCCATTTCGAGAAACTCCCTTCAACTACTACTCTCTGTCTCCTGTTGCTCAACCAGTTCTTTATCCACCTAGCTAGAACACCCTGCACACCATGTGACTTCACTTTCTCCATTAGTTTACGATGGGGAACCTTATCAAACGCCTTACTAAAGTCCATGTAGATGACATCTACAGCCCTTCCTTCATCTATCAACTTGGTCACTTCCTCAAAGAACTCTATTAAGTTAGTAAGGCATGATCTCCCCTGCACAATACCATGTTGCCTATCACTGATAAGCCCATTCTTTTCCAAATATAAATAGATTCTATCCCTCAGTACCTTCTCCAGCAACTTTCCCACCACTGACGTCAGGCTTACTGGTCTGTAGTTACCTGGAATATCCCTACTACCCTTCTTGTACAGGGGGACAACATTAGCAACATTAGCAACATTTCCTTCCCCTAAAGGACATTAGTGAACCAGATGGGTTGTTCGACAATCAACAATGAATTCACGGTCATCATTATATTCTTAATTCCAAATATTTACTGAAATCAAACTCTACCATCTGCCACGACAGGATTCAAAAGTGGGTCCCCAGAGCGTTATTTGGGTCTCTGGATTATCTGTTCAATGATAATATCACTAGGCCATTGCCTCCCCTCTCAAATAATGTGACTACATGAATATAAGAACAAATCAAAGGCTACTGTGAGTAATTCACCTCCTGTGTCCCAAGAGCCTGTCCATTAATTATAAGGCACAGGTTAGAAGTGTGACAGAATACCACTTGTCTGGATGTGCAGCAGTCCCAACAACACTCAAGAAACTTGACACCATTCATAACAAAGCAGCCCACTTGATTACCACCACATCCACCACTTTCAACTTGCATTCTCTTCACAACTGATGCACAATGGCAGCAGTGTACGACATCTATAATATGCACTTCAGGAACTCACCAAGCCTGTCTTGACAGCATGTTCAAAACCTGTGAGCTCTACCACAAAGAAGGACAAGAGCAGCAGATACATGGGAATACCACCACCTTCAACTTCCCCTCCAAGCTACATGCCATCCTGACTTGAAACTATATCCTTGTTCTTTCACTGTCATTGGATCAAAATCCACCCCCTTGTAGTTATTCCATAAATTCCTTTTCTAGAGATCTGCTATGAACCTAATTTTTCTGATCCATCTGCCTATTGAAGTTTATTATAGTAGTGCCTTTCTTACATGTCTTTGCTATTGCCTGATTTATTTTCTTCCCCACAACATGACCATTGCTAGGAGGCCAGTACATAACCCCCATCAGGGTGTTTTACCGGCGGTTCCTCAACTCTTCCCACACAGATGTTACAACTTCTGACTCTATGTCACTTCTTGCTATCAATTTAATTTCATTTCTTACGAACAAGGCAACCCTGCTCCCTCTGCCCATCTGCCTGTCCTGTTGATGGGACTGAAATCCAACGACCGTGGACCAAAATGTTAACTCTGATTTGTCTCCACAGATGCTGACAGACCTGCTGAGATTTTCTGTTATGTTCCCATGAATTTGAACCCATTTCTCCCATAACAATCTTTGAGCCATGCATTTACCTCTTTAATCTTGTAGCTCCTATGCCAATTTGCTCATAGCTCAGATAGTAATCCAGAGATTATTACCTTTTTGGTTCTGTTTTTTTTCATATTCTATCAGCAGAGCATCTTTCCTCTTTCTACCTCGTTCAGGATGGCAGCCTGTGACTACTGGAGTTCCGCAGGGTCAGTGTTGGGACCAAAAATATTCACGTTATATATTAACAATCTGAACAAAGGAACTGAGAGCATTGTTGCTAAGTTTGCAGATGACACAAAGATAGGTGGAGGGACAAGTAGTGCTAAGGAGGCAGGGAGACTGCAGAAGGACTTGAGATTAGGAGAGTAGGCAAAGAAATAGCAGATGAATACAATGGGGGAAAGTGTGTGAGGTTAAACACGTTGGTTGGAAGAATAGACTGTTTTCTAAACGGTGAAATCCAAAGCATAAAGGCACTCATAGCTGATCCTTCATCACCTCCGTGCTCCAAAAGCTTGTGATTTCAAATAAACCTGGTGGGCTGTGACCTGATCTTGTGTGACTTCTGACAGAATAAACATGCAGAGCTTTCTGTCAAAATACCATGTCAAGATAAACATCACGAGCAGCTAGATGACAGCATGAATTGTCAATGAAAGAGACAGCTAATATACTCCACACAGTCCCTACACATTACCTAGTTGAGGAGGGGAAATAAGGGGTTGGGGGTGGGTGGGGAGGGTGGGTTGTTTCGGGACCAGTCTCTACACTTGCACTGTAGACCTCTCTGCTGCATCATCATTGCTGCTATCTGATGTGATAGAACAGGACTATATCAGCCAACTCAACACTGGCCTTACCCATGAGTTTGCTTTTTTAAAAAAAAGTGAGCTGGTGAATCGCATCCCATAGAAAGCAAAATAAATTGCCCCAATCATGGCTGGGCTTAATGCCCTCGTTGGAAGTCCAATGTTCCACTTTAATGCATTGAAAGGAATAAAACTTATTTTTCCTTCAAATGGTCATCCAAGAACCACCTTTCTCCAACTAAACAAAGGAACTAAGTCACTGAGGCCTAACAGGCACAAAAGCTGTATCAGAGATAACAAAAGCTGATTTGTCGTGGTTTTACAGTTCTTGATTGTTGCAACAAAGATCCAAATTACAGGACCTTTGATCAATGGCTAACGAGATAAGAAGATTACCCTGCATATTATCCATAGTCACTCCGTGATATTTAATATATATTTTTTAAATATAGCCCAGGCCATGGAGGCAGTCATTCATCCATCCTGGATACATCACCACACTTCCTGTGCATTTCCTGCTCTTCGTGGAAGCAAAGGCTCATGTTTGTTTTTTGACGGCATTTTCCACATTGCCTAAATGAATGGCCCCTTGACTTGAAGCTTAGTTCTGAAGCTGGGGCACCAACCCAGAGATTAAGACTCCTCAATGTAGTATCCTAGTTTAGCAATGGACATTTCCTTCCTCAGCTTCATCACTTCCCAGTACATCTGTTCCACATCTTGTCGGACTAAACCCTGTTAGATATAACGAATATATGTGAAGAAATTGCAAACAGCAGTAATCCTGGACCTGCAGGATGGTGAAACGTAGAAATAATTTCCCGAGTCCCCCAGTTTGATGCGATGCTTACAGGTTCTGGATAGGCCACTTAGCGCACATTTCTTTGGTCCTCCACACTCTATTGCTGAGGCCTTGACTACTGGTAGTGCTTGGGCAGCAGCTGGTTCAATACTCAAAATGTTGTTCTCCACAGCGGTCTGGACTGCTTCGGTCAGCTCATGTTTGGCAAAGGAGAGACGTGGGCTGATGTCTTCCTGGTAAATCCTCTCCAAGAACGGAGAAGCCTTATCCAGGGTTGGATCCTCCTTCCACGATTGGAACTCCTCAAACAAAATCAGGTCAGTCTCCCTGCCATCTTTGCTGATCGGCTTTGACGGGGTGTTCTGTATCGCTGCTGTCACAATGGCACTGCTCAAGCTTTTGTTGCGACTGTGGCCCTTCTTAAAGACAGCCTTTGAGGGGCTCTGGAGCTGCGGGTGCAACTCCCTATTTGGAGAAGATGGTGTAGATGTGATCACAAGGGTCTTCAGTGCAGTTACCTCAGCCAGTAGCATATCAATCTTCCCTTGGGCTTCTTTGAGTTGCTTCTCAGCTGTGGCCTGTTTAGTGTTTGCTTCCCGCACCATTTTATGTGCTTCCTCAAACAGACTGGCTGTCAGCTCGTCCAGTTCCTGCTCCAATTGCTCCCGCACTTTAGATAGTTTCTCACATTCTTCATCCTTGAGCTTCAGTTCCCTCTGTGCCTTTGCCAGCTCCTCCTTTAGTCGTTCCGATCCTTTCTCCCGTATTTCCACAGAGGAACTCCGGAGCCGGGAGAGATGGTAGGCATTGCGAAACATCTCCTCGCTCACGGGTTCGCAGCTTTCCTGTTGAGCGTTTGCTGCACGCTGCTCAGATCCCACTTCATCATCCCCAGGCATTGCCTCCTTCCAGGTGCTGAGCATCGTTCCACCGGCCAAACACTGGCTCCCAGCAGCTTGCTTCTGATCCCGTTTCCACATAGTAGTGGGGGGCTTCCCCTCACTCCACCACACCTAGCTGTCCACTGCGACAGCTTGCAGCTGTTGCTCCATTTTGGTTTTACATTACAATATACAAAACTTGAAAAACCCGCTCAGTACTCGGTCCTGAGCCACAGTAATATGGAGTACTGTTCCAGATGTTACACAACACACATCACTCTACAGCATTACTGAATATAGTTATTTTCACTAACTTGGACTAGCAACTGTGTCCACCAGAATATTTAAATCCCGCTGTGTACACTTGTAGGCCAAGGATATGTACCACAGTCTAAACGCTGCATTCTGGCTAATATCTAGCAATACTTCACACAGCAATAACTGCCACACTTTAAAGCCAATTTTCTGTTTTCAACCAACAATTTGTTTTGATTTTTGATTTTTATCCTATATCCAAAAGGTTAATAAAGTCCATTTAAAATATCCATAATTGAATTTCAATTTATATATATAAAGTAAGCAAAATACGAAATTCAAAATTTACATTAGGTTCATTCAATACAATGCTCTCAAAATGTTAGAGGGGATATTTGCCATAAAATCTATCGCAAGGTTCCCTTTGGTGAGTTGTGGAGGCCAGTTGACAAAATGACTGGAACATACAGCATAGCAATATTCTAAGGGAGGGTCACCGGACCCGAAACGTTAACGCTGATTTTTTTTTTAACTTCACAGATGCTGCCAGACCTGCTGAGCTTTTCCAGAAATTTCTGTTTTTGTAGCAACAGCTCATTCGGCCTAACTCACTATGTTGGTGCTGATCTTCCACGCGAATGTGTATTGTGATAGGCAAATGAATTTTTTAAATAATTAAAGTGTTTAAAATAATTGATTGTAAGAGCAGATGGCGTTATTGATCTTTATGTCAAGGGACTTCCCCAGGTACACCAGTCTTATCAGAGAAAACCTGGACTCAATATCTCCTCTGGTGACCGCTGGCCTTTGACCCCAAAGCCCCAAATTAAAGAGGCATTCAACATTTGACTCTGACATTTTGTGGGGCAGTTATTGCATTGTCAGGGAACTTTACTTCCCAAAACAGCAGAATTAATCAGCGCCGGTTTATTTCGATAGATTTGCGGCGCCTATGAACAAAGGAAGGTCTGTAACTCAAAGGTAAGCACTGTCATTTGTTCTCTGATCACTGTACCACTCGTTATGTTCAATAGGGTCGAATAAAAACAATGTTTATTTCCTCAATTACTGTCCAAGAAATGATTGACTGAAACTTGCTGGAAGTTCATGGTGCTCCATTTGTTACAATCGCCGCAAACTTGCTTCCACAGCGTCACCTAGTGCATTCTTTGATGGTTTTGCTTCAGATCTTCCTTCGCTGGAAACAGCACAGAGATGCAGCGGAATTGTCACGAAGCTTGTTGCGCAGCGGATAAAAGTCATGCACGTTTAATATCGCCGTTCTTTCGTAGTCCCTGGATCAAGATCCCGGAACTCCTTTCCTAACAGCTGCAGTGGGGTGTCACAACTGCGGCAGTTCAAGAAGGCAATTCAACCACCAGGACCTTTAAGGATAAGCAATGGATGTTAGCCCAGCCAAAGAAATCCATGTTCCATGAACAATTTTTTAAAAAAGTTAGATCCTTCTTCAAAAGTTTAACTTGATGCAGAAAACAGATTGTCAGCGCATTGAAATAAATAAGACCGTACGAAATAGGAACAGAAGTAGGCCATTCGGCCCCTTGAACCTGTTCATCCATTGAATAGGATCATTTATTTATTCTCCTCACCTTCTGTCTATAAGCAAAGTGGTTTAATTTTGAATAGGCTGTGTCCCCTTATTTGATTTAAGTCAGCTCTTGACAATGACTCTCATAAGTTTAGGCAAGGACTATTACTTATTCACACATTCGAACAAGGGGTCGTCTTTGTGACTTCGCACACAAGAAGGAAATGAGAAAACGTTTTACACCCGGGAATATATTACAACACAGAGGTATAGATATTATGTCACATGAATCAGTAAGGGTTCCTAGCCCAACGGGTTGAAGTTCAGGCAAAGTGGCAGCTTTTGCAGAATTCCTTTGAAGTTTGTGACAATGAAGAATGAGATTTGTAGAGTGGGAACTAATTTTACTTTTGTGATGAATCCTGGAATCGTTTGCAACTAGGTTTTGAGGAGACATGTATGGGAGACAGGCTTCCATCAATCTAGAGTGCTTGCTGTTCTAATATTAAAAGCAGGCTCATACAAGGGTTGAGAAATGTACAATTGAAATTCTTCACAGAGCAGAGAAGGTAGAATTATAGAATTTCTGTAGTGTGGAAGCAGGCCATCAGGTCCACATTGACCCTTTGAACAGCATCCCACCCAGACCCACCCCACATTTCCGATGGCTAATCCACCCTAGCCTGCACAGCCCTGGACACTATGGGCAATTTAGCATGGCCAGTCCACCTAACCGACACATCTTTGGACTATGGGAGGAAACCGGAGCCCCCAAAGGAAACCAGACAGACATGGGGAGAATATGCAACAGATAGTCACGCGAGGTTGGAATCAAACCCGGGTCCCTGGTGCTATCAGGCAGCAGTGCTAACCACTGTGCTCCCATATGTGGCGGTGTTCATGGGTCAGTTCATTTTTTAAAATGCATTTATGGGAATATGGCATTTCTGACTAGGCCAGCATATTTTCCCCCAACTGTCCTTGAGAAGGTAGGATGAGTTGCTTTCTTGAACAGTTTCAGACAGTGTGGTATAGGTATGCTCATTGTGATTTTGAAGCAGCAACAGCATAGGATCAATGATATATGGGGAGGTGATGGCCTAGTGATTTTATCGCTGGACTGTTAATCCAGAAACCCAGATACCATTCTGGGGACCTGGGTTCAAATCCCGCCATGGCAGGTGGTGGAATTTGACTTTGCTAAATATCTGGAATTAAGAATCTAATGATGACCATGAATCTGTTGAGAATTGTTGGAAAAACCCATATTGTTCACTAATGTCCTTTAGGGAGGCAAACTGCCATCCTTACCTAGTCTGGCCTTCATGTGATTCCAGACCCACGGCAATGTGGTTGACTCTGAACTACCCTCTAAGCAATTAGAAATGGGCAATAAATGCTGCCTAGCCAGCAACACCCTCATCCTGCTAATGAATAAATGGCTTGGAGGGGAATTGTTGTTACTGTACGTCTGTTTCTTCAAGGTGATAGAGGTTGCAATTCAGAAGGTTAAGTTATTGAATAAGTTGCAACGCCTCTGGTCAATTTCCGTTGTTCACTTTAGATGTTTGAAGGTCTGTTAGTATCTCTAAGCACATTATGAGTGTTGATTAAATATCCTTTCATTATCAGACCGAATGTCTTGCTTTCATTTGTCCAGCTGTTCTTGCAATGTGACTGTGTGACCATATAATGTTAGACGTGAAATTCAACAAGGACGTTGCTTTAGCTTTGTCCTTATTATTACCGTTTGAAGTTTCTGGAGCTCTAGCTATCTTGCAAATCATGTGATCTGTAGCAAGCGTCCAATGGTCCAGTGGTCCAATGAAGTCCACATTTAAAATAAACAGCAAAATATATGTATTTTATCTTCTATATATTTTGAAACAAATTATGATCTTTTATATCTTTTGGAAATAACTAATTGTAAGGTGTTTTCTGCTAAAATTATTAGGAAGTTAAACAACATCACGGTCAACACACTTCTGAAAATTCACATTTAATATATTCTACCTGATATATTCAAATAAAAATTGATAGCTTTGTGCGTACTAAGTGCAGTAAGGGGCAGAAGGACAATGTGTGAATTTGGAGTTGAGGTTGAATGTCAGCCACGATCTTACTGAATCATTCCAGGAGCCAAATGACCAACTCCAAATCCAGTTTAAAGGTTCCCAAACTGTGTGTCAGAGTCCCAATTGGGGGTTGGGCAGAGAGGGGTTGATTACAGTGTTTGTATGGGATGGGGTGGATGGACAATGAGAGAGGCTATCACCA
This sequence comes from Ginglymostoma cirratum, assembly GCA_024137785.1. Lineage (NCBI taxonomy): Eukaryota > Metazoa > Chordata > Chondrichthyes > Orectolobiformes > Ginglymostomatidae > Ginglymostoma > Ginglymostoma cirratum. Next base: position 80,256,473 of record JAHRHZ010000144.1, read on the forward strand.
GGCAATATGGAAACCTTGGCTGAAACTACAGTGGCCAGTAACTGTTGCATGTTGCACTCTGGGTTTGTTCATTAGTACTGCATTTTTCACAGTTGCGCAAACCAGAGTTCCACATTCAGGTAAGTTATCAGCCTTGTGAAATTTAAAGTTGCTTTGTGTAGCAGAATTCTTGATGAAACCACAACTTCTGGGACTATAAATATTCTTTTTGCGTTATTGGGAATCCTCAGTGAAATGTTAAAATCTTATTTAATTATCCTCGTAATAAATTGAGATGGCGTCTAGGAACCTTGGGATAATGATAGATCAGCTTGTTAGAAGGCAACCTTCAGTAGGATCTTTCACCCAAGGTCTATGAACTGGAGCAGCTCAGATTAAGTGCCGGACTGGTGAGAACAGTACATAAAATAACATTTTCATAAATGATCATGAATGTATGATTCGTTTTATGTTGATCCCTAATATGCAAATTTCAATAATCATATACTGAATGTCGTAATGTTATTAAGCTGTTTTGGTTTTGTTGTGTCTAGGTCGTGCCAATTTTCAGCCGCTAAAATGGAAAACGGTTTTGGAAGCAGTATGCATGATCTTCCGAACCAAGGCAGCCTGGTCCTGATCAATAGAGCTCCTCCAGAACACGAGGGGGCGCGGTGAGAGGCGGATGGTAAGTGGGGGGGTGACTTTCGGACACTCTTGCCGCGGTGGCGGAAGCTCCTCTCCCACACTGTCTGCCCCACAACGTGGTGACCGAGAGTAGCTGGAGGGCTCTGATCGCTTTCTGAAAGTTTCATTGTCGGCACCAAGAGTCATGGCGGAGTCGAAGAGCGGGCCGGGCTTCCGCGCCCAGCAGTTAATGTCTCTCGACCCCAAGAAGCAGAAGGAGTTTCAGCGGAAGCTGCATGGGATGAAGAAGCAGAAGAAGGTGGGGAGGGGAGGTAGTGGGGGGTGGGGTGAGGGGTTCGGGGATTGGGGATTGGAGTAGGATGGAGTGGAGCGGAGGGTATGGGGTGAGATGAGGGGCTAGGGGGTGAGGGAGATGTAGGGTGTGATGTTGGGAGAGTGGGAGATGGATGAGAATTGGGGGAGTGAGATGTGGGGAAAGTGAGGAGGAGGAGTGAGTTGGGGAGAGGGGAGTGAGGTGGGGGTAAGGGCTAATTACGTTGGGGATGAGGGAGTGAGGTAGGGGACTGAAGGGGTGAGGTGGACGAGTGCAGGGGAGAGGTGGAGGTGGGGGGAGTAGGTGGTGGATGGGAATAAAGGAGGGGTGTGACGGGATTGAGGTGGGGAGTTTGTGGATCAGAGAGGAATTGTGAGGGCAACGGGGGAGAGAGGGAGTGAGTTAGGTGCAGTGAGGAGTGAATATGGTGAAGTTGAGGATTTGGGGAAGGGGGTTATTTGGAAACTTGAGCTGGTCTGAGTTGGGGAGGTGGACTGGGAGAGGTGTAATTGAAGATTTGCCTTCTACCTCTGGATCCATGGGTAGTCAGTGTACAGGTGACCCTCTGTGCTGGTGGTGGGGGGCTGGTTTCTTTCTAGAACTGCACTGTGTGTTGCTTTGGGAGAATGGGTCTGGCTCAGGTCTGCGTGTGTCCCCTCGGTGGTTCACAGCGCAACCTGGGCTCAGCTGTCAACCAAACTCCTTTATTTCAAATAGAATTGGGTATAAAAGCAGGGAGGTTGTTCTAAAACTATACAAGGCACTCGACAGACAACAGTTGGAATACTGCGAACTGTTTTGGGCCCCCTATCTAGGGAAAGATATACTGGCATTGGAGGCAGACCAGAGATTCACTTAGAGTTACCAAGTATGCAGGGACTGTCATGGGCAGAAGTTGAGTAGTTTGGAATTTTAAAATTAAAGTAAATTTATTGAAGCATGAAACATTCTTAGGGGACTTGATAGGATAAATGCATAAAGATTGTTTCCCCTTGGGGGAGATTCTAGGATCAGAGAGCATAATCTCAGAATAACGGATTGGATATTTAAAACAAGAGATGAGAACTTGCTTTAAGTGATCGCTTTTATAGTGAAAAACACATTCCGCAGCCCTTAGAAAATAAACATGCGGGAAATGTGAGGGAGTGATGAGGATAGTGGTCGCTGAGAAAGTTTTTGGGCAGGAAACTGAAGGTGGGGAATACTGTACTAAATCAGCCATGATCCTGTTGAACAGCAGAGCAGGCTCAAAGGGGTGAATGGCCCACTCTGTTCCTAATACTTATGGTCTTATAGAATTCTGGAAAGAAAGCCCCAGCAGCTGGAGGCTGTAGCAGTGTTGTGCTGCATGAAGTGAAGGGGTTTTACAGTAGGCCAAAGTAAAAAGAAAACTGTTTCCGTAGAGCTGGAAGAATTGGAGAGTTATGACAGGATAAGGACAAAGGGATATGTGGGTAAGTGCTAGGATTTTAAACAAACTTTAAAAAATGCTGGAGAAATTCAGAGATATTAAGAACTGCTGATGCTGGAGTCAGAGATAACAGTGCGGAGTTGGAAGAACACAGGCCAGGCAGCATCAGAGGAGCAGGAAAGTTGACGTTTCGGGTCGGGACCCTTCAGAAATTCAGCAGGTCTGGCAGCGTCTGTCTGGGGGGAAATAGTTATGTTTCATATCTGATGTGACTCTCCTTCAGAACAAGGATTATGAACTTTATTTTAAATAATGGGAAGTCAGTATAGAACAAATCTATGAAATCATTAGCAGCCTTGATATGTTTTCACAAATTCAGCAATTCACAAAAGATGTGATCATTGCAAAAGAGATCTGGACAAATTTCAGTTTATAGAGCATGTGTGGGAGGCTGGTAAAGATGGTGTTAGAATCTCCTGATAAAGCAAGAGGGGCTAATTTAGGAGTGCAAATGGGCAATGTTGCAAAGCTGGAAATAAGCGGTCTTGATTGATAGAATATTGGATACTTTCGTATAAAGCTATGGAGTTGAAGGTCGTTTTATGTCTGTGAAATATCCAAGAGGACTTCCCATACATATAAAATATTGCTTTGCACTCAATGTGATCCCATAAATAACGATAAGGTAAAGGATCAGTTCATATAGTTCTGCTGGTGTTGGCTGAGGATCGAACTTTGACCACAAGACACAACAAAATGCATGATCCAAATAATAATATAAAAAGTCTTTAGCAGCAATTAGAATATATGGAATGTGTACATCATGTAATGTCTCATCTGAGAGACACGATTTTTTTAAAAATTGCAAATCCTCTGTACTGTTACGCTGTGTTGACAACATTGATAATCTTAAATTTACAATCTCCAAATTAAGAGCTCAGAATGCCACAAAGTGTACGGGACTGGTAATCTTGCATCGTTCCTCCCCTTCGATACAATATCCTTTTATTGTCACGTGTACTCCATTGTAGGAGTACAGTGAAAACTTCTATAATGTCTGCCTCCTTATGGCGACAGCTTAGGTACAATTCTTGGATGCAGCAGAGGAATAGAAGTAGTTGCGTTATTTACAGAGTTGAAAAATAATTAAAAATAGGCAAATATTAAAGGGTTAACATTACAGTAAGTTAGGAAATTTTAAACAGATATTACAGTGTAGCAGCTTAGCGCAGGGCGTCCGCATGTGGTCTAACCACCCACTCTGGACCCCAGTCCAACAGCTGTTCCTGTTCCGCTCTAAGCCCTATTCCACTCCATACCTGCATTCATCTGCTCGAAGGTAAGTGGCAGAATTGCCCCCCCTCACACCAGTCCAGAACTCGCTGCCTGCATGCTGTCTGGGGGCTGCTTCCCATGTGCTGCTGCAGGCTCATAACCCACGTGATACTCCAGAGCTCGCTGCTCGCGGTGTTCTGTGGCTCGTGGGGCATGCCTGCCCTGGAACACAGGCCGTATGGTCAACATTTTAGAATTGCAGAGTAATCAACCTGCCTGAAGTGTTCTGCTGAAACTGGCTGCAGGCTGACTACTGTTAAAAACAACGTCATGCCTTGAGGTAATCAGATTCAATGAGGGGTTTTGGCAGAATTTAGGTGAGAATGACAAATCTGAAAGAAGTTTTTTAACCCTAATGTTCAGTTGATTTTCTTTGACATTTGCAATCCCTGGTGACAAGGATTAATGAATTCCATGCATAAGAATGGATGACAAGTGTGGAGGGTGCATTTCCTAGTTGTTTAATGGAGGAAAATAATTAAACTTATTTCATGGTGGCTCAGTGGTTAGCGCTGCTGCCTCACAGCGCCAGGGACCCGGGTTCAATCCCACCCTTGGGCGACTGTCTGTGTGGAGTTTACACATTCTCCCTGTCTGCATGGGTTTCCTCCCACGGCCCAGAGATGTGCAGGTTAGGTGGATTGGCCATGCTAAATTGCCAGCTGTGTTCAGGGATGTGTAGCTTAGGTGGGTTATAAGGGGATGGCTCTGCTTGGGAGGCCCTGAGGGTCGGTGTGGACTTGTTGGGCCGAAGGGCCTGTTTCCACACTGTAGGGATTCTATGTGTTCAATGTGATTATTTTATTTGGCTAAAATTTCTTTGATGAGGAGATGTTGTTACTGGTCTTATGATTTAAATCAACACAACTTCATTCTGTGTGGGGGATTATTAGTGCAGCAAACTGGAATGCCCCATTCTCTGATGGTTGTTTGCTGCCCAATCACATGTGCTCGCTAGCATTTTAGTAATGTATTTGACAATGGCAAATTATTTTGCTGCTTATAATGCCATGTAGAAATTTATTCAGTGCTTTGGAATGTATCACAGTGCCTTAAAAGTAAATGTGAATGCCAGGTGTACCTAATCAACTCTTTATCCCTTAGGTCGAAAAGTTGACACCAGGTGTAATTTACTTAGGCCATATTCCTAAGGGATTGTTTGAACCCGCGATCAAGAAATACTTCTCCCAGTTTGGAACAGTTTTAAGAGTGCGACTTTCACGCAGCAAAAAGGTAATGAACGTGTATGGAAAATGCCATATCAAAGCGTGAAGCTTTTCAATAATTAGAGTCAAGTGTTATTTAATTGTTTATGAAAGATCCTGGATGGAGTATTTTTAAAATGTATTTGTCCTTCGAACGTCTGGTGGTAATTCTCACCTAGAGAGAATTGTGTAATCGCATTATTACTTCTGTTCACATTGGTGTGAATTAATTTTTAGATTTCCCTTATAACAAGCATTAACTGAAACACCTACAAATTCTGATCCAAAAATAAGATGTAGAAAATCAGGCTTTCGTTTATCAGGATTCATATTTATGACATACAGCCAATCTCAAACATCACTTCACAATGAACATTTTGTGAGATCACATACAAGCTATTTATTAACATTTGATTTCTAACTCCGTAATTTTAAGTGGTCTCTTGAACTTTGCAGAATTATTCTGCTGAGACAGAGACCGTTCGAGCTAAGCTTGACGAGAAGAATTGGTATTTTGATTACTTGGTTGGACATCAAGCTAGTTTTTTGCAAATCTGATGTTGGCAGAGATGCTATTTTACCTTTTTTCTTTGTCTTTGCATATTTGATAATTAGGATGTCCCAGCTTCAATCTCTGGTTAATTTATATATTAAGAGCAGCTCAGTTAAAGTATATTGAAGGTTAATGACTACAGTTGAGTTTGTGCTTGGATGAGAGAATCCAGAAGTCATCCAATATTCCTGATCCTAAAGTTAGTCCAGGGAACCTCAGGAAATTGTGTGTGTGTGGTGGTGGTGGAGGGGGAAGTGGGGGGGGGAGTGGAGAGAGGTTGGATGGATGGATGGAGGGAGGTGTCTCAGATGGGGCAGTGGTGACCTCTATACTATATCTGTAGGATGATAGTTTATTGGCACCTGGTTTCTATGCTGACATAAAATGTATCGCAGACATGTTGTTGTGGGATTGTACATCAGGAGAAGCAGGATGTGAGTATTCCAAAATTAATTTTTTGGGGAACAAAATTACATAGTATAGGTTTAGTGCAGCACAAGTGTAGTTTCAAACAAAAACAAAAATTGCTGGAGAAACTCGACAGGTCTGGCAGTGTCTGTCGAAAGAAAACAGAGTTAATGTTTTGAGTCCTATGACCATTCTTAGTTACACTACCTAGATGTTTCACTAAAATTTTATTTGGATGCTAATGGATCACCATCACCAACTGAACGTGTTTAAACCTTAGCAAAACTGCAGTTCTTGTATCCAACTCTTCAGTAACATTTACGTGAGCAGAGATACTGCAGTCATTGAATTCAATTTTCAGCAGTATTGTTCCACATCTAGGCCACAGAATTTACAGACAAAATCTAATATGTCCTTAAGCTACTGAATTGATTTGAGTAAATGTCTCTTGCAGATGTTCAAATGCAAAACTGAAAAGTAACTGCAAATCTCTCTCTGATCAGTCCTTGAGATGACTGTACAAATTTGATTATTGATGAACTGCATATTGAATGGAAGTCAAATGTGTAAAATGTCAGAATGCGAAATTTTATGAAGCAATTTCTGAAAATAATTGGACAAATTAAGAACTGTGTATACATTCATAGGAACAGGAGTGGGACATTTAGGCAGTTGAGTCTCTGTCTTTTAATTAGATCGTGGTCGATCATTCCCACAATGCCATCTTCCTGCGCTGTCTATATCCTGAGATGTAATTTGTGTTCAGAAATCTAACATCTACAAGGCTCAAGTCAGGAGTGTGGTGGAATACTCCACACTTTCTTGGATGAATGCAGTTCCAACAACATTCAAAAAGTTGAACACCATCCAGGACAAAACAGCCTGCTTAGTTCACACCACATCCACAAACATCGGTTCCCTCCAGTTAACCATTACAAGAGGCACTGCAGGAATTCGCCAAAACTCCTTAGACAGCAACACCAAAACCTACGAGTTTTCATCAAAGGCATTCATCATCCTGACATGGAGATATATTGCCATTCTGTCAGTGTTGTTGGATAGAACCCTTGGATCTTTCTCTTTACTGGCATTGTGGGTCTGCCTACTGCAGATTGACTGCAGCAGTTCAAGGGGCAGCTGATCACAATCTTCTCAAGGACAGCTAAAGATGTCAATAAATGCTAAACTAGCTAGTCACCAGAATCCAAACTAGACAATCTACTCATGACCATCAGTAGATAGAAGGTGTCATTAACAGTGTTCTCAAGCAGCAGTTGCTTAGCGACAACCTGCTCATTGACATTCAGTTTGGGTTCTGCCAGGCTCACTCAGCTTTCAATCTCATTACTGTCTTGGTTCAAATATAGAGAGAAGAGCTGAATTCTACAGATGAGGTGAAAGTGATTGAGATCCCAGCCACATTTGACTAAGTGCAGTGTCAAGAAGTCCAGCAAAACTCATATTAATGAGAATCAGAGGGGAAACTGCCCACTGGTTAGTGTCATACTTAACATAAAGGAAGATGGTTGAGATTTTTGGAGGTCAATCAGCTGAGCTCCAGGACACCTGTGCAAGAGTTCCAGAGTGTAGGTATTTTCAATCAGCCTGCGTAGACATTTTGGAAAACACATTTGTAGCAGGTGAGACATGAATCGGGCTTTTAGTGTTTCCTCAGTGTTCTAGACCCAGCCATCTTCAAGTGCTTCATCAATGACCTTCCTGCCATTGTAAGGTCAAAAGTGGGGATGTTCAGTACTATTTATGACTCTTCAGATACTGAAGCAGTCTCTTATCTGAGTGCAGCAAGACCTGGACAATATCCAGACTTGGGATGAAAAGTGGCAAGTAACATTCGTGCCACAGAAACACCAGGCAGTTCTTATTTCCCGTAAGAGAGAATCTGACCAATCTTAACATGTTGGCAATACCATTGAACTGAATCCTCCACTATCAACATCCTTGTGGTTACCATTGACTAGAAAGTAAAGTGGACCAGCCATATAAATACTGTGGATACGAAAGCAGATCAGAGGCTAGGAATTGTGTTGTGAGTAACTGAACTCTAACTCCAGCCATCTCCGATGCACAAATCAGGAATGTGATGGAATACTCTCTATTGCCTGGATGAATGCAGCTCCAGCAACACTCGAAGCTTGACATCATCCAGGTCAAAGTAGCTCACTTGATTTGATCACATCCACAGGTATTCACTCCCTCCACTACTGCTCAGTAGCAGCAATATGTACCATCTACAAGATACACTGCAGAAATTCACCAAGGCTTCTGGGATAATACCATTCAAACCCATGACTGCTACAGTCTAGAAGGACAAGTGGGCGGTACATGGGAATACCAGCATCTGGAAGTTCCTTTCCAAACAACTCACCATCCAGACTTGAAAAATATTGCTGCTCTTTCAGTGTTGCTAGGTCAAAATCCTCAAACTCCATCCCTAACAGCATTGTAGGCCTGCTTTATCTGCTTGTTTTGCACTTACTTCCACTTTGCTGTAACTGTTTCCTCAATGTCTTATTTGAATGTTCACTCTGTCTGTGTAATGGGCTTCTGCTGCCCCACCCCAGCCATTATCGTTTAAGTCCAGTCCACTGCTCTATCTATTTTGTCTGTGTTATATATATTTGTTTCTTTGCTATTTAAACTTCCTACCAGTCTCACCAGATTTTGAAAGTATTTAATTTTTAAAAAATCTTCTCTTTCACTAAACTTTTTCTTAAATTCACTCATGGGATGTGGGCATCTGTCTAAGGTAGCATTTATTGTTCATCCCTAATTGCCCAGAGGGCCGTTCAGAGTCAACCACATTGCTGTGGGCCTGGAGTCATATGTGGGCCAGATCAGGTAAGGATGACAGATTTCCTTCCCTAAAGGATTCTGGTGAACCCAGATGGGTTTTTATGACAATTGACAATAGATCCATGGTTGTCGTTAGATGCTTAATTCCAGATTTGTTTTATTGAATTCAAATTCCACCATCTGCCATAGTGAGATTTGAACCCAGGCCCCCGGAATATTAACTGCCTTCTGGATTATTAGTCTAGCGATAATACCACTAGGTTGTAATTTTAAACTGTAACTTTTCAGGCATTAAAATCAAGTTTCCTGATGTATTTATTCTTTAGTCTTGTTTACATAGAAACATAGAAGATAGGAACAGGAGGGTGTCTTTCAGCCCTTCAAGCCTACTCCACCATTCATCACAATCGTGGCTGATCATCCAACTCAATAGCCTAATCCTGCTTTCTCCCCATAACCTTTGATCCCATCTGCCCAAAGTGCTTTATCTTGCTGCCTCTTGAATGCATTCAATATTTTGGCATCACTACTTCCTGTGGTAATGAATTCCACAGGCTCGCCACTGTTGGGGTGAAGAAATGTCTCCTCATCTCCATCTAAATGACTACCCTGAATCCTCAGACTAACCCCTAGTTCTGGACACACCCACCATCGGGAACCTCTTCCCTGTATCCAGACCCCCCTGGAATCAGCCTGGTACACCTTCGCTGCACTCCCCCGCTAGCAAGAGCATCCTTCCTCTGAAAAGGAGACTAAAACTGCACACAATATTCTAGGTGTGGCCTCAGCAATGACCTGTATAACTGCAACAACACATCCTTGCTCCTGTATTCAAAACCTCTCGCAGTGAAAGCCAACATACCATTTGCCGCCTTTACTGCCTGCTGCATCTGCATGCTTACCTTCAGCGACTGGTGCACACTCCCCTGTCCCAGTTTACAGTCCTTCAGGTAGTAATCTGCCTTAGAGATAAAAGGTACTGCAGATGCTGGCAAATCCAAGATAACAAGGTGTGGGGCTGGATGAACTCAGCAGGCCAAGCAGCATCATAGGAGCAGGAAAGCTTGACGTTTCGGGCCTAGACCCTTCATCAGAAATCCGATTTCTGATGAAGGGTCTAGGCCTGAAACGTCAAGCTTTCCTGCTCCTATGATGCTGCTTGGCCTGCTGTGTTCATCCAGCCCCACACCTTGTTATCTAGTAATCTGCCTTCTTG
>JAHRHZ010000144.1:80266454-80278219 GCA_024137785.1 Ginglymostoma cirratum
GCTGCTTGGCCTGCTGTGTTCATCCAGCCCCACACCTTGTTATCTAGTAATCTGCCTTCTTGTTTTTGCTTCCAACATGAGTAACCTCACATTTAGCCAAATTATACTGCATCTGCCATTGATTTGCCCACTCACCCAACTTGCCCAGATCATGCTGAAGGATCTCTGCATCCTTGTCACAGCTCACCCTCCCACCCAACTTGGTATCATCTGCAAATATGGAGATGTTACATTTTGTTCCCTCATCCAAATCATCAATATATATTGTGAATAGCGGGGTCCCAGCACCGATCCCTGTGGCATCCCACTAGTTACTGCCTGCCAATTTGAAAAGGACCTATTAATTCCTACATGACAAGGTGTAGAGCTGGATGAACACAGCAAGCCAAGCAGCATCAGAGGAGCAGGAAGGCTGACGTTTCGGGCCTTGTCCCTTCTTCAGAAATTGCTCTTTGGTTCCTCTCTGCCAACCAGTTTCTTATCCATCTAAATACATTTGCCCCAATCCCATGCGCTTTAATCTTGCACAATAATCACTTATGCAGGACTTTGTCAAACGATTTCTGAAAGTCCAAATGTACTGCATCAACAGGCGGCTCCTCGTCAACTCTACTAGCTGTATCTTCATAGAATTCCAACAGATTTGTCAAGCATGATTTTCCTTTCATAAACCCATGCTGACTCTTTCTGATTCTGCCGCTGCTTTCTAAATGCTCTGCTATAAAGTCCTTGATAATAGATTCGAGAATTTTCCCCACTACCACTGTTAGGCTTACTGGTCTATAATTCCCTGTTTGCTCTCTACCCGGCTTTTTGAATATAAGTGACATTAGCTACCCTCCGATCAGCAGGGACTGTTCCAGATTCTATAGAATCCTGGAAGATGACTACTAATACATCCATTATTTCTAGATCCACTTCCTTAATCCACATCACAGGGTACTTATCAGGCCCTGGGGATTTATCAGGCTTCAATCCCATCAGTTTTCCCAGCACTGTTTCTCTACCTATATTGATCTCCCTCAATTCTTCCTTCTCATTAAATCCTGCGTTCTCCAGCATTTGTCGTATCTAATTTGTGTCCTCTCTTGTGAAGACAGAACTAAAATATGTTTGGATCACTTATTGCGAATTATACCTCTCAAAAAATACTGGAGTTGCACCTTCCATTTATGGAATGTCAGTGGGAGAAATCTCATCACATTTTATCAGTTCAGTTGAGTAACAGGGTCTAGATAAAGTTAAAGCTTGGATTTACAAAGGATTATCTTTTTTAAGAAAGAACCTTTTTTTCCTCATTAGAAATGTGCTGTGTGTGAAGAGAAATCTTTGAAAAAAAAATGTTAATTTACGTCTTTGTTGTTAAACTGCTGTCAGATCATTTTACAGTCACTAAGCAACAAACATTTGATACACTTGCTAATTTTTACCATAGCTGTTATGCTTGTGGCATGGGTAATGTTTGAATATGATGTATTTTATTTAAACTATAGACTGGAAACAGCAAAGGATATGCTTTTGTGGAGTTTGAATGTGAGGAAGTTGCCAAAATCGTTGCAGAAACAATGAACAACTATTTATTTAATGAAAGGCTCTTAAAATGTAAGTATTTGACAGTAAGCATTTCAAAATTAGGGTTTAATGTGCACATTTTACACACTGGCCCCCTGCCAGTGGCTTACTGAGAATAGACTCACTGTCAGAAAAAATTCTGTTTGACTGATTAATGAACAACACCTGGTGCATGGAGAATTTTTGACTTTATCCTTTCCATTTCTCATCGGCACTGATTCATGCTTGGGGCTAATACTAAATGCAATAGGTTCTCTTCAGTAGCTCTTAGGTGACCGTTCTTTATGTGCAAGCTTAATGATGTGCAGGCAACAGGAGTGAGAATAAAAGTTGGGTCTGTTCCTCCTTTACACACATGCAGCATATTTGACTCAAATGCTTTATACAGGCCTACTAAGCCAGAAACAAGAACTCTGATTCCACAATCTCCCACCAGCCAGGCCGTTCAGATGCCTCAGAACCATTCCTGTCACCCACCAAGATGAACTTCTCTTAAGGTCCCTGCTCTAACCTGATTTGCATATTTCTTTCTTTCCTGTTGTAACTCCCTTCATACCCTCTCCATTCCTCTCCTTCCGTGAGAGACACCTTCTGCTGCCCGAGCCCAATTACTATCAAATAATTCAAAAACCAACTCTTTTTCTCCCCCCCTCCCCTTTGTCTCTGTATAAACTGATATTGTTAACTGTTGCTCCTCACATACTGCCATCGTCGCCACCACTGACCCTCCTCAAAAAAACCTCACCCTTGATCCTACTGTCTTTGTATTTGAAGGAAAACATGCATGTCTATATCTGCATACAAACATAGGAGTAGGAGGTCACCACTTGGTCTTTCGAGCCTGCTGTGCCAATTTTCACGATCATGGCTGATTGTTCAACTCAGTAGCCTAATCCTGCTTTGTCCCCATAACCTTTGATCCCAAGTGCTATATCTAGTTGCCTCTTGAATGCATTTCCACTTGGGAAGAATTGTGGCATTCTTGAGGGAAGTAATGAAAAAGATTTGTTTTCATCTTTCATCTTCTCTCATCTCAGGCCGGAAAGGAAAACTTAGGAGGATGGGTTGGTAAATTCCAACATGTTCCATTCATGTATTTTAATTTTTCATTAGCAAGAGTCACTGAAATGGATCATATGTCCTTTCTTATAGCTGGTCAGTTGTGTGTAGAAACTTGAAGAAAGCTGATTAAATTACATCATTTCTGATTTGCTTTGAGGCATTTTTGTGCATTAAGATCTAGCAGAAATACATTGTCAATATTTTCACATGCAAAGATTTGGTGCAGTGGTTTTCAATCAATGTGCCATGGCACACCAGGTAAGAAGAGTGCCATTTCACCTGAGTCTCGAGGCTGTCATCACACTTCTGATCTCCTCCAGGGCCTCAGTGTCTATTATTGAAGACAGTGTCTGCTGACACCAGGCACCTGGATCACCTGTGCATGCACAATTCTCTGTGTAAGCATACGTTTCCGATACCACGCATGCGTGGACATTCGCGTCAGGTCAGCTGAATAAAGTGGGTACGCTGTGGAATTGTTTGTCTCATTGAAGTGTGCCTTGATACTGAAAAGATTGGGCATCCATCATGTAGTGAATATGTTTAATTTTCAGGTCAGGTTCTTCCACCAGAAAAAGTACATCCACAACTTTTTAAAGGTAGCCATACAACTTTCAAGAAGCCTAACTTCCCGGCTGTTACTCGTTACAACAAGAAAAGAACACCGAAGCAAGAAAGTGTGATGTCAAAAAGACTCCTTGCGAAAGAAGGGCGGTTACGGAAAAGGCTTGCTGAGAAAGGGATTGACTACGACTTTCCTGGTTTTGTACGTTTTCTTAATGTATTGGGTCCTCAATGTGATTATCATTCTTTAGCTTTTACATCATTACAAATGCAGATTGGTTGCAAGATTCTCTGGTTGTGCTTAAATTCTTTTAACTTTGGTAAGTGATAACTGGTGATTCCATTCAACCTAGATCACTCCTGTCTCTCTCTCTTCGTTATTTACTCATCCAATAAATTTGATTGGTTTTGTGGGTAGACTATTTTGGTGGTGCAGCTTCTCCTTATCCTATTTTAAATCTATTTTCGACTCAGTATAATTTTAAATTATTTCTTTTCACTTATCAGTATGGGTGTAAAGGAGTGGCTCTGAGCATATCTAATTTGGGGTGGGGTCATTTCTTGGTTAAAACCATGAAGATTAGCATTCAAGAGTTTTTGTACAAGCTTTGAATGTAAATATTATTTTAATCAGCCTATTCAGGTGTGTTCTGACACACCCTGAAACAGGAAGGATTTGAACCAAGGCATTCTGGTCCAGAGGTATGTTTGCCGATGCACAAGAGCCCCTCAAGCTTTGAATGTATCAATCTGAGCATAAAATGTCTTCATCTGTGATCTTGGCATGTAGAAATTCTTGAGATTTTCCCATTTCCAAAATCTCGTACTGTTGGACAAGCTTGTTGCAATTTCAGACTCTGGTATTTGTTGATTTACTGAGCAATATTTATTTTGGGAGATTGAAATTGATTGTGCAAGTTATTATTTTTTATTCTTCAGGCTGCAGTGCTGCCTCAGACAAAAAAACAAATGTGTACAGAAATGAATGACACAGTAAACAGCCAGGTAAGCTGAAAACTTTACCCAGGAACTAATTGATTACTGCAATTTACTTGATGCCTATATTGTTCTGCAAAGCACTTAGGTAACTTTGAATTTGGAGGTTATTGCTTTACAGTGGGTGGAATAACATATTAAAGCCTGCCAGGATCAATTATCAAAACTGTTAGAACAAAATTATAGAAGATCCCTAGAATCCAGTATCCATTAAGTCATCTTCTGGCTGTACAGGACATTGGTTAGGCCAATATTAGAATACTGTTTAATTCTGGTCTTCCTGCTACAGGAAAGGTGTTGTGAAACTTGAAAGGGTACAGAAAAGATTTATGAGGATTTTGCCAGAGTTGGAGAGTTTGAGCTATAGGGAGAGACTGAATAAGGTGGGCCTATTTTCCCTGGAGCGTCAGAGGCTGAGGGGTGATCTTGTAGAAGTTTATAAAATCATGAGAGGCATGGACAGGATGAATAGTCGAGGTCTTTTCCCCAGGGTATGGGAGTCCAAAACTAGAGGGTTTAGGTTTGAGGTGAGAGGGGAAAGATTTAAAGGGGCATGAGGGGAAACTTTTTCATGCAGAGGGTGATGTGTGTATGGAATGAGCTGCCAGAAGAAGTGGTGGAGGCTGGTACAATTACAACATTTAAGAGACATCTGGATAGGTGTGTGAATAGGAAGGGTTTAGAGCGATATGGGCCAAAAGCTGGCAAATGGAACTAGATATATTTAGGATATCTGATCGGCACAGACGAGTTGGATCAAAGTGCCTGTTACATGCTGTACATCTGTATGACTGTAAGTGGCATGGATTCTCCTTCTCCAGTTTTCCCGTTAAGTCCGTCAAAACAAGGTAGTGTAGCAATAAACTCCAATGATACCTTCGGGTCTATCCAGCTAATAAATCTATGGCCTGTGCCTTCACTCCACCACTTTTAACACAGAATAGAAGCTGATCATTTCAAACAGGAAATGCTGAGATCTCCAAATCAAACTGGAACATTAATGTTCATGTGTCACTAGGAAAGGCAGTGATAGAAAGGCAGTAACAAAAGCCAGCAAAACAAAATGGAAATGCAGCTTCTAACTTCCGTCTCCTTCGCTAGATCTCTAATAAAATTGCTGAGTTCAGAATCTCAAATAGCACCCCTCATTTGACATCCTTTTTAACTTTCTCAGCATTGCTCCCTCCCCTCTGTTCTGCCCATTGATCTTGTAAACAACTGGCTTTATCCTATCCTCCTAATCTGCATAGAATATCTCCTACAGTCCTGTGTGCCAAACTTCAGGTGCAGTGGCACTCACCTGACAAAACTTAAGTAGGAGATGGGATTCGTTGTGTCTTGAAACATAGAAAGTAGGAGCAGGAGGAAGCCTTTTATTCCTTTGAGCCTACTGTGCTGTTCAGTATGATCATGGCTGAACATCCAACTCAGTTTTCTCCCCGTATCCTTTGATCTCTTTAGACTATGAACTATATCTAACTCCTTAAAATTATTCAATGTTTTGAATTCAACTGCTTTCTGTGGCAGAAAATTCCTAGGGCTCACTACTTTCTGCGTCCAGAAATTTCCTTTCATCTTAGTCCTAAATGACCAACCTTTGTTTTTTTAACTGTGACCTCTGGTTATGGACTTCCTGGTCATCGGGAACATTCTCCCAGCCCTGTCATTTTACCCATTTTAGTTGTGTTAGTATTTCATAGGTTTCTGAATCCTCTCTCTCATTCACACTCGCACTATAGTCCAAATCAAGCCAGTTATATATCAGTCCCGTATCCCAGGAATTGGCTGATAAACTTTTGTTGCACTCCCTCCATGGCCAGGACATCCATTCTCAGAGAAGGAGACCAAAATTGCACACACTATTCCAGATGTGGTCTCATCACGGCTCTGTATAATTGCAGCAAGACATCCCTGCTCCTATACTCAAATACTGTCGCTCTGAAGGCCAACATACCATTTGCTTTCTTCACTGTCTGCTGCACCTAACTGCTTACTTTCAGCAACTGCAGTACAAGGACACCTAGGTCTTGTTGCACTTCTCCCTTTCCCAAACAATCACCATTTGGATAACCTGTCTTCAAATTTTTACTACAGAAGTGGATAACCTCACATTTATCTATCATTTGTCTGTCGTGTATTTGCCTACTCACTGAACTTGTCCAACTCTCACTGAATCATCTCTGCCTCCAATGCAAACTCTGCTAATTGTTAATCTAAAAATTACAAAGGTTGTACCATAATGGGTTTCAACTCAGAAAGTTCTTCTGAGTTGAAACACTAATATTAATAGCATGTTCATATTTTTCCAATAATTTGAACTGTAAGTGTTTTGGTTGCAATTAAAAACTTAAGTTCTGTGGTGGTCCTCAAGTCTTTAGAACAAAGAAAATTACAGCACAGAAACAGGCCCTTCGGCCCTCCAAGCCTGCGCCGATCGAGATCTTCTGTCTAAACCTGTCATCTATTTTCTAAGGGTCTGTATCCCTTTGCTCCCTGTCCATCCATGTACCTGTCTAGATACATCTTAAAAGACACTAACGTGTCTGCATCTACCACCTTCGCTGGCAACTTGTTCCAGGCACCCACCACCCTCTGTGTAAAGAACTTTCCACGCATATCCCCCGTAAACTTTCCTCCTCTCACTTTGAACTCATGACCCCTAGTAATTGAGACCCCACTCTGGGGGAAAAAGCTTCTTGCTATCCACCTTGTCTATACCCCTCATGATTTTGTAGACCTCAATCAGGTCCCCCCTCAATCTCCGTCTTTCTAATGAAAATAATCCTAGTCTGCTCAACCTTTCTTCATAGCTAGCGCCCTCCATACCAGGCAATATCCTGGTGAACCTCCTCTGCACCCTCTCCAAAGCATCCACATCCTTTTGGTAATGTGGCAACCAGAACTGTACGCAATATTTCTTTAGTGGAAGATGACCCGATAATGGATACCTTAGATATGTTATATTCCCCTACCATCTAGTTAAGAAGTTGATTGTTCAAAAATTACACATAAGAAACTAACCAACAACATTCGCTGCTGCTAAGAATATTCGGTGCATAGATTCACAATTTGGCCAAAAAACTATTGTGTTCAGAATCTGACTTTTATCTTCAATAGTGATCATTGTCGTATGGTATCTTCTCCATGTCCATTATTCAAATGTGTTTTGACACCACCTGGTCTAGTTGGTTGTGGGAACAAGAAGCACCTTCTAGCCAGGTCTGATCATGAACATGCCCAACCACAAAATAAGCACATATGTTAATGTGTCCCTTCTTAGTTAAAGATGGAGATTAATTGTAACAATTTTGCCATCCTTTTGGGTATCATGTTCCCTCTAGCCTGTGTCTCAGATATTAGCTATCTGGAGAGGAGAATATAAACTATATCTGTATTATGTACCTGGTCAAGTTTTTCAAAAACAACTTGTCCATTAAATGGTCCCTACATGTGTCTCACAGCTCTGTGTTATTTTCCTTTATCAGGTATCCCCTTTGAAAGTTATTGTTGAAAGTTCTTCACCAAACTTTCCAGCAATGGATTACAGAAATAACTGACTATGGGCAGGAAAGGGAGGTTTTCCTTGTCTCCGTTCTGAATTTTTTAGCAATTTTCCTCAAATCAGTGTTCACTGATTATTAACCTGTCACCCCGCTGGAAATATTTTTTTCTAATTTGCACTGTCAAACTCTTCATAAATTTGGAAATCACCTTTAAATCTTCCCTTAAACTTACCTATTGTAAGGAGTACAATTCTAGATTCTCCAGTCTCTCCAAGTATTAGCCTGCTAATTTTAACAGCAAGATTGTAATAGTCTTTGAATGTCTCACCATAGTGTGTTTATGCAGAGTATTTTTTTGAACCTGATACTACATTCTATATTTCAATTGTGACACTCTAATAATTTTCTTAGGATGTGACTCCTGTCTGCACACCAACTGTTCTAAAACGACGTCAGTCTTTAAAGACCCTTGATGACACAGATGATGAAGTCACATTCAAGGTACAACCTGCTGAAAGGACTGGCAAAAAGAAAAGCAAATCAGCTGAAAAAGTGCAAAAAACGAACAAATTAAAGAAAACTAAAAGAAAAATTCGTGCCAAATGAAGTTTGAAGGATTTTTAAATGATGAATTGGAAAAGACACATGGTTATCTTTGCAGGAAGTTAGGATCTGCCAGTCATTGATATGTGTTGTTGTGAAGAGTGCTACTGAAGTGTTCAGTTTTGATTAATTTGTTGATCCAAGTTTTTATTTGGAATACGAACAAATATACTTAAGATGCCCTGATAACAGCTTAAAAGTGGAATGTTCTGCAAGTCAACAAGTCAGTCTTGTTTCCCCAAAAGTATTCACAAAGCTTAAATGCTTTGGTACAGTAATAATTTCAAAATATTTCAATTTAAAAATGTGGCATTCTAGCCAAAAATTTATTTTAATTGATTTAGTTTCCAGTTTTGAATAAACATCTTTGCTCAAAATAGGTGTCTGAAAGCTAAGTTGTTCCATTTTAAATTACAGACTTTTGTGATGAATGTTGAAAGGTTAAGTTAGAGATTAGTAAAAAGGCTTGAAATACAGAGAGGTTGCCAGTATGCATTACGTCAATCAGCAGAAGAATGGAAAAATATCACACAGCACCCTTATCAGAATACAAAAGGCAGCAAGTCAATGCTGTGCTTAAAACAAATCAGGTTTATCTGCTTTCTTTTCTCAGTCTGAATATCAAAAGAAAAAATGGTACCTACTGACATTTTGGTATTGCTAAGGTCACAATATATCATTGTCATGTACAGCAGATTTGGTTGTTGGACACCAACTTTGTATCTTCAGAACTTCTGACTACCTGCTTCAAATCAGCTCTCTGATTACGCTCCAATGATTCATGCAGTAGTCAGACTTGCAGCATTCTGAGTCTGCCATGTACACTTTGTAATTGTTCATATTTAGCAGCTGCATTCATCATACCTTGATATGGAAGTAGCCTTATTACTTTTTGGGGTTTAATGTTTTTCAAAACTAATTCTAGAGACTGCAGTGCATGTAATGACAAGTACTGTAGGAAGAAAATTTAACTGGCCTGGAGCAACTTGCATCTTTTGGTTGAGCTTCATTCAGTCATTATATATTGTACAAAAACGTTGCATTCAGACAGAATAAATCATGTCTGTCAGCTTTTAAGATTGTTTCTGTCCTCCTTGTCCTGTTAGTATTTGTGAAATGGACAAATACAGTATAACAATACATCATTCATATTTAACTACCAAATTAAGTTGAGTTCATTATATACAGGAGAGATGGTGTGTAGCTCTTTTTATTTTGAATCAAAATCTGCTGTTGTCTTTGTTAGATATTTGTAAAATGAAGAAAATAGTCCTACACAGTTTTCCTGTGATTAATGCAACATAAATGTGCTTCAAGTTTTGGCTAGTTTTGTTATTGTGTGTGTATATACATAAATCAATCTCTTGTGGCTTTCAGTGTATCAAAAATATTTCTAAGCTACAATATATTGAGAGGACTGCTGATTTTAGTGTTTGAATACTAATTAGATTTTTACTGCTTAGAATTGTCTCACCTGTCTTCTTTACTTTCTGATTCAAATTAAAGTGCAATTAGAGGCTAAACAAAAATATATCTCACTTTTAAAACATTTAATGTAAAGAAATTAAGAGTAATGGTTACAATTACATTTTGATGGAAGAAATGTTGCTGGAACCATACATAGTGTTACTTGGAGAAACCTAAAGAACTGCAGATGCTGGAAATCAGAAACAAAATCAGCAATTGTTGGAAAAACTCAGCAGGTCTGGTAGCATCTGTGCAGAGAAAGTAGAGTGCACGTTTTGGATCCAGTGACCACATTTAGGAGCACTGTGCATCAGACTGGTCTGTGGATTGCAAAGAAGGATATTATAAGGTTTGCAAAGAAGATTTGAAAGGATGATATGAGAAACTGAGGGGTTGTAACTTTTCACAAATGACTGAAAAGCTAGTAGCTTTTTTTTCTTCTGGAAAATAGCAATCCAGGAAGCGAATGAACAATGGACTTTAAAATTAAGAAGGGAATCGGTCCGGCAGAGTAGAGATGCTTTCCACTTGTGTGGGAGTAGGGATCACCAATAAATGGCACTCATTACTAAAGGCAATGAAGGAATCACCAGAAAGATATTTACACACAGTAGTCAGAAAGTGGCGCTTGCTACTACGTGGAGCAGAGGAGGCAAATTTCACAGTTCCATAGCCAGTATGGACAAAATGGGGAGAATGGCTGCCTTCTGTATTGAAATGACTATACGTTTGACAGAGGAGAATCATGTAGAACCCAAACAGCAGCACAGACCAAGGGTAAGAATTGGCCTGTCTCCATGCTGTACCTCCCATGTAGCAAATCTGCAAAATAGTGAGAGAGACACAAATTTAACCAACTGTTTCTCTCTACAGATGCTGTCAGAGCTGCTGAGTTTCTCCATTTTTTTTTTTGTTTTTATTATTGATTGATTGAATCAATGGTTTGTATCCTTTTTTCTGACCAAACAAATAAGACTTTGTTGTAAGCCTTTCATAATACCTTTGACAATTTTTATGACTATTTGCTGCATTTCTCCTTTTGAGGCCACTAATAAAGTAGTAGAAATTAAACAAAAGAATATGTCTGCTGAATGCAAAAGACCTTTATGATGTCTATAGATATTATAGGTTTATGTGTAATTTTAATTGTGTATATCTTGTCAAGTTTTCTTGTATATTTATGGAGACAATGCATTGCCTACTTGGGAAAGAGAAAAGATTAGGATGGCTGTGAAAGTACCAATTATTATTTAATGAGGTGATCTTGATTTTCAGATTGATTTCAAATTGGCTCTCACAGTGCAGTCTGCCAGCTGGCTTCAACCTTGCTGCATTTTTCAAACTAATCAGAATATGCAACTGATGCTTTAAGCCTTTTAGCTTGGAATGATCACATTTAATTTATCTGACAACCTTGCCTTAATTTGGGGCTTTCATAATGGTTCTGACTTAATGCTGTGAGATTGCCCAGAAATTCCTGATTCTGGGCAGACATGAGGTCAGACATTCCAAACTGGTTGTTCCAGTTAGCTTATTCTGTGCCTCTGTTGGAACAAGTTATAATTGTGCTTTACAGACATGCAAAAAGCAATGGTTAGGATCATGTCTGATTTTAGAAAAGTCTTGGGTATAGTACTAAAAACATGGATCTAAGATGTCCCGGTTTATGCTAATTCAACAGAAGTTAGAGAACAGAGACGGGAAAAAAAAAAACTATAGCAGTGAGAGGGAACATTTTGCTTAGTCTTGTTTAACTGGTATGTTTCAGCAAGCTACAAATGTTGCTATAAAGCATGATAACAACACCAATTAAATGTTGGAACTCGTAGGAACTGCCGATGCTGGAGAATCTGAGATAACAAGGTGTGGAGCTGGATGAACACAGCAGGCCAAGCAGCATCAGAGGAGCAGGAAAGCTGATGTTTCAGGTCTGGACCCTTCTTCAGAAAAACTGAAGAAGGGTCCAGACCCAAAACGTCAGCTTTCCTTCTCCTCTGA
>JAHRHZ010000144.1:80278619-80313753 GCA_024137785.1 Ginglymostoma cirratum
ACACCTTGTTATCTCACTAATTAAATGTTACCTATTTTAACACACTCCAAGACTTCACAGGAGCAAACATCAAATTAAAATTGGCCCCTAGTATGTTGGGTTACAGACAGCTAGATTTTGGTTCGAAGTCTGTTGGGGGTGCAAGGCAGGAAACTGGCTTGAACATTGGAATAGTCAAGCTCAAGTTCCTTTTTTAGTTAAGCTTTCATTTACTGTATATTGAGAACTGCAATTTCTTTTCACATGCTTTACTTCCCTTGCTTCAGAGAGAATATCCCTAAAAATTTCAGAATGCTAAATGGAACCAACTATAAATAGCAATGAAAAATAAAAGGAATGCAAATATTTACACTAGGTGACAGCATTTTGGTATTCTAGTGCAATGAATAAAGGAACTACCCATGGTGCTTTGTACATTGGCAGATCCTGTGATGAAAAGGCTCACTGGTGTTCTTTGTTTAATGCATAAACTGGCACTCTCAACCACTAGTCTGTCAGAGCAAACTGCTGGATCTTATGCTACCACAAAAAGATGAAGTAGTAGAGGTCAATTGTAATTGTCATTGTGAAAGCAAGCCACACAAGCTGCAAGATTTCATTTTACAGCGGTTATGCAGATCAACATGACACTGAACAGAAGTGTTACCCAGGCTTTCTGAAACTAATTAAAATTACAGCGAAGGAGAACCCAGTTAGACTGTCTTTGGCAACTTCAAGATCACAAGGTGTTCAGATTACTATCTGGCAAATGGAACAAAACAATCGTGGTTAAATCTAAGACAGATAATCTGCATACCTATCCTGGAATTGACTGTGGTTCACTCATAGTCATCATTCATGACCTGCGCTGGAGAATGTGTTTGTGTCATGTGTTTTTATCAAGTGAGGATGGAGTTTGGAATGATTGTAAAGCCAATATGATGGAAAATATCTAAAACTTACTGTCTAGGTTCCTTCATGAAAAATAGCTTCTCAGATGAAGTACTGTCCCCATAGAACTGTACCCAGTATTTCTGTAACACCTTCAGAATGTGATAGCTCAGGAAACTGGAGTGTTGCTGTTCAACATACAGTTCTTTTACCAATACCTTAAGTCAATCACATACAGTTTTAAAATGTCACCAATGAGCTTAAATGGAATCTGTTTTTGTAGTCAGTGTTCAAACACAACAATGTTAGACATGGATGGGGCCTACTTTAAGATTCCCACTGCCAGTTTGGAAATGTGACATCAGCATTTTCTAAAAGGCAGTTGGTTCACTTTGTTTTTAGCTACTGAACAGCTCTTTCGCAAGGAGTCTTCAGCAGTGTGTGTTTAATCATACACCTTTCCTAGCAAACATTTCTAGTGAAACATGAATGTAGGAGTAGCATTGTTATTCACCTTCAAATTACTTTTGACTATTATATTTGCAATTTGTTTTAACCAAACAACTCAGGAATAGATTAGACTTGCACAAAATGTACTTTATGATACATGTACATTCTACCAATACCACACTCAAGTCCTTGTTGCCTGTAGTTTCAATTGAATCCTAGACCACAAGCCCCAAAACTTTGTTACGACTCTCTGGAGTAGTGCACTGAAAATCAAGTCCTGCTATCCTAAGAGTCATCACAAAAGTTAAAGATTTCAAATGTATACAAAGTTCCTCAATTTTCCTTAATTTCAGACCCAGATTGATAGAAAGGATGGACCAAGTTTCTGTACTGAACAAGAATCACTATTTATTCCAAATAATTAGATTCTAATTATTAAACAGTCACCACTAATTAAAATTTTAAACCTCTATAAACGCCCCCTTACACACACACACACACAGGCAGGGTCAAATAGGTTGTAGGTCGAGGAGAGAAACTGGAAAGACAGTTTTTGTTCCCAGGTACTATTATTGAACCGATCTGTATGACTTTTCACTGGGCAAATTCCTCCTGTTGCTTCAATCATCTTTCTTTGATTTCTTCCAGTGAGAGACACAAAGTGGCTAGTACACTTATTAAAAGTCTCTGACTTATCAGTTCAAAACAACAGTTTACAATAATGTCTGCAATAAAGATGAACTGGCTTTATTCAGGTTTACAGTGAGTTTTGACTGCAGAAAACAGAGAGACTGCTTCAGTACTGAAACTTCTCTCACTCTATATCTTAAATGTGTGCCCCTGCATCTCTTGATTTATTCTTCAATCTAATTTTCCAATTTACTTTAGCCAGCTCTGCTTTCATGCCTTCCAATCAGCCTTATTTCAGTTTAAGAAAATAGTCTCAGAACCACTCCTCTCACCTTCAAACTGAATGTAAAATTCAATCGCACTATGGTCACTATTACCTAAGGATGTCTTTGCTATGAGACACTTAATTAATCCTATCTAGTTGCAAAATAACAGTCCTAGTACAATCTGCCCTCCAGTCTGCTGTTCTAAGAAAACTGGTCTACACTTTTTTATAAGCTGTTCCAAACTTGTTGATAATTGTCAAATTGCAGTATCTATACATTGTGTAATCACTCGCTGATCACCTTTTACTAAAGGGGCAAATGCTTGCTCAGATACCACTTCACAGATTCTTACATTCGTCTGCTATCTCATCCGAGCTGTTTTTCACAATCTTGAGTCGAGAGTAAGAATGTTGGAGGCCATCATAGCACAGTCCAATTTTCAAGCAAAGGTCATCGAACAGCAAATAGGAAGAGAGTCATGAGCTGTAGTCTGTTCTTGATTTCTCTGATTTTTGAAGTCAATCATGTTACTCAAACTGTGTTTCAGTCCAAGCTTATTGTTATGAATGGAGTTTTCTAAGAAGATAATGTTTTGTACCGTCCCTTTAACTCAAGGAAAATGGAGAAATATTGTCTTGTATATATAAGAGATGTCTTTGATTTGTTTGGGTAGAGTCAAACTCCAATATTTGTTTCTTTCATTGATATGCTACTGTACAGAACTGAATTGCATTTCTGACTCTGTATATATGCAGATATTTTTATGAATAAAAAATATTTTTGAAATGGAGGAACGAACATAGAACATTACAGCACAGTACACGCCCTTCGGCCTTCGATGTTGCGCCGACCTGTGAAACCAATCTGAAGCCCATCTGACCTACACTATTCCATTATCATCCATATGTTTATCCAATGACCATTTAAATGCCCTTAAAGTTGGCGAGTCTACAACTGTTGTAGGCAAGGCATTCCACGCCCTTACTACTCTCTGAGTAAAGAATCTACCTCTGACATCTGTCCTATATCTATCACCCCTCAATTTAAAGCTATGTCCCCTCATGCTAGCCGTCACCATCTGAGGAAAAAGGCTCTCACAGTCTACCCTATCTAATCCTCTGGTCATCTTGTATGTCTCTATTAAGTCACCTCTTAACCTTCTTCTCTCTAACGAAAACAGCCTCAAGTCCCTCAGCCTTTCCTCACAAACAGCAGTGGCCCCAAAACAGATCCTTGCGGTACACCACTAGTAACTGAACTCCAGGATGAACATTTCCCATCAACCACCACCCTCTGTCTTCTTACAGCTAGCCAATTTCTGATCCAAACTGCTAAATCGCCCTCAATCCCATGCCTCGGAATTTTCTGCAATAGCCTACCGTGGGGAACCTTATCAAACGCTTTACTGAAATCCATATACACCACATCAACAGCTTTACCCTCATCCACCTGTTCAGTTACCTGAAGAGTGGTGATATGCTATGTGTTCTACCTAACAACAGGTGATGGCCTAGTGATATTATTGCTAGATTATTAATCTGGAGACCCATATAATGTTCTGGGGGCCTGGGTTCAAAGCCATGGTGGGATTTGAATTCAATAAAAATCTGGAATTAAGAGTCTAATGATGATCATGAAACCATTGTTGATTGTTGGCAAAAACCATCCTTCCCTGGTCTAGCCTACATGTGACTCCTCAGCCACAATAATGTCTTAGACTCTCAACTGTTCTCTGGGCACTGGAAAGAGTGAAAGACTGAGAGAGGTCTCACAGAGATAAAAGGCTGCAGCCAGGGTTGGAAACAGAATGGAGATGGCTGACAGTCTTTAATAAGCTACCTGGAGGAATACAGGGACAAACAGAGTTTCCAGTCAAAGACAGATACACTGTAACACTCAAGATTCTGGAAGAGATTTCCTTCATGAGATTAGGAGATAAAATTACCTGAGAAAGCCTTGCTGTTGGTACTTGGTTAATTGTCCAAAATTTGAGCAATAATCACTTAACATTACAACTAAGTATAGTGAAGAAACTCAAAAGTTTTTATTTGAAGTTGGGAACTTTTGAGTTTCCTTACTATGCCTAGTCAAGTGATTATCAAAAAAATGCTTCCCTCAAATTTTGGAGAATTAATCAAGTACCAACAGCAAAACCTTCTCTGGTAATTTCGTAATGAATGTGATTCTGCAGAGAGTGTTGTTGTATACATGGATGTGACACAGGGTAATTAGCAGTACTACAGATTATCCCTTCTGGAATTTAGAGCATTAGTTGCCTGCTATATAATATTTAGTCAATATTATTTTTGTTTTTTTGTAGTAAAAGTATTAAAACCTGAATTCTTGGCGAGCAATTTCTTTAAGGATGTAATTGGGCATCCAAATCTCTTGTTTAAAGTTACCATTTTCTCTGGGAACTTTAAGATAGCTAAGAACCTATCAGCAATCATTTGACATTATAGCCAATTATTTATTTATTCCCCAAAGTGAAAGAACTTAAGATGAAATAAAAGATTTACTATTAAAGAGCCCAACCTGCTGCTCTGTTATGACTTGCGTTAGGTTCTCATTTGATGCAAGAATCTAATTTTATGCTTCCAGTTGACAT
Organism: Ginglymostoma cirratum; assembly: GCA_024137785.1. Taxonomy (NCBI): domain Eukaryota; kingdom Metazoa; phylum Chordata; class Chondrichthyes; order Orectolobiformes; family Ginglymostomatidae; genus Ginglymostoma; species Ginglymostoma cirratum. Next base: position 80,283,444 of record JAHRHZ010000144.1, read on the forward strand.
AAATCTGAAAATTAATGGTATCTATTTACATCATGAATCTGCTCATTTAAAATGGATGACAGTCTACTCTCTGTTTTTGATCATGTGTTTCAGCAGATACAACAATACCGAGAGAGTCCTGCTAAGAACACTGTTGTGCTTTACTGAAATATAGTTTAAGAAATTAGGAAAGATTACTCAAAGGTTCCCTAATACTTGATGTGATCCATCTTTCTCAAAAATATTTCTTGTTTAGTTAGAAAATATGAGACTTAAGGTCCTAGCTTTAAAAGATATCCAATGATTCATATGAAAGGTAGATGACTCCAAATTCAAACACAAAACACGTTGTATTTCCATTTATGAACCAATCCGACACACCGCTAGTCCCATAGCTTTAGTTTTTCTTTTTTTAATTCATTAACAGGATGAGGGCATCACTGGCTAGGCCAGCATTTATTGCTCATCCCTAATTGTCCAGAGGGCAGTTATGAGTCAACCACATTGCTGTGGGTCTGCAGTCACATGTAGGCCAGACCAGGTAAGGATGGCAGTTTCCTTCCCTAAAGGACATTAGTGAGCCAGATGGGTTTTTTTCCCAATAATTGACAATGGATTCATGGTCATCATTAGAGGCTTAATCCCAGATTTTTTCATTGAATTCTAATTTCACCATCTGCCATGATGGGATTCAAACCCACATTCCTAGAACATTACCTGGATTAAGAGTCCAGTGATAATACCACTAGGCAAATACCACAGGGCAGCATGGTGGCTCAGTGGTTAGCACTGCTGCCTCACAGAGCCATGGACCTGGGTTCAATTCTAGCCTCAGGCGACTGTCTGTGTGGAGTTTGCGCATTCACCTTGTGTCTGTGTGGGTTTCCTCTGGGTGCTCTGGTTTCCTCCCACAGTCCAAAAATGTGCTGGCTAGGTGGATTGGCCATGCTAAATTGCCTGTAGTGTTCAGGGATGCCTAGAATAGGGGAATGGTTCTGGGTGGGATGCTCTGAGGGTTGGTGTGGACTTGTTGGGCTGAAGGGCCTGTTTCCACACTGTAGGCATTCTATATTTTTAAAAAATTGCCTCCCCCTTGGTTAGCTATAAGTAAGAGCAACTTTTATTTGGTATTGAACCATAGAAAAAGATATAGGACAGAAAGAGGCCATTCAGCATCGGTTGAATAAACTAGCTGTTCATTCTAATTCCACATGTTAGCACCTTGTCCATAACCATGTGGGATACAATGCTTCAGATACATATCCAGATTCCTTTTAATTGAGTTGAGGGTTTATGCCTCAACCACCGAACTGGGCAGTGAATTCCAGACCCCTCCCACTTTCTGAGTGAAAAAGGTTTTCCACCTGTCCCCCTAATGTGTTTATAACTCCCCTTAAGTCTCACAGATTCATAGGTGTTTATAGCCATTCTACCCATTGAGTCTATGCTGGTCAACAAAGATCTTAACCTATAGCCCTGGAGGCTACGGCAATGCAGGTGAATATCTAAATGCTGCTTAACTGTTATCAGAGTTTCTGGCTCAGCCACCCTAGCAGACATTGAGTTCCAGAGTCCCACCACCCTCTGGGCTAAAAACATTCTCCTCAAATCTCCTCTCAGCCTTCTACCTCTTACCTGAAATCTATGCCCCTGATTATTGACCCCTCTACTCATGGAAAAACGGCTTTCTTATTCACCCTACCTATGTCCCTCATTATTTTATACTTCTCTATCTCTCAACCTTTGCTGCTGCAAGGCAAAACTACTCAGCTGATCCAAACTTTCCTACTAGCTTATCAGGATCTTACCAAAAGCTTTGCTAAAGCCCATGCAGATCACATCAAATGCATTACCCTCGTCAACACTCATATAGTCATAGAGTCATAGAGATATGCAGGTCAAAAACATACCTTCGCTCCAATTCATCCATGCCAACCAGATATTCCAAATTAATCTAGTCCAATTTGCCAGCGTATCCTTCTAAACTCTTCCCATTCATATACCCATCCAGATGCTGTACCTGCCTCCATCACTTCCGCAGGCAATTCATTCCATATACACACCATCCTCTGCATGAAAATTTGCCCCTTAGGTGCATTTTATATCTTTCCCCTCTTACCTTAAACCTGTGCCCTCTAGTTTTGGACTCCCCTACACTGGGGAAAAGACCTTGATTATTCACCTTATCCATGTCCCTCATGATTTTATAGATTTCAATAAGGCCGCCCCTCACCCTCCAATGCTCCAACGCTCCTGGCTACCTGCTCAAAACAATCAATCAAATTTGTCAAACAAGACCTTTCCTTAACAACACCATACTGCCTCCCCTTGATTAATCAATACCTCTCCAAGTATCTATTCTGCCTCTCAGAATGCTTCCTAATAATTTCACCACCACCGAGGTTAGACTGACCAACTCGGAATTTCTTGGTTGATTCCGTTATCCCTTTTTAATGATCTGTGCGCCTTGGTAACTGACTTCTCCACTGGGGGAAATGCATTTCCCTATCTACTCTATCCAAGGCACTTATTATTTTGCACAAAACATCAAAAGAACTGCGGATGCTGGAAATCTGAAGCAAAAACAGAAATTGCTAGAAAATCTCAGCAGGTCTGGCAGCATCTGTGGAAAGAAATCACTTGGATCCAGTGACTCTTTCTCAGAAGATGCCCTCAGGAGGCAGCATGGCAGCTCAGTGGTTAGCACTACTGCCTCACAGCACCAGGGACCGAAGTTTGATTCCAGTCTCGGGCTACTGTCTGTGGGGAGTTTGCACATTCTCCCTGTGTCTGCACAGGTTTCCTCTGGGTGCTCCACTTTCCTCCCACAGTCCAAAGATGTGCTGGTTAGGTGGATTGGCCATGCTAAGTGTTCAATAATGTGTGGGTTAGTCATGGGAAATGCAGGATTGCAAGGGTGGGGTGGGATTGGGTGGGATGCTCTTCAGAGGATCAGTGTGGACTCAATGGGCTGAATGGCCTGCTTCCATACTGTAAGAATTCTACATAGTATGCCCAATAGACGGTAGCTAGAAAAAGGATCTTGTTTCTTATGCATAAGATGGTGGGGGGGCGGGTGGTTTGCATGAGAACAAACAGTAGGTGGACATAGGTCCCAATAAAAGCGAAAAACATTTGGGCAGACAATGAAGTGGTTGAAAGTCAATTGCGGGGATCGATGAATAACTGCTAATGAGGACTATTAATGACTGACAAGGGATGTTTGTAACAGCCGACCATGTGACAATAAGTCCTCCTATATGGGGGTGGTGAGGGAAAATGTGGGGAAAGGTGCTCAAGCTCTAAAATTGTTGAACTTGATATTGAGTCTGGAAGGCTGCAGGGCTCCCAAATGAAAAATGAGGCGTTGCCCTTCCAGCTTGCACTGAGCTTCACTGGAACATTGCAGCAAGCCTGAGGCAGAGATATTCGCTAGAGAGCAGGGTGGTGTGTTGAAGTGGCAGCAACTGGAAGCTCAAAGTCTTTTTGCAGACAGAGTGTAGGTGCTCTGCAAAGCAGTCACCTTGTCTACATTTTGTTTCCCTATCGTAGAGGAGACCACATTGTGAGCAGCAAATGCAGTAAACTAGATTGTGTGAAGTGCGGGTGAAGCGGTGCTTCACCTTGAAGGTGTGTTTGAGGCCTAGGATAGTGGGAAGGGAGGAAGTAAACATGGAGGATTTACACCTTCTGCAATTGCTGGGGAAGGGGCTGTGGGGATGTGTTGGGAGTGACGGAGAAGTGGACCAGGATTCCAAGAGGAAATGGTTCTTGCAGAAGGCTGACAAGGGAAGGGAAGAGAATATGTGTCTGGTGGTGGTATCCTGCTGGAGGTGGTGGAAATGGCAGCTAATGATCATCTTTATGTGGATGCTGGTGGGATGGTGGATGATGACAAGGGGGACTATTTTGTGCACTTCAATTGAGTCATCCCTCAGCTTTCTCTGTTCTCGGAAAAACAACTCTCACTGCCCAATCTTTCCTTATTGATACAACTTTTAGGCCCCGGCAATATTCTTCGCAAAGCTCCGTGAGAGATAGATAGACAGAGAGAGAGAGAGAGAGCAATCATGTCCTTCTTGTTGTGTGATGATCAGAACTGTGCATCAGACTCCATTAATCTCATCCCTGCTTTTGTATTCAATACTTTGAACAATGAAGGAAAGCATTCCATATGTTCTCTTTACCAGAGTATCTCTCTCAATACACAGTTTAATATGTATTCCCTTGCTTTGTTTGCCTTCACAAATGCATAAATTCACACTTCTCCAGATTGAGTTCAATTTGTCAGTTTTCTGCCCACTCAATCAAGTTGTTGTGAACAACTGAAGGATCCTATTCTCACACTATATATATTAGTTTCCCCCTCAAATTAGTATTCTTGCAAGTTGTCCTGGTGAATGCAAGGCAAAAAGCTTTGACAAAATGTGTCTCTTTCATCAGCAATAGTCAAGTTCTGCAATATCAAATTTCTATTTTACTTGGTACTGAAGTGATTTCATCAAGTTGACACAAATTGAATAAATAGACTGATTCCTCGGGCTACTTGATAGATTTTGTATTGACAGTCAAAAAACCAAAATACAAGAAAGTACAACTCAACCACTGTGGCAGCTTTACTTTTCTGTCAACATTTTACTATAAAGCTAATTGGGACAAATTATTATTGCAAATGCACAATTTACAAATACAGCACTGTTTATGCAGACCATTGTTGGAAGGATAAGGCATTTCAGAACTTGAGGAAGAGATTCAGGTGCACAAGATCAGGGATCGGAGATTTCTGTTATATGTCAGACCAGAGACACAGAATTTGTTTTGCTTTGAGCACGGAAGGTAAGTTGAAATTATACAGAGCTGTTCAATATTACAGAATATTTTAATTGAATCAGTAAGATAAATTTGTTTCCAAATTTATGGGCTGGGCAGCATTTATTGCCTGTCCCTGGTTGCCCTTGAGAAGATTGTAGTGAGCTGCCTTCTTGAACCACTACAGTCCAGTGCTGTAGATTGACCCACACAATGCCCTTAGGGAGGGAATTCCAGGATTTTGACCCATCGATAGCGAAGGAATGGTGATATATTTCCAAGTCAGGATGGTGAGTGGCTTGGAGGGTAACTTACAGATGATGGTGTTCCCATATGTCTGCTGTCCTTATCTTTCTAGATGGTAGTATTCATGGGCTTGGAAGGTGTTGTCTTAGGAGCCTTCATAAATTTCTGAAATGCATCTTGTAGATGGTACACACCGCTGCCATGCAAAACAGTAGTAAAGAGATTGAGTGTTTGTGATGTGGTGCCAATCAAGAAGGCAGCTTTGTCCTAGATGGTGTCAAGCTTCTTGAGTGTTATTGGAGCTGCACACAACCAGATGAATGGGCAGTATTTCATCACACTCCTGACTTGTGTCTTGTGGATGGTGGACAGACTTTGCGTAATCAGGATGTAAGTTACTCGCTGCAGTATTCCTAGCCTCCGATCTGTTCTTGTCGCTGCTGTATTTATTGTTGAGTCTAGTTCAGATTCTGGTCAATGTTAATCCCCAGGATGTTGATAGTGGGGGATTCAGTGATGGTAATGCCATTGAATGTCAAGGGCAATGGTTAGATTGTCTCTTATTGGTGATGGTCATTGCCTGGCATTTGTGTGGTGCAAATGTTACCTGTCACTTTTCAGCCCAAAATGGATATTGTCCAGGTCTTGTTGCATTTGAACATGGACTGCTTTAGTATTTGTGGAGTTGCGAACGCTGGTGAACATTTTGAGATCATTGGCAAACATTCCCAATTCTGACCTTATGATCTAGCAAAGGTCATTGATAAAGCAGCGAAAGACGGTTGGGCCTAGAGCACTATTTTGAGGTACTCTTGACAGATATTCTGGAGCTGAGATGACTGGCCTCCAACAATCAAAACCAAACTCTTTTTTGCAAATTATGACTCCAACCATCGGAGAGTTCTCCCTGCTGATTCTCACTGACTCCATTTTTACTAGGGCTCCTCTATGCTGCACTAGTCAAAAGCAGTCTTGATGTCAAGGGCTGTCACTTTCATTTCGGCTCTTTTGTCCATGTTTGAATCAAGGCTGTAATGCGGTCACAAGCTGAGCAGTCCTGGTAGAACCCAAATTGAGCGTCAGTAATACTAGGAACTGCAGATGCTGGAGAATCTGAGATAACAAGGTGTGGAGCTGGATGAACACAGCAGGCCAAGCAGCATCAGAGGAGCAGGAAAGCTGACATTTCGGGCCTAGACCCTTCTTCAGAAATGGGGGAGGGGAAGGGGGTTCTGAAATAAATAGGGAGAGAGGCGAAGGCGGATTTCTGAATATGGAGTCAGAGGAGGTAGGTGGAGGTCCTTAACGAATACTTTGCTTCAGTATTTACCAGTGAGAGGGACCTTGACATTTGTGAGGACAGCATAAAACAGACAGACATGCTCAAATAGGTTGATGTTAGGAAGGAGGATGTGCTTGAAATCTTGAAAAATATGAGGATAGATAGGTCCCCTGGGCCAGACGGGATCTACCCAAGGTTACTACGGGAAGCAAGGGAAGAGATTGCTGCCCCTTTGGCGATGATCTTTGCGTCCTCACTGTCCATTGGAGTAGTACCAGATGATTGGAGGGTGTTCGCTCAGCAAGTGTCACTTGCTAGCTCTGTTGACGACACCTTCCATCAACTTACCGATGATCAATAGTAAATGAAATTACAACTTGCAAAAGAAATTGAATATTATACATCACAAACAGCAAAAATTTGCAAGTTTTTAAGAGTGGGCAAGTGCAACTAAGTGAATTGCTCTTTCAAAAAACAGACACATTTATCTAGTGACTTTCACGACTTCAGAACATCTCAAAGTGCTTTACAGCCTATGAAATTGAATTTTGAATTGCATTCAGTAATAATGTAGAAAATGCAGCAACAAATGCGAGCATAGCAAGATCCCACAGACAGCAATGTCATAATGTCACAAAAACGTGCCTTATGTTAAACTACTTTCGATGCACCAGCTGGAAAACTAAATTAAACTGTTACAAGGACAGAGTAAAAGTCACTCGAGCTTACAGAAAAGATAGCTACCTGATTTGCATTACTATATTTTCCATACTGCAATTCATTTCAATTGAGATACCATGTCTGCAAAGATCCATCAAGGACAATATCAGGGAGATTTTACCAAATGACAAAAAAGCTGTTGCCTTTCCATTAGCAAGGCATCAAAGCAATCACCTGAGGCACTCACCTGGTGGTGACAAATCATCAAAACTAACCAAATAAAAAGAAAGAACTATGGATGTTGGAAATCTGAAGCAAAATAAAGTGCTGGTGAAATTCAGTGGGTCTCATTGAATCTGTAGAGAGAAAAACAGAATTAACATTTCACGTGCAGTGACTCTTCATCACAGCAGTTGAATCTAATTGCTTGGACAATGGGGCTATTGAGACAAGACTCCCAGACATGAACTCGGCAAACTACATAGTAATGTCTTAAAAGCTGATCTCTTGAACAATGGCTGTGACAGCTGGATTCCTAGATATGAAGTAAATAAGTTACAAAGAAAATACACCAGCAGCAACCATGTTGAATCACTGAGTAAAGATCACCTGACATGCACACCTTTTGTCTGTTTAAGCTTCCGTTTTCACTGCAATAAGCAGATAAGTAGCTGATGCACTGATGAGAAAAGACTTGAGTGGGTTTCTTTCTTCGCCCTTTCTCCAACTCACATTGCAAGTTCGAAACCAGTCTGTCTACAGCGATAAATCATGGATGCTTCTGCTGCAAACGAGGACTTCTTGAAGGAAATTGATTCCACACTACCCTCTTCAGGAGAACAGTCAAATTGGTGATCCACCTCTTTATGTTGATCACTTGTCACCACTGAGACAAAGTGGCAAAACCATCAATTTCTGCCTGAAACCTGCTGAGCCACCAATCTCCACAGACTGTACACACCCTTTTTTTTCACTAGGCTCCAATTTAATTAATCTATCCTGTAATCCACAATTGTGTACAAGTACATGGATATTCAGGGAGAGTAAGCCAAACCAAATCAGCCTTACAATCATTGGATTCATAACACAGTAAATTAAAATATTCAATTACTGTTAAAACTGCCCAATTGTTCCTAGTCAGACTTCACAAATACCAAATCCTGGACACAAAGTTTATAAATTATACAAAAATTAACAATTTATTATTAATACTTTAACTTTAACAGAATATATGACAAGGTAACTTAATTAATATTGGGCAGCAAGGTAGCTCAGTGGTAAACACTGCTGCCTCACAGCGGCAAAATCCTGTGTTCAATTCCTACCTTCAGCAACTGTCTGTGTGAAGTTTGCACATTGTCCCTGTGTCTGCGTGGGTTTCCTCTGGGTGCTTCAGTTTCCTCCCAAAGATGTGCAGGTTAGGTGGATTGGCCATGCTAAATTTCCCATTGTGTTCGGGGATGTGCAGGCTAGGTGAGTTACCAGGAATAGGGGGATGGGTCTGGGTGGGATTCTCTTCATAGGGTTGGTGTGGAGTTGTTGGGCTGAAGGGCCTGTTTCCACACTGTAGGGATTCTTTGATCTACACTTTAATCACATGCAGACAGACAGACACAGTTAAAGGATAAATTAAAAAGAAAATAAAAGAACTGTAATTTACAAAAGAGTTGTAGTTCAATAAGCAGTTTCAAATGATGGCTATCATGTCTTCATAAAATCCTTGGACAATGGATTATTCACAGGCATATCTTGCTTGAATTCCAAAGCAAACTGTTTCAGCAGACTTTCAGTAATACTTACTTATTTCTTTTCTCAGAGCTTTCATAATTTTAGAACTGGAGGCAAACTAGAGAGTGAGCAAAACAAAGGAGACACAAACCCTAGAAGCATCCAACATCACACTGTTTCCTACAAAAGTCAGTATCTCTTTTTCTCTTTTCAATCAAATTCCCTGTGGTTGGCTGGTTAGCACTGGTCCTCCCTTGGCTGATCAATTCAACATCCAGCCCTGAGCATAGCAATCACTTGGTGCTGATCTGACTACAGTATCCTTAGATCAGTAATTAAGTTTGTTTTAATTCATTCTCGGGATGAGGGCATTGCTGGCTAGCCAGCATTTATTGTCCAACCCTAATTGCCCAGAGGGCAGTTAAGAGTCAACAACATTGCTGCTTGTCTGGAGTCACACGTAGACCAGACCAGACAAAATAAGGATGGCAGATTTTTTTCCCTGAAGGGCATTAGTAAATTAAATGGGCTTTTCCAACAATTGACGATGGATTTGTGGTCATCATTCCAGATATTTATTGAATTCAAATTCCACCATCAGCTGTGGTGGGATTTGAACGTGGGTCTCCCAAACCATTAGCTGGGCTTCCTGGATTAACAGTCCAGCGATAATACTACTGGGCCATTGTTTCCCCTCCAAGTTGCAATATTTTCCAGTTCCCAACAGAGAACAATTGCCTTTGTTTGCTTTTAAAACAGCCCACCTTTCAAAGATTAATTCTTAACTTCAAGTCACAGTTCCAAACCAAAAAATGAGAAAAATAACATACAAATAATGATGGTCTCTACAATTATCATGCTTAGATCAGTGCAGGTAAAACAAACCTTACCTCTTTCATTGTTAAATTCAGGAAAACATGTCCGATTGGTTCTTTTATGATCATAGAGCACAAACAATTAAAAATTGACTGAAGTGAAAAGTATATCATTTTCAAAAAAATCCTGTTGCTGGCAATATACATTTTAGTGATATTGCTTAGTGGGTAGCTGTTGGCCAGGATATTATCAGCTATTCTGCTTCCTTTCCTTCTTTGCAATTGTTCCACAGGATTTTTTACTTCCTGCTGAAAAACTGGACAAGGACTTTATTTTCTGTCTCAGCTGAAATACTGCACAACCAACAATGCAGCACTCCTTCAGATCAGCAGTGGTCTTTGCGTTCAGGCTTCCAAAGTTGGATGTCAACCTTCTGATTTGAGAGGTGAGAGGGCGAAGCCACTGAGCCACAGCTGTCACAAACAGCTGCCACAAGCACGATGGGCAAAAATAACCTCCTTCCCTTCCCTTCCCTTCTATAATTAAACCATCTTTGCATTACCAGCGTTTGTGCTCTTTCTCAGAAACAAATTTGCCTGCATAACAAAGGTATAAAATTAATAATCAATGCAAATGTTTGAAGGTAAGTGTTCACTTTTCATACACGTGGGAGCCATGAAGCCTTGTGACCTTAGAATATGGAACATGATAGGTGCATGTGAAGAAAAATCCATCAGGAATCCCAAACCTCATTGCTGATTGCATTCAAATGGACATCAAGGGATGATAGGGTTGGAATTTACTGTGATTATCTACTGAATAAGAACACAAGAATGTAAAATAAAAACAACAGTGGACCATTTTCAAACCACTCAATAAGATCATCACTGCCTGAAATCCATTTACCACATATTCTCCATATTCCTCAATTCCTTGGGAGACTAAAAATCCAACCATTCCAGCATTGCATTTTCACAATAAATCAGCTACAAACCTCTGGAATAGACAATTCATAAAATTCACAACTGTCTCAGCAAATTAATTTCTCCTAATCTCAGTTCGAGATTATTGACCTCACCCTAATTTGTGCTGCTGTGTTTTGGATTCTCCAACCAGGTGTGAAGATTCTGACAATACTGAATTTTCATTTTGGATTATTGACAAGTCAAAAAGTTGATAGCTAGTAGTTTTGGTGTAACGAATTAAGAGCTTTAAAAAAAAAGCTCCATGATTTCTGCTCCCATATATGGTCAAAGTAATTACAATGTAACTTTACCTCTTGCCATTCATACCATAATTAGCCATTCAAAGTTATCATCAATAGACCATTACAGCACTTGTGGTCATATCGTGGATTAAATACAATAAACAAAATTAAAACATCCAAACCGCTTGTTAAGCTTACATTGCTCTTTACACTTGAGATCTTTTAGCAATCTGATTTCCATCTAACCAATCCGAATTGTTCTAACTTCTTAACCTTTGCCTCCACAAGTATCTGATTTCATACAATGTGTTATTCCTAATCATCACATAACATCCTTCACTTACACCTTATCTAATGCATGCAAACAGCTCATCATATGGCAGTGGTTTAGCTCTTTGCTTAGCAAAAGCCCAAATAAAATTTTATACATTCTGTACCTAAACTTTATGTTACAAGGATACCTATGCAAAAACCTATAGTTTTCATACAGGGAGAAACAAACATTTACGGGCTCATTTTTGTTTGTGGTTGGAGTGTACAGAGAGGGATGAATTCCTGGATCCACAAACCTGATTTTCACAACAAGTTGATTTGTTTCTGATTTTTGGTGCTGGTGAGGGAAGGCGGGGGAAATGATAGTCATGGGAGGTGACATGGGGGGTTGACCTGAAGAGCACATCCAGTGCAGTGATGGGAGGGGGGAAACTTCTACTGGGTTGTTCCAGTGCTGTGCTTAAAGTTTAAAAGTAAAGATTGTAGCATAAAACATCCCACTTGCCCTTGCCAGTCACCTGTTTCAGTTCCCATACCCTGTCCATGACACATCCATCCCCAACCCATGTCATCAAAAGCCCTGTCCCCATCTTCACGGACCCCAACACACTTCATGCCAATTTACACTCTTCTACCGATTTCCAGTGATCTCTGATGTCTATGCCACCCATATCCTCAATATCACCTACCCTCAGGATTGTACACATTTCAAGCCACTTATGAATCTGCACAACCACCTTTATAGCTCCTATCCTAGCTTAGTGCCAACACATGCCAACCCATGCACTCCACCTACAACCTTTCCTTCTTTCACATAATATGCAAATTCACCTCCTATTCAGTATGAACTGTCTGTGGGACCTATGTAATAATGAGAAGAGATACATTTCTATTTAAAAGGTGTATTGCAGTCTTTGCTGTAATAAGGAAACCATTCTCATTCATAAGTGATCTTACTATAAGTAAATTCCTTCATCTCAATACATCAGTAGATAAGCAAATATCTTATTCAAGTGTCAGCAGCACTGGAATTTATAATTCCACAGCAAAGACTCCAAACCCACATGGAGCTGTCAATCAATCTGTAACATAAAAGGCACCCCACTGCAATAATGGATCCTGGTGAGATCAGTCTGCAGCACTATTCCAGCAATGGAAATACTCCTGCCAATGTCTGCAAACAGTTTGAAACAGAAAGTGATCACTTTTAAAGTGGCCAGACCTTTTTTGCAAAGATTAAAAAGCCTGGAAATGTAAATGTCTTGACGGTTTTGGTAGGACCTTTGACAATCGAACTGTTCTTTTACATCTTTTAAAATTCTTTCACAGTGTTGACAGTTTTTTGAGAGCTTGCCAGTCCCAATTACTTCATTTATTTTTTACGCACAAGCGTGACTACTTTTACCAATCTCAAGAGCACCTGATCTCTCCTGAAAGGGTACCTAATCCCTCTCAAAGGGAGTCTAACTTCCACTGAAAGGAATGTTGCCATCCCCAAATGTGCCCCAACTATCAAAGAAAAATACTCTGGAGAGGTGAGGAAGAATTTATTTTTCTTCAGGTGGCTGTCAATCTGTAGAATTCTTTATCGCAGAGGAGTGTAGAGTCTAGGTCATTAAGTTTATTCAAGGCTGAGATAGACAGATTTTTAATCAGTAAGGGAATCAAGGGTTACTGGGGGAAAAGGCAGACAGGTGGAGTTGATGATAATTAGATCAACCATGATCTCAATGAATGGCAGAGCAAATTCAATTACCAAATGGACAACTTCTGCTGCTACGTCTTATGGTAACCCAAATGAATCCACAAGGTGGATGCTTTCATCATGTCTAAACTGAGCATTTTGATTTTCGACATACCTACCTCATAAAAATCACGCAGGAATGGAGGCAGCTAACTATTTAAATGACCAGCTGTCTCTGTAAAATGTGTTTCCATGATCTTCATGCCAATTCCTGTGAAAACACTGTGTTGGGGTGGGACTTATGATTTCCAAGGAATTCCCCTGGGCTCCTGTATCTACTCTATCAAGGACCTACCTTCAAAATTTTGTTTACTTTTCAATGAGATCACCCATCATTCGGCCAAACTTCATACAGTTCCTACACAGTTATTCAACCTCTTATCATAGGACGGCAGTGGTTAGAAACCATCAGAATGTCTGGAAAGGCAGGCAGTGATTTTTGTTGAGGTTCATCCTGAGCAGCTCCATGATGTGGGACTCCGTGCTTGACAGGCTATTCCCAGAGACTCACACCAAGACAAACATCAACTGTTCGGACTATCAAATTGATGAATCAAACTTATTAGGGGTCTAGGCCCGAAACGTCAGCTTTCTTGCTCCTCTGATGCTGCTTGACCTGCTGTGTTCATCCAGTTCTACACCTTGTTACCTCTCTCAATCAAACTTATTGGTCTGCTTGGGACTTGTTGGTCATCCAGCACAAACAGTTATCCATGACAAAGTGTTTCAGACTGGCATATTCCGTGCCCAGATTAACAAGGGATGCACTAAAGCTTCGGGCAGCAGCCTTAGAGGCAAAGTGGGGAATGCACTGGGAATATAATTGAATTGAATTATTTATTATCACGTGTATTCAATGTAAAAATACAGTGAAAAGTGTGCTCCTTTGCCGTGCATTAATGGCACCATTCACATTAACTTAGAATAAGATAATAAAAAGAAGATAACTTAAGAGAGTTGAACTTTCCTTTCCATTGCTGCAGTCCTGCTCTGGGCTTTTTTGTAGAATCCCTACAGTGTGGAAACAGGCCCTTTGGCCCAACAAGTCCACACCGACCCACAGAGCATCCCACCCATGCCCATCCCTCTGTAACCCACCTAACCTACATATCCCTGGACACAATGGGCAATTTAGCATGGCCAATCCACCTATCCTGCACATCTTTGGACTGTGGGAGGAAACTGGAGCACCCAGAGGAAATCCACACAGACACAGGGAGAATGTGCAAACTCCACGCAAACAGTCACCTGAGGGTGGAATTGAAACCAGGTCCCTGGCACTGTGAGGCAGCAGTGCTAACCACTGTGCCACCATGCCACCCTAAGGGAGCTTGACTTCCCTGACTGGGAACTGAACCCAGGCTGTGGTGTTGAAAGCGCCGAATCCTAACCACTAGACTACCAGAGAAGGCTTTCTTGTCCTCGCTATGCCTCCGCCAGAGTCCTGCTCCGGGCTTTCCAGCCCAAGCCATGCTGCTGACAGCATCCTGTTCTGGGCTGCCTCATTGGCCCACTCTTGATTCATCGCCGTTGGTCTGGCCACAACCTGCATGTTCAACTCCTGCCATGTGGCACCGCGTCTCAACCATGCTACTTCCCAACTCCTTATGGAGGTAATTAAAAGGGGTGGGGGGGGAATAGAATTACTACAGGGGTAGACAGAAGGAGGGAGGAAAGAAAAAGGACAAAGAAAGAAAGAGAATTGGCGAGCAGAGTGGAGCTCCGAGTGGAGCGGTTTACCCTGGCGCCATCTTGCCCAAAATAAGGAACACTTTTGTACAGTGGTTAAGGGGTGGTATCTGGTTAGTTTGTGGGAGATGGCCACCCAGAGAACGGCCAAAAATAAAATTAAAGCTGACAACTGCTGTACCAGCAGCAAACAACGGGACACAGGACAAAGGCCTTATTATGGGAGCCACCAATCCCTTGAAATTAGGGCAGTTGGTCCACCTGGGGAAAACTGAGGGCTAGAAAGCAGGTAAGAACCCTTCACTCAGGCTGCACGCTTGAGTTGGGTGGGCATTGTAATTGCACCGAGGGCACTTCAATGGCAGGGACTCACCACGCGGAGAGAAGTTGAATTTTATCGCACTTCCGGTGAGTTCGAATGTATTGGATATGCATCGAAATGACATACTTTTCTTGTTGGTGTTGATGTTAGTGGTAGAATAAAATAGAATCCCTACAAAATGCAGAAAGTTCAGTGCATTCGGTGGATCGAGTTTACCCCAACCCTCTGAAGTGCATCCCACCCACACCCAAATCCATCCCACCCTATCCCCCTAACCTCACATTTACCATGGCTAATCCCTGCACACTATGGGGCAATTTAGCACGGCTAATCCATCTAACCTGTACATCTTTGGACTGTGTGAAGAAAGCAGAGCACCCGGAGGAAACCCACGCAGACACGGGGAGAAAGTGCAAACTCCACGCAGTCACCCAAGGGTAGAATTGATACCTGGGTCCCTGGCGCTGTGAGGGGGAAGAGAAGAGGTTAGAAATAGAAAGGTGTTGGAGTTTCTGCAAGTATAAAGGGAAGGAGGATCGGAGTCTGCCACCACCCCCCACATTGAATGTGGAGGAAGGACCATGCATACAGTGGTCCGGGTGGGGACTGAGAAGTGAACGGGGCACACTTTCTGACAGCGGTGCACGCACAACCGAGAGCGCGCACGTACAGCCGGGTGCGGGCACGTACAGGCGTGGGGGTTGGCCTGTTCGGCATAAGGTCGGTGGAGGAGGAGGAGCAGAGGAAGGCAAAGGCAAAGGGGGAGGGAACTGGGGATGCTCAGAGATAGAGAGTGAGTCCGACAGGAGGAGGGTTGGGGTGGGGGGGAAGGCAAACGAGGGGTGGAAGGGCCGGATCGGGCCTCGCCGTATTGCACTGCACGGTTACCGATGGAAATGTAGAGAGAAAAGGAAGAAAAAAGAGGCAAACGGTACTTGGACCGGGTGGAAATCGGTGGGAGATGTGGAAAATGTTTGCGCTGGTTGGGCGTGCGGGGTAGTAAGTGGGAGGGCGGTTATTAAAGCAGGCCCACCCACCTCCTGTTATAAAAAGGAAGGGAAATGGCGGGGATATAGAAAATGTTTTTGTATATGTATATGTGTGTGTAGAGATATATATATGGCCGGGCAGGCAGTGAGGGAGGAATCAATTGGAGGATTATGGCGAGTGAGTTTTGAGGCCCATTGGCGGAGGCTTGGCGCCGGCTCTCACTGGGTCATTTTATAATGGAGGGAGGTGGGCCGGCTGTGTGTGGACGCTTGGCGGCGGGGGCGGGGGGGGGGGTGTGTGTTTAATTTAGGGAGGGGCGGGTGTTATCTGTGTGTGTGTTACTCGCCCGGCTGTTCATATATTCGGGGTGGGGAAGCAATGCTGCTAAATACAATCCTGGAATAATGGCTGTGCTATTGGGAGAGAAAAAGAGAGAGAGACCTCCTCAGTTAATATTTACAACCCCAGTGCCAATAATAATAATAATAAATCATTAACCTTTACTAAATCAAACAAAGGGGATTGGGAGACCCCCCCCCCCCCGATCGCTTGACCACAATGGACCCTTTCTTTTCCTTCGGGTATTTTTTTTAAAGATTGTCTTTAATTACTTCCCATCTGATTTGTTCAAATTGTGAATGACTTTGTTTCCGTTTCGTTTCTTTCTTCTCTTTCTCTCCCCACCCCCAAAAACAAAATGAACAATGAAGGCCCATTGCTTTAATTTCAGACTTTTGTTGTATCGCAGGCAGCCCTGTCTCCTCAGGTTCAGGTTCTCTGCCTACTCTGCACTATTCCTGAGGAAGGGAGGGGGAATTGTGTTTTTTTTTTTGCTTATACAGTTCTCCGCTTGTTGATAGGGACGGGTGGGGGTGGGGTAAGGTCTTAATTTCCGTTGGTGGGATGTGAATTTGGCAGGAAGTTTACTGGAAAAAGGAGGTGGTGGTCAGGGTGAAAATCCCGCGCATGTGCAGGAAAAGATCTATTATCCTGCAAAAAAAGGGACGCAGCTGCCTTAAAACCTTGTAACGGCACAAAAAAAATCACCCTTTAATGGCATTTTCGCCCTATTTACTGCATGAGTCTTTTGTTGTGCGTTTGCCGATCGCGCCATCGTGGATAAAACATGTTGCGATGCTTTCTTAAAAGAAGCGGTGCTAAATCTGTCAGTCCTGTAATCTAATGGGCCTTGTGGAGGCAAACAATCGATTACTGGAACAACACAAAGCAGTTTTTTTTTCTAACTTGTTAGTTTTATTATTTTATCCATTATCAGATGTTTAAAGCTTGTAATTTGTATTTTTTTTTAGGAATTCTGTGAATATTGAATTATGAGGCTGTCCTTTGTTGCACTCCCCACTTTTCCTGGATTGCTGCTATCTTGTTAGGATTTTGACGCTCCCCTCTCATCCAGCTGCTCCTGAAAACACACATGGTGCATTGTTGTCGTTCCCCAGATCGTGTCTGTTCACCAGAACTGTTCAGTAACCTTCAGCAAGCAGATCTGCGACCTCTAGGATAAATATAAAGTAGTTTGTTTTGCAGACCTAGTGCCCTTGTTTCTGCTGTGGCTGCACTGCAAAAATGGAGCCTTGCATGGAGTATTTCTTGGCACAAGTGCTGCAGAAAGACATGGGACGTCGGGTGCAAATTGCTCAGGAGCTGATAGAGTACATCACAGATCGCCAAAAATCCCATGATCTGGAACAGGACCAATCTATGCTGGATCGAATGGTTGATGGCCTTGCTGCTGGTTGGGTAAACTCCAGTAACTTCAAGGTATGCTTATGCTGGACAGCTGAAATATCCGAAAAAAACTAGCTGTTGGTAACAAAAAAGAATTGCTAAAAAAGACATTTTGCCAAAGTTTTTCATCTTCCGTTCATCAGGACAAACACAAGAATGCCATACTTCAAATGCTCACAACAATAGAGTTATTTTCTAATCCGTCTGTTCAGAGCTGTTTTTACACACTCCTAGAGCAGGTGAGATTTGAACCCAGGCTTTGTGTTCAGAGGTATGGATGGTACTATTGTACCACAAGATCCCTCACAATAAGATATACTATGGGAGAAAAGTTCCCTGATTGGTTGGCAAGTCAACTGATCAACGATTTGCCGTAGAGAAACCAAAAACGTTGGAAATCATAGAAAATTTGTTCTTGTACGTGTGTCCCGAAGAGTGGAAGATGAACAGCTTTGGAAATGTGTCTGTCCTTGCAGCAATGTAAAGGTGTTTTTTTGTTTGCTGGTAAAATACGTACATCTGAATTATGGTTAAGCAACTGGACTTGTAATCCAGAGAATCATAGAATCTCTACAGTGTGGAAACAGGCCATTCAGCCCATCAGGCCACACCAAACCTCCAAAGAGCATCCTGCCTAGACCCACCCCATCCCTGTAACCCTGTATTTCCCATGGCAAGTCCACTTAGCCTGCACATCCCTGGACTCTGTGCAATTTAGTGTGGCTTATCCGACTAAACTGCACTTCATTGGACCGTGGGAGGAAACCGGAGGAAGTGCATGCAAACATGTGGAGAACACACAAACTCCACACAGACAATCGCCCAGGGCTGGGATCAAACCCAAGTCCCTGGCACTGAGAGGCACCAGTGCTTACCCCACTGAGCTACCATGCTGTCTGACCTGGCCTAATAATCAAAAGTCAGTCAGTCAGTCATCTAAATCTGGAATAAAAAGCCTGTCTTAATAAAGTCTTGACTGTGAAACTGTTGAATTGTTGTTAACAACCTGTCCAGTTTTCTCACATCCTTTTAGGAAAAGAAACATTTTAACTTTGCCCAGTCTGAGCTGTGTTTCATCAGACCTATACAATGTATTTGGCTCTCAACTGTCTTCTGACAAAAACCACTTCAGTTGATACCGTTGTGTTTTTTTGTTTGAAGTCATTTAGGAATGGCAGTAAATACTGATATTCAGGGAGGCCTGCATCCTGTGAATTAACAAATTGTTTAAAAAGTATATTTTTGTAGCATATTTCCCTGATTTCAGTCATGTATTTGGGACCTCATTGGCTCAGTTGGTAGCACTCCTGCCTTTGAACTGGAGGAATGGTGCAGGCTTGGAGGGCCAAAGGGCCTGTTCCTGTGCTGTAATTTTCTTTGTTCTTTGTTCTTTGTTCTTTGAACCTGAGTTCAAATCCTACTGCACGACCTGTTTACTACAGACTGAATTTTGTACGACATAAAGCAGGTTTAGTCTGCATGTAAAATCCTTCCATTAGACCACACCATTTTTTCAAAGGAGGCAAGTGTGAAATTACATCAAACATGCCAGTTTATTGCTTTTTAATAAAGGCAGCTGTTATTAGTAATTCTAATCTTCATTAGAGAAATAAATTTTGTATGAAAAATTTGTGCCTCTGGATTTCTACCCTCCTTTCATAAAAGAAAAGCTTTGGAATGTTTTGCCTGAGGACCTCGTCTTTTGATGATTTGCAGGAAATCCTTACTCATTGTATGCTTTTGTAATCAGTTTTCCCAACCTTATCCATCTCATATAAGTTGTCCAACTGGAAAGAATATAGAATTACACCCATTATTTCTGAAAAGTCTAATTGTATTTTGTAAGAATTTGTGTTTTTCCTGAAAATGACTGAAATATGTGAGGACTGTTAGGATATCTAAGGGGCTCTAAAGCTGGTTATTGTTTTGATTCCCTCTCATGTACCTCTTCTAAGGGCTTGAAATGTCTGTTGTATTTGTGTACTAAAAAAAGCATAAATATGAATGTTGGACATTATACAAAAGAGATCAGTTTTCTTGTGATGAAGTGATCAATTTTAAGGAGCAATATAATTTTGTCATGGTAAAGTTGAGAAATCCTTGTAGGATGGTAAATTTCAAGTTTGGAAATTTGTGAAGACCAGCATGAGCAGTCGTCATGTGTTTTCTGCCACAGCTGTCTTACTTGTACTTACCTTGGAGGAATGCAATAAAGGTTCATTAGGCTGATTTCTGGGATAAGGAGGTTATATTATGAGATTGAGGAGACAAGGCGTGTATTCCCCAGAATTCAGAAAAGCAAAAGATGATCTCTACATTTAAAATTTTAAGAGGCTTGATAGGATAGATGCTGATAAGGTGTTCCCCTTCTCGAGCTAGGGACGATGGTCTCAGGATAAGGAGTCAGTCAATTTTGCACCGACGTGATGGGAAACTTCTTTACTCGGAGAGTTGTTAAAATTTGAACTCTACCATACGGGCTTGTGCAGACATAATCAGTGAGTACATTCAAGATTGAAATTGATAGTCCCCCAAAAATCTAAGGGAATAGTATGGAAAAATGGTGCTAATGTAGCTGTTCATCTATGATCTTATTGAATGGTGGAGTAGGTTTAATGGCTGCATCAGCTACTCCTAGTCGTGATCAAATGTTCTTATGTTTGGTTGGAGAGAGTAGATTTTGCATTTTTTGAGGATTGGCAATCTCCGGCTTTTGTATCCTAGACTTGGAACAGATTACTGGAAATGCTATTTCTGTTCTAGGGAATGTCTAATTCTGCATTCAGTTAATGTCGGTGATACTTCAATCTGAACTACAAAACCAGCTGAATACTACAAATGGGATGCATTTCACACAAATCCCAGATGAATCCACTAGTAGAGTTTTTGCATATCTAGGGTTTTGTAAATCAAAGTACTGTATACGTAAATTAATTTTTAAAATTCTGTACAGATCCAACTGTAAATATTTTCAAATCAAATCTAAATCCTTGACACTTGATATGATAAAACAGAAGGAGTCTGTTTCAAATCCATCCAAGGAAAATAAGATGAAAAGAGACACACAATTTCAGTATCTGAGAGAAATGTATAAATTTATTCAAATTATATTTGCTGTCATAATAAATACTTCAGTTTCAATTTTTATTTTCATTTACTCCTCTCTTTCTGAAGGGTGGTGAAAGTAACACTCTTGCCCTTACCCAAGTGACTTCAAAAGTCACTTGAAGTCTGTTCATCCCAATTCCAATATGCTGCTCAGTGTACGTTTGAACGTTCCTACTCGGAGATTTTGGTTGGGATCCTAGTGCTTATGTATGTTACTTTTTTGCCTGTCTTACAGCATAGAGGTCAGTTGCAGCAGCCTTACTCTTGTGCAATTGGCTACCTCCAAATTTCTGAAACATGTTGGCCAAGGTTTTTCCACAGTTATTTTATGTATTTTCCTCGTGAGCAAATTGCATTCATTGTTTTTTTTAAAGAAAATCTAGCAGGGCAATTAATTGAATTATGATGTTTTCAAATCTATCTCCAGTATGATGGGCAACTTTTAGTTATCAGAAAGGATAGATATGCCAATAGATAAAATTATAAATGTGTTAATGTTAATCAACTGAATGATATTTATCTGCAGTTGGCCAGTGAGTATTTATTTTTATGCTGGCTTCCATTCCTTCGGGGCCATATCAGCTCCAGACCAAACCATTGCCAGTGCTGTCCTGCCTTTCTACCTTCATGATGCACTAACTTCAGTTCATCCAAAAATTCTGCTGCCAGTATCCTACCTCAGTCATCTATCACAATGATGTCGGTGTGCTCCCAGACATCCCATCATATCCAATCCAAAATTCTCTTCCATGTGTTCATGTTTCTTCAATGGCCTTGTATGTCCCTATTTCCAACCTCCAACAACCCTTTAGTTTATCCATGTAGAGCTTGACTAATAATGATTATTTCCCTATATGGCAAGTGTTGGAATTTTTGTAGAACATTTCCATTATTAAGTTATTTGTTTGACACTGTTCAATAGAAGTAACATCCTTTCTTAGGAAATTGTCAGGAAGTACAACAGTTTGGCTTTTTAAGTAGGATTGTAGGGGTAACCAATGGTGTGCATGGAGGCTGGGATTCCCCAGAGTTATTCTTCATTACTTTTGGAACCTGTTATGATAAAGGACTTTGTGTTTACACTTGGATTAAGGATAAAGTTGCCATAATCACAGAAGACCATCGTGCTGCACACTTGTTGGTCATCATGCCTCCGGCGAGGGGAGAGATAACTGCCACTGATGCAGGAATTGAATCGGATACAGTTTTCAACCAATGCAAGTGATGTCACTTGATGTTAGTCTGTGTTGCAAACCAGCTGTCCAGCCAACTTAGCTAACTTCATGGAGTCTGTTCTATGGATTCTACATGCATGTGGAATATTGTCAGGAGAGCTAAAAAGCAGTTTTAGTTGTCATCTTCATACTGGGGAGACCACATGAAGATTAGATGACCATTTTGTCGAATACCTCTGCTAAGCCTGCAAGAATGGCTTTAAACTTCTGGTTGCTTGTCATTTCAATTCACCTTGTTGTCATGTTCACATTTCTGTCCTCCGCCTGCTTCAGTGTTTAGTGGAGCTTGATGCAAGCTTGAACTGCAAAGGCCACATTTTCTGATTAGCCACTTTACAGCCTTCTGGACCTTACGTTGAGTTCAAGAATGTCAGAAACTCTACCCATTTTGATATTTTCATTCCTTCATTTTTACTCCCCTTTTGAAGAAGATCATCTTTGACTTGCAATACTAACGTTGTTTCTTTCTGTACAAATGCTGTCAGACCCGCTGAGCATTTCCAGCAATTTGTGATTGCTGAAAGTAGGTGGTTTCCTTTTTGTTAACAAGTAATTGGGGCCTACCTTTCATCTGATGTATGCTGCTTCTAATTTTAATGTTTTCAAAAAAATGTAATACATAGCAAGTTGTGCATTTCAATAGATCATATTTCATCTCTTGCTTTATTATTCCAGTCCTCTGTTCTGAAAGTACATTTGCTGCATTAGAATTTTCTGGTCATTGTTGACAGTCTATCACCTTGCAGAATTGACCACATATTGTGTACAAGGGCAGTGTTTTTAATAATCATCCGTACATCCCTCCAAAGGGATTGAAGAACAGTCAGTAGTTTTGGGCAGTCCAGCTAGGATTTTTGTCTTGTTCATTACTACCTAAGGATTATTTGAGGTAACTTCTGATACTCAATGTTTTGTGTTAACAGAAATTATGCATCTCAGCAGTTTTGTATGTCAGTCTCTCAACTATTAAGGGAGTGTATAGGAGTATGAAACTTTAATAGTCGTGGCTCTTTCCTAATGTGTTTGTCTGCTAGCTTACCATTTAGATGCATGTTTATGACCAAAATACCACTACTTCATTTAATATTGTGCATACAGTTCATTGCCCCTGTAATTCATTGTGGTTCTCATGTTCTAGATTAACCTACAATTTTTTTTTCTGCTCCAAAATCAAAAGCCCTGATGGGTTTAGTATAAACCAAAGCTACGTCATTGGTCTGATGAACTTTTGAAGCCAGGGTACTTGGGGAAATAAACAGTGATGTCTTGAAGAGTTTGTTACAGAAGAGGAAGCGCTGGAGGCCTTAAAACATTTAAAGGTAGATAAATCCCTGGGAACTGACTACGTTTCCCAGAACTTTGTGGGAATCCAGGGAAGTGATTGTTGGGCTCCTTGCTGAGATATTTGTATCATAGGTAGCCATGGATGAAGTGCAGGAAGACTGGAGGTTGGCTAATGTGGTGCCATTATTTAAGGCTGTAAGGAAAAGCCAGGGAACTATAGACTGGTGAGCCTTACATCAGTGGCCAATAAGTTGTTGGAGGGGAATCTGAGGGACAGGATTTACATGTGTTGGAAAAGCAAGGACTGATTAGGAATTGTCATCGTGGCTGTGCATGCGGGGAATCATGTCACTAACTTCATTGAGTTTTTATTTGAAGAGGTGACAAAGAATGATGAAGGTTCCACTTGGTGGACTGTTTAGTAAGGTTAGATCACATGGGATCTGGGGGAGCTAGCCAATTGGATACAAAATTCTCTTGAAGGTATGAGACAGGGTGGTGGTAGAGGGTTGCTTTTCAGACTGGAGGCCTGTAACAAGTGATGTGTCAGAAGAATCTGCGCTGGATCCACTGCTTGTCGTCATATATGTAAATAATTTGGTTGTGAGTATAGGATGTATTAATAGAAAGTTTGCAGATGATTCTAAAATAGGTGGTAGTGGACAGTGAAGAAGATTATTTCGGTGTTCAATGCGACCTTGATCAGGTGGGCCAATGGGCTGAGGAGTGTCAGAGGAGTTCAATTTTGTTAAATGTGAGATGTTATATTTTGTAAGGCAAACCATGGCAGGACTTAAACAGTTAATGGTAGGGCCCTAGGTAGTGTTACCAAACAAAGAAACCTGAGATGCAGGTGGATAGTTCCTTGAAAGTGGAGTCGTGGGTAGACTGGGTGCTGAAGGCGTTTGGCACACTTGCCTTCATCGGTCAGAACATTGAGTATAGGAGTTGGGAGGTCATGTTGCTGTTATGCAGGACATTGAGGCCACTTTTAGCATACTACATTCAGTTCTGGTCACTCTTCTATAGGAAAGATGTTGTTAAACTTGAGAAGGTGCAGAAAAGATTAGTGAGGATATTGCCAGGACTGGAGTGTTTGAGTTATAAGAGAGTTTGGATAAGTTGGGGCTTTTTTCCCCTGGAATGTCTGAGGCTCTGCGGTGACTTTATAGATGTTCATAAAATCATGAGGGACATGGATAAGGTGAGTAGCCAAGCTCTTTTCCCCAGGGTGGGAGAGCCCAAGACTAAAGGACAAATGGTTAAGGTAAGAGGGGAAAGATTTTGTAAAGGACCTGAGGGCTAACTACTTAATAGTGGTGGTGGTGCATGTACGGAATGAGCTGCCAGAGGAAGTGGTGGATGTGGGGACAATTACAACATTTAAAAGGCATCTGAATGGGTATATGAATAGGAACGGTTTAGAGCGATTATTGGGAATGCATAAATGGTCATTTTTAGCCTGCTACTTGCTCTCTACCCTTGCTTCCAGTTACATCTCTCAACTTGGTCAACCAGACCCTGCCTTGATGTCCTATGTGACTTCGATCTAGGCTTCTGACATCATAGCTACTCCGTCATAAAGAATGATCATTTCCATATCTAATATTTCCACCGTTTTTTAATTCGCTGATGGGACCTGGGTATTGCTGGCTGGCTGGCCAATATTTATATCCTGTCCCGAGTTGCCCTTGAATTGAGTTACTACCTAGGCCATTTCGCAGGGTAATTGAGAGTCCTCTACATTGCTGTGGGTCTGGAGTCACAGGTAGGCCAGATCAGGTGAGGATAGCAGATTTCCTTCCCTGAAGGACATTAGTGAGCCAGATGGTTTTTCCTGACAATCAGCAATGATTTTGTGGTCATCAATATATTTTTAATTCCAGACTTTTTAAAATTAAATTCAAACCCTACCTTCTGCTATGGTGGGATTTGAACCCAGGTCCCAAAAATATTAGCTGTGTTTCTGAATTAATAATCTAGCAATAATAACACTAGACCATTGCCTCCCCTGCTTCATGCTACCTGTAACTGAAATACTTACCCATGTTCTTTGTTTACAAGTTTAGCTGTTCCAGTTCTTTCCTGGTCTACTCCTCATCTCCATCATCCAGCTGTCCCAAACACTGCCCTATTCTGTCTCACT
This sequence comes from Ginglymostoma cirratum, assembly GCA_024137785.1. Lineage (NCBI taxonomy): Eukaryota > Metazoa > Chordata > Chondrichthyes > Orectolobiformes > Ginglymostomatidae > Ginglymostoma > Ginglymostoma cirratum. The sequence goes on from JAHRHZ010000144.1 coordinate 80,308,708, forward strand.
TTCCCCAGTGCCTTTAATATTTCTGAACAATTTAGAATTTGTATTTGTGTCCTTAAGTTACTTTATGGCCTGGCATTTGTTTATTTCTAACACCCTTTGGCTATATAAAAGCCCAGTACATGCTTCCTCTGACTCTGGCCTTTTGTGTGCCACCCTTCCCCAAACCCCTTCATTCTCCATTGGAAACATTTTAACCCTCTTCCTACCCTAAATCTCTGTCTTTCTGTTTGCTCTCTCCCTTTGAAAATTCTCTCTAAAATTATCATCTTTGACTAAGCTTTTTGTGATTTCCACTGATATCTGTCTTTTGGCCTGGTCATTTTTCTGTTTATAGTTTGATCATTTGGTGTCTTTTTTCTATGTAAAAGGCATGACATAAATGCAAGTTGTTAATCATGTTGCTTTTAAATTTCAAGAAATTGGCTCCTGTAATAGTCATTGGATAATTATTCAGAGTGTCAAGTTGAGTCGCATATTTACTGAAGGTTTTATATTTTTGTCTGTACTAGATTTACACAACTTAATTGCTATTAAGGATTGGGAAAATTAGGAGGTGTTTCAGCTCTTGGTTGCAATTCATTGACTTCTGCAGAGTGGACATATGAATATCGAATGAACGTGAGAGGATGGAGTTGCATGTGAAATCCTCTGGTAAATAGCCTTCAGTATTCACTGTCTACGTTTGTGGATAAAGATGGTTGGTGAGACTTTGTGGAAATATATGCCTTCATGAACCTACACCTTTCGTACAAAAGATGACAATTGATTAAAGAAAAGTCAAGGAATGGTCTGTACAGAACAAGCCATACACTTACTCCTTTGTTCCTAATAATAGGGCTTCTTTTTCTCTGCAAGATGTTTTTCATACTATATAGGCTGATAGTGAAGAAATTTCCCTTGTGTAGTAAGTGATATTCTTGTTAATTTTAAGTTCCCTGCAATGCGATGCCCTAGAAGTCTAGGGTAGGCTTGACATGTATGTTTGATACCTTGAAGAGATGAGCATTTTTTGAGGGGTAGGGTACGTCAGTAACAGAAGCCAGTGGAGAGAACTGGATTTTCTAAGACTTGAAATGGAATTCTTTTAAAAATTGTATACCGATTCAAGTGGTGTTTGAATTTCTTTTGGGTATACTTGTAATCCTTTTCCTAATTTTGAAAATTATCCTCTTCTCACCGCCTTCCCTGCTTTGGAAGTTGCCAAATTTTCACGATGGTGGTCTGAACCTAAGAGGTCAGGTAGAGACTAGGACTGTCAGGAAGCTTTCTTAACTTGGCTTCAGTTGCAAATCTGCTTTCTAATTCTGAGCATTAATTATTTTTCAACACGCAGGCTAATAGTAAGGTTTTCTTCTTTTTGAGTTTGTAGAGTCAAAGGGTGATCATGATAGAAATAACAGCTGGTGAGAATTAAGTTTCCAAATTGTGCAGCTCTCTACAGTCAAAGGGACTATCTTTTTGAGGCTGAGACTTTAGCTTTGATTTTCAATAAAAATCTTGCTACTTTCTGTTTTCATTCTCATGGTTTCCTGTAGCTTAGCTGTTTTAATTTAACAAAGTGTCAGATGCTGTTAGTACCTGCCCAAAGCACTGGTTGTCATGGCGAATGTTAGTGGCTTGCTTGCTCCTGTTAGCATCTGATGTGTACACATTAGTTTTCAGAACAACAGTGGAAACAGTTCAGAGAAGGTTGACCAGACTAATACCTGGATTGAGCAGATTGCCTTATGTGGAGGGGCTGGACAGGCTAGGCCCGTATCCTGTGGAATTCACGAGTCACAGGTGACTTAATTGAAACACAGATCCTGAAGGGTCCTGACTAGGTGGATGTGGAAAAAAATGTTTCCTCTTGTGAGAGAATCTATGACTAGAGGCCATAGTTTAAAACTAAAGGGGTACACATTAAGACAAAGAAGATGAAAAAGATGTTCCTAGAATTCCCTTCCTCAAAAGCAGTGAATGCAGAATCTTTATGTATTTTTAAGGCTGTAGTAGATAGGTTCTTGATTAGCAAAGAAATTTGAAGATTACCATGGGGATGTAGAATTGAGGTTAAAATCAAATCGGCCTCAATCTTCCTGAATAGCAGAGTAGGTTCGAAGGACTGTTGCTGCATGCAAACATTACCAGATAAAATCTGGCACCTGCATATGCGAATAGATATTAGAACAGATCGATCAAAAACTCACTTGGAACTGTGGTTAAGGACAACTTAAGAATTTAGCTAGTTTTAAGGGGGGAAAAACCCATGAGCTGGAAGCTAGATACTTCAAAGCACTACTCTACTGGTGGAATGAAGGAAATAGATGTGCCCAATGTCAGAATTGGAGGCTGTGGATTTTTGGGATGGAGGAAGTCAGGGAGAGAAAAGAAGGGACGAGAACACCAGGATGGGAATTTTAAAATTATGTTGCTGGACCAGGAAGTCGGACCACCCAAAGATAAAGGAGGGAATATGTACTTGGAGGCAGAGAAAGTGGGTGAGTTCCTAAATGAGTACTTTGCGTCGGTATTCACCCAGGAAAAGGATATGGAGGATAGTGAGATTTGTATGGAGCATGCTAATATGCCACGGCATTTTGAGATCATGAAAGAAGTGGTGTTGGATCTTTTGAATGGCATTAAAGTGGATAAGTCCCAGGGCCCGATGGTATCTACCCCCGGTTATTGCAAAAAGGCAAGAGAGGAGATTGCTGTGGCCTTGACCAAGATCTTTGTATCCTTGCTAGTTACTGGAGAGGTCCCAGAGGACTAGCATGTAGTTAATGTTGTTCCTCTGTTTAAGAAGGGAAATTGGGATAATCCAGGAGATGGTGAATCTCACATTGGTGGTTGGGAAGCTATTGGAGAGAATTCGCAGTGAGAAGATTTATGCACATTTGGAAAAGCATGCCCTAATTAGGGACAGTCAGCATGGCTTTGTGCAGGGCAGGTCATGTCTTATTAACTTGATTGAATTTTTCAACGAGGTACAAAGGTGATGGAAGAGGGTAGAACAGTGGATGGCTTTTGACACCGTTCCTCGTGGTAGGCTCATCCAGAAGATTAAGATGCATGGGATCCATGCTGACTTGGCTGCGTGGATTCAGAATTGGCTTGCCCATAGAAGTCAAAGTATGGTGGAAGTGTGTTTCACAGGCTGGATGTCCGTGACTAATGGTGTTCTGCAGGGATCCATACTGGGACCTCTGCTGTTTGTGATATATGTAAATGACTTGGATGAAAATGTAGATGTGTGGGTTAGAAAGTTTGCAGATGATACAAAGATGGGTGGAGTTGTGGGTAGTGTAGAAGGTTGTTAAAAGATATGGCAGGATATGTATCAGTTGCAGATATGGACGGAGAAATGGCAGATGGAGTTTAATCTGGGTATGTGAGAGGTACAGCACTTTGGGAGATCAAATGTTAAGGAAAAGTACACAGTTAAAGGCAGGACTCTGAACAGCGTTGATGTACAAGAAGGATCTTGGGGTTCAAGTCGATAGCTCCCTGAAAGTAGCCATGCAAGTCGATAGGGTGGTAAAGAAGGCGTGCGGCATGCTTGCCTTTATCGGTCGGGGAATTGAGTACAAGAGTCGGGATGTCATGTTGCAGCTTTATAAGACTTTGCTTAGGCCACCTTTAGAGTATTCTGTTCAATTTCGGTTGCCACATTATAGGAAGGATGTGGAGGCTTTGGAGAGCGTGCAGAAGAGGTTTACCAGGATGCTGCCTGAGTTAGAGGGTATGAGTTATAAGAAGAGGCTGGAAAAACTTTGTTTTCTCTTGAGCGACGCAGGCTGAGGGGAGACGTGAATTGAGATGCATTGGTAGGGTTGACGGTCAGACTGCTTTTTTTCCCCAAGAGTTGAAATGTCTAATACTAGGGGGGCATGCTTTTAAGGTGACAGGAGAAAGTTCAAAGGAGATGTGGGGACAAGTTTTTTTTTTACACACAGCAGTAGGAGTTTGGAACATGCTGCCAGATGTGGTGGTGGAGGCAGATACAATAGGGGCATTTAAGGGACTTTAGATAAGCACATAATTATGCAAGGAATGGAAGGATGATGACCAGTGGTAGGCAGGAGGGATTAGTTTCATTTGGCCTCCTGTTCGGCGCAACATTGCGGGCCATTGGACCCATACCAGTGCTGTACTGTTCTATCTTCTACGTTTGGAAGCAGTGCAGGTTAGCAAGTGCAGGGTATGATTGGCGAGTAGGGTTTGTTGCAAATTAGGATATGTATAGCAGAGTTTTGAATAAAATTAATTTTATAGGAGTTGTTGACTAACCAAGCATTGGAGATAGCATTAGAAAATACAAATGTAGAAGAAAACCATAACTCATGTTTAAAGGGTGTTTATCATCGGTTTCTTTTTTAATGATGTTTCTTCTGAGCTGTGCAAGTGCTGTGCAGTGTTCTGGAACATTACCAAGAGAAATTATGGGGAAATTATAAGTTTCAATTATGCAATGTGTCACAGTACATGTATCCAAATCTTGGAATGGAGTCAAACTCACAACCTCTGGTCTAGAGTTGACAGTACTCACAACAGTACTTAAATTGTTTTTCAGTAAGTGATTTTTCCAGACAGTTTATATTCAATTGTATGAGTATTTCTGAGTAAGCTTCCTACAAATATGATTGCATTTGAAATCTAATTTTTGTTTAGTCTTCTAGGTTGGCAAGTTTTGTTTTGTGATAGCTTTGACCAATGCGTTTAAGGGTTTCATGGAGCCCACTAGTGTCTTTTGGTGGAAGTAATGTGATTGCTGTCAATGTGTTGCCGTGATTTTGATAGACTGAGTATAAATGACGTGACAGAATAAAAAATATTCTGCTGGCTGCAAAAGGAATAGCAAAATTTTAAGTTTTAAATTGACTATTTTACTAAAAGCAGTGTGAAACCTGTTAATTTATCAATAGTAAAATCTATTTTATAATTAAGACTCAAATATTCATAACCAGAACAACAATTCACGAGATAATAGGTACTGCAGATGCTGGAGAATCCGAGATAACAAGGTGTGGAGCTGGATGAACACAGCGGGCCAAGCAGCATCCT